>JAPDVU010000010.1:5523883-6023883 GCA_026230045.1 Corynorhinus townsendii | reverse complement strand
CCAAGCCAGACCTTCACACACTGTGCCCTTGGGTAAGTAAGTGCTTTGTTCTCAGTCCCTTCCTCTGCAGGTCTGACAGCACCTGTCCAGTCTAGTGTGCAGGATGGCTCTAAGGATCAAATGAAATGGGGGTGAAAAGATATTGAAAAGTCAAAAGCATCATATAAGTCGCTAACAGAATAGACTCAGTGGAGTTATGAAATTTTCAGAGAAAAGCTGCACACTAAATATAAACTATATTAGAAGTCCAGAAGAGTATTCCCTGGTTCCTGAACGGACCAACTCTTGGCTTCTGGGTGATAATAAATAGGCAGGAAAGCTACGAGGGCACTTCTGATAAAATCGCTGCGGGCCTGAGAAGAGGAGCCGGAGGCAAAGCACTCAGGGCGGAGGCGGAAAGGTGCTGCTCGGAGCACCTCTGGGAACAGCGTCCCCAGCGCGCAGGGGCAGGGTTCCGGCCGAGGGTAAGGAGGGGATTCCTGCGGGGTGGGCTGCGTTTCTGTTCATCACTGACCCACTTGGTAGGTTTGCTTACTTCTGTGGCCAGAGAATCTCAAGAAGAAAATAGATGGACCAAAGACCTTGGATATATGAAGGTACGATAAATGTCAGCAGCAGTAACCCTCTGTCTGAGGGGTGTGAGAACATGAGTCATTAGCACGTGTCGGACACATTCTGCTGCTGCTTGGGGAATTTCACACTGGCATTTTCAGAAAGGGAGAGAGTGATTGTCCGAGTGGAATAAAATACTTAACACTACTTCCCCCAAAGAAGAGTTAAATAATTAGGAGGGGTGATACAAGTCAATAATATATACTTAATCATGAGGTCTTTAATGAATAGTAGCTCTGAACTTTTCATTTAACTATTACAATGATCTAGGTAGGTATTATCATCCACATTTTGCAGTTGAAAAGGTTTACATACCTAGATTAGGGTTGCATAGCTAATAGGTCATGTGTTAGAATCAAGACCTAGATGATTTTATTTCTAGACATCGTGTTTTTCACCTACTTCATTGATTCCCAAGCACCAACCCTTGGACCGCTATGTCTTTACGTCAAATTTTTCACTGGTTTACTAATTATCTTTCAGAAGAATTCATGATTTTATGTTGGATCCATCCTGGTGGCAAAATTAAAAGTTGAATAGTCTGTGCCTGCTCTTATTATTTGTAAATTTCATGATATTCAGACATCTTTTTTTTTAATTTAAAATTATTTATTTATTTATTATTTAAAAATCTTCACCTCAAGATATGTGTGAAAGAAGAAAAAGAGAAACATTGATGTGAGAGATAAACATGGATCGGTTGTCTCCCATACATGTCTCAACTGGGGACAGAAGCCACAACCTAAGTATGTGGGTGACTAGAAATCAAACCCACAATCCTTTGGTGGATGGGACAACACGCCAACCAACTGAGCCTCCCAGCCAGGTCAGACATCCTTTTTTAAAAATGGTTTTAGAGCGAAAGAGAAGGGGGATGGCAGAGAGAGAGTGACATCAGTTTATTGTTCCACTTATTCATGCCTTTATTGGTTGATTCTTGTATATGCCCTGACCCTGACAGAGGATTGACTCACACCATGGCTTTTTGGGATGGCACTCTAGCCACCTGAGCTACCTGGTTGGGGTGGATATTCAGACATCTTTACATCATATTGACTCTATGAGTAAACAAGTAAACAAATCTTAAATACTTATAAAATTGCCTCTTTGGAAAATATCACTTAGACTTAGGGGCCAAATTATCTTTTATATCCAAATGTTTAAGTCATTTGCACTCTTCAATATACTAAAACAATAAATATGCCAGCAGGATATGAAGAAAGCTTATCATTAAACTTCATTTAATAATTATTGGTATTTAAAGCATTTGCTATCATGTGACTCTCTCACCAGTTCTGAAGACCGGAACTCATCTGTCACATGCAGACATCCTCTGAGGAAGGTACTTCCCTTTTTGTCTGAGTGAATATGGCATTTCCTAGGGTTCTTTTCATGAATTCTTCTTTGTGTGGTTTCACTGGGCCCTTCATCCAATTTGTTGCTGAAAATATGAAAGTGGTTGCTTAGAAACACTGAAGTTGAAAATTTATGAGTTTTCAGAAGATTGCATTGAAGTGCAGGAGTAGCATATGGTGAGCTGACATGTTTGTTCTTTAGCCAAGGAGAGGGGTAGCCTTCTGTGATCTCCCTAATTATTTCATGACACTTTAGGATACCAAGCTGAATTTAGAAAACAGCAAGGCATCAGGGCTAAGGAAAAGTTGAATGTACTTTTTGTTTGTAATGTTTATGACCAAAGTATTTGTTGTTCATTTAAAAAAATTAATTAGAATGGTTTTGGAAATCTAAAAGCAGAGTATAAGTTTTATCTAAAGGATGGATTAAAGGCTCATTATTTTGGCTGAAATACAAAGAAATTAAGAATTCCTATTAGTGTGGAAAAAAAAGGCAGTATTGAAATGAAGATATTTGATAAAGAAGAGTTATGATCCCAAATACTTATCAAAATCTATTTAATAATAATTTACTGAAAGAGAATACAAAAATTTAATAACTCAAGAGGACTGAGGAATTTCGGCTGCAGAGTCAAAAGACAAATACAAATAACAAATTAAGGAATTGAAACCCTGGCAATGCGTAGATGTTAATCTCTTATTATGACATCACCTTGGTCTTAAGGGAAGCATCATGGCATTTGGATAAATAAACTGAGTAATTAATTCATTCTCTTATTCTAAAAATGTCCACAAGAGCCAACTGTTCCAGGGCCTCATTAAGATGTAGGGGTTAAAAGAAGAGAAATAAGTGAATTCTGCCCTTATAGAATCTACAGTTTTTGAAACACAGGCATATAAGCCAATGTGGAACCCATTCTGGAAAGTATAATGATACAAATATACCATGGGCCTTCATGAACTAGAGGAACACTTAATGTCATCATGGGAAATGATGAAGATTTCAGGGTAGGTTGATTGCTGTAACAATTCTAAAATATCAGTGGGTTAACTCAGTAGGATTTTCCCTTGTCCATGCATTTCTATGTATTTGATTAATTTGTCATAGCACCTGTCACTTGGTATTTTAAAGGCTCTGGCATCTCCTAGGGCCTCAGAGTCCACTCCTGGACTCTACCCATGAAGCAGGCAACTGGGGACAAGAAGGACTGCAGAATATATATATATATATATATATATATATATATATATATATGGCCTGGAAGTGGGATGTTATCTACTAACCACATTTACCACATTTAAGCTCAAGAGAAGCTGTGAATGAGGAGCAATAAAAATAATGTTTGCTGACTGACCACATCCATGGAGATTTTATCTCAGCTGAGCCTATCCACATGAAGAAGATTGAGCGAGGGCATTCTGGAAAGAAGGAATACCATGATAAAAAGCACAGATGTACAAAACACATGGGAAAATTTAAAGACCAGTGTTGTCGGACTGTAAGTCATAGGTCATGATTAATGAGAGATGAAGCTGTACTTCTGATGGTTTTTCTGAATTACACTTTCCAGTGTACCCAGTTGCCTATGTGACATGTGACTCAAAGGCACATCAGATTCGACCTGTACAAAACCACCTTCAGGAGTTTGTACTCTGCTTCCTGGCCCTTTTCCTGGGGCCCCTTCCAACCTAGTCAGCCTTCCTTCTACCACAAATTAAAGTTGGAAAGGATCCTTGACAGCCCTTCGTAATTTCATGAAACTAACCTATCACTAAATCTTACATATGTGAAGTTCAAAATTTTTTCTTGAATATGTTCATTTCTCCCCATTTCCACTCAAGTATTTTCCCCCAAATGAACATTATCTATTGCCAGGTTTGTCACAATAGGCACCTAACTCCCTCTCTCCATCTTGCCGCCCATTTTCCCTGTCTTCAGTCTGTTTTTACACACAGTGATCCATCAGAGACCAGGCCCGTTATCACCACAATGCTCTGCATTTATTGGGTGCTCACAAAGCACGGAGCATTATTCTACGTTGATTGCATTGACTGTCTCCTGTAGTCCCGATATAGCCCAGTATGGAAGGATCTATTCCCATTTCATTTCATAAATGATGAAACTGAGGCTTGGAGGTTTGGTTATCTTGCTCCATTCCACACAGCTATTAGGCAGAGTAACTTGTAAAAAGTCTAGGCAATTTGCTTCCTGAGCCTGTGTTCTGAATCACTCTGCTAAATTTTCTGTCAGTGTAGACATTCAAACATTTATTTACTGAATGAATGAATAAATGAAAAAAACAAACCAACGTGGTAAAATGGCAAGTGTCCCATCCAATGGAAGGTCATGTAAACAGTTTTATCTTGTTTGTGTGGTGGAAAGGAACTGGTAGGAGATGTTCAAGGCAGTGACCTAGATCTAGAGATTCAAAAGATGTCTTCCTCACATGAATGGAAGGTGGCGTGGAAGAGAAGATTAAAAGTGGAGAGTGATTCTGCCAGAGTGGGAACGAGGTTAGCAAGGCGCTGGAACGAGGTTGGCAAGGCGCTGAGGACAGAATGCTGTCCGAAAAGGTCTGAGGTTCCTCCAAGGTCTTGATGGCTTTCCTCCTTTGTCTCCTTCACAGTCTCATTCCTTCCCCTGTGTATCCCCTGGTCCAAATAAAGCATGCATGGTATCTTTCAAAGTCAAGTTCAGTGTCAATGAATAATATAAAAGTGAAATTAGACATTATATATAAGAGTGCCCAAGCATGTTTTTCAAGAAAAGGAAATTGTTTAGTTTCTTCACATTCCATCCCCAAATGATCCGATATGAGAGAGAAATGAGTGTACAGTTACCGTAGTCTTGAATTTAGAGGAGCAAACACGGTTACAAAAGTATTAAAAGATAAGAAATAAGTACCCAAGCTTGGAGAACTTCCCACTTTGGTGATCTTAGAAGATGGTGAAAAGTCAGCGCTGCTGCAGAGGTGGGAGAGGCTCCCGCCATCGTGGCTGCACTCCCCAGCCGTGAGCTGGGCTTCTGGCTGAGTGGTGCTCTCCCTGTGGGAGCACACTGATCACCAGGGGACAGCTCCTGCTTTAAGCGTCTGCCCCCTGGTGGTCAGTGTGCATCATAGTGACCAGTCCCTCCTCCCTTTGGTCAATTTGCATATTAGCCTTTTATTATATAGGATAGTTCTTTGGTTAATTACCTCTCACCCACCCACCCACTATCAGGGCTGGGGAAGGATGCAGGAGGTTGACCAGCCGGGGAGGGACTGCAGGAAGGCTCCAGAGCATGTCTGGCCTGTCTCGGTCAGTCTCAATAGGCCGGATCCCAGCAGCAAGCTAACCTACTGGTCGGAGCATGTACTCTCTGGTGGTCAGTGCCCATCATAGCGAGTGGTTGAGCGGCTGTACCATATCATTAGCATATTATGCTTTGATTGGTTGGCCTGATGACCAGATGACTGGAAACTTAGCATATTAGGTTTTTATTACATAGGATGATTTAAATTAAGATAGCATACAATATCTTTCTCAGTATGTGTGAGTGCACGTATGTGTGTGTATCAATAATTAAAATGAATCCATAATTAAACAGAATCCATCTTGGAATATTTATTTCTGATACCTATGATATGGTTCAATGTATCAGAGTGGAAGGAGAGAGGGAAGGAGGGAAGGAACAAAGGAGAAAGGGAAGGAAGGAGAGAGAGGGAGAGAGACAGACAGAGAGAGAGAGAGAGGGAGGGAGAGAAATATAGACATGAGAGAGACATATCAATTGATTGACTCCTGCAGGCACCCCGGGATCAAACCTGCAACCCAGGTACATGCCCTTGACTAGGAGTTGAACCTTAGACCCTTTGGTGCATGGGCTGACATTCTAACCACTGAGCAATGCCAGCCAAGGCCTTTGGGTGGTTTTTAAATAACATGCTCTCTCTCTCTCTCTCTCTCTCTCTCTGTCTCTCAGTCCTATAGAAATAATCTATTTAAACTTTCTGTCTCATTGTAATCAGATTTGATAAATTATGTTTTCCTGAGCTGCTACCTATTTCATCTAAGTTTTGGCAGCTATTTGTATAAAGTTGTGCTAAGTATTCTCACAATATTTTGAATCTTTCTGTTTCAATTGCTATTTTATCTTGTTCATACTTTTGCTCTTTAACTATTGTTACCCTCTTTTTTAATCTTATATCTATATTTAAGTGCATTTAGTGCTCAGAGTCAGCCCTTTCACTAGTGTCTTGGATTACCTCAGGAATGGATTAAGCTCTTCCTGTAATTGGTTCTGCAGGAGGAACTCTTGTAGTTTTCCTAGTTCTTACAGGGTCACTCAGTTTTCGATAGACTTGATGCTCGACAACAGTTTTGCTGGATTAAAACCATCTGCTCACACTTTTTCCTTATTTATTAAAACTCAACCTGTCCTACTTTGTCTTGGTCTAGATGTTCTTATCTAGACTTTTGATGCCTTCAGATTTTCTTCAATTAATAAGAAACTGTCTTTTTGTGTGCATATTCCAAGGATAATTATCTTTCTCTTTAAAGAAAGATACTGAAGTTAAAAAACATTAAAGGTCAGATTTTTTTTTTTTGGTATATGGTAATCTCTTCAATTATGTAGTTTCATTATTCTTTATTTCTGAAATTTTTTGAATTTTGTTTTAACATATTTTCAATTATTTTAGTCTTTCTTTAAAATCTCCAAGTATGCTTTTATGTTATATTTTGAAGTTTAAACTTTTCTCTCTTGAACACTATGCAATCTAAGTAATATTATTCTAACTTGTTAATATTTAATATTAACACATGTAAGTGTTTATCTTATTATTGAAAAATTATTTTCATAGTGAATAAACTTGCTGTTCATTTTTGTTCTGAATTTTGGAATTTATAGTTCAAGGGATCCCCCCCACCAAAGATGTTGCTTGAGATTGTTTAATTCAGTTTGGAGTGTTGTGTTGAAGTTTTTACTTAACTCATGAATTTGCTTGTTGGCTTTTTTAAAGAAAGAATACTTATCAACTAAGATGCTTGATTCTCCTCTTTTCTTTTTCTAGCAGGTCGATAGGGAAGCACGCCACGATTTCCTGTTGAGTCAATGTTTTAAACATGGACTCTGGCATCGTAATAACAAGCATTGCATGAAAGCCGAGGCCTTTGTGTGGCTGGCTAGTTGCCTCTCTGGTGCTTTTCTGCTCAGATACCAAGTGCGGTCTGTTCAACGGGTGGCACTCTTTTGAGGGAAAGGTTTTGATTTGTCTTCTCTTTTTCTCTTTTCATCATGCCTTTCTATTTCTTTGAAAAATATGTATTTTTTTCTTTTACCTTTTGCCCTTCACCATGAAGACTCCAATGGGGGTCTCCCTCCCATATGCACGTTTCCCCCTGAGAAGCGGTGATATAAAATGAATGGAGTAAATAAAATACTATACAAGCAAAGAGAAAACATAAGCAAAAACACGTACACTGCCTAAGAGAAGTTGCTGCCTGGATAAAATTGATAGAACAACGAGGTCCAAATAATACAAGACAACACACACGGCTGGACTGTAACGTAGACTGATGGTCTCTCCTTACAAGGAGCTGGGTTGGGTAAATTCTGGGAGTCCTTTTCCGAGGCACAGGCTACTTTAAACTTCACATTGCCACATTGAATTTGTTTCCGGATTTGCCCCTCTGTGGGCTTAAAACCCGGGAGAAGAGTATGCTTATGTCAGAAATGGTAGAGAACAGAGAATGTCCTTTCCTTGAGTGAGTGAGGCAAACTTTACAGAATCTTTACTTTCCCTCCCTGCCCTGAACCTGGTGTTTCTCCTTCACATCTCCTTGTCCTGATTTCACAAAATTACACATAACTTTACCAAGATCTACTTTATGATAAATCAGATTTTCTTATCCTAGAGTATCAGGTATTTAAATGCTGTGCTCTTTTTGAAAAAGGGAAAAAGGATAAGGGACGATTGCTAGGTCACAGCTGTGTCTGGCACGGACAATAAGCATAATACCTTCCACTGAAACATAAGGCCATTTAGTTGGAGATGAAATAAATGAGAACATCATAAGAATCAGAAGGATAATAATCTTGAAAATATCTTAGAGTGAGATAAGAATCATAGAATAGTTTTAAAACAAGTATCTGAAAGTTAATCTTAATACATCCAGTCAGGTTTTTAAAGATTTTTCTCTGTAGAGTAACTGCAGGACGTCTTTGGGCAGGAAGTCACAGCACAGAGAACTTAGCCCTTTACTTATTTCTAAGGACTCAACTCCTAAACCGTGGGATTCTACACCCGTGGACAGTTAACACCAATTACCTGTGAATGATAAAACTCAGTGCCCAAGAAAGTTCAAAATCACTTAATTGTGTTTTTATTTGATACACAAAGGGAACTGAGTGGTATAGCTAGGTTTTGAACCCATGTAATGGTTTTGTATGCTTAACAAATGGCCTTATTCAGAGTTAGCAACCATGTTGATTTAAGTGCAAATGTCTATGTAACTTGTTATCACAGTATTCTTTAAGCCGAGAGCACAATAGAAAGGGGTCTATACTATTACCCCCCTTTACCCATCACATTGGTATACACATGTGGGCATAACCTGTCACCCACAAAAACAGTGTTGGAAGCACAGGATAAAAGACAAAATAAAATAAAAATATTTAAATAAGAGACTTGGAAGAAATTACAATTCTGTTTTTCTCTCCTGACTGGAAGAGAAGTGTGTTCTTCGGAAGTCTGACATTCAGCTAACAGGAAAGATTAAGACACATTGTTCCACTCAGTGAGTCAAGTATGCTTTCTCTTCATGGAAGCACATTGGGAAATGGCAAAGAGGGGAAATCATATCTTCTGCCTTCCTGATGAATTTTTAAATTGAAGGCTCTCCCTCTTCAAGAATGGAGTAGGCATGCGCAGAGATGCAAGTGTGTCCTCTACCTGAGGAAAAGGAGAGAGATGGGGAGAGGGAGGAAGAAAGGAGGGTAGGGGGGCTTGAGGTTGGTCTTTGCTTTTCGGGTCATTTAGACCCACTGAAACCTCCTGCCTCTCCCTTTCTCAATTTTACTTTTACTTAAGTTAGTTTTGTCAGGTTTCTGCTAATAATAGTGACCTAACAATCATGGCTTTAAAGACATTCTCTTGTTGTTTTTATTGTTTGAGAATCAATTTCAGGGTTGGAATGATTCTACGATATCATAACTTTATAGATGAGGAAACCTGGAGAGGTTAAAATTATTGCAGAAGTAATTGAAGATTCTGACTTAAACCTAGGCGTCCTGGTTTCACAGACACCTGTGTTTTGTAGAAAATTAAAATAAAGATCTAGGGATAAATAATCATCGCTTTATTCCTAATACCACCTCATTTCCCAGTGATACTTTTCCAACAGAGGGGTTAAGCTGGAACATTTGTAACTTTGAAAGAAATTCAGCCTACTGAAAATAAGAGCGATCTATTCCCTGATCCCAGATGCACCAGACATTTTGACATATTTGCTTCACATCGCTCTTTTTTAAAGACATATTTAGTCAGAATGCAGTCAGACCTCTGTTTTAAAATATAATTTTAGATCAAGTAATTCAATATGTGTGCTTTTATAAAGTACCCTCTTGTGAACTCAGATGTGATTATACCTTCTAATTGTTTTCCAAATAGAAATGTTTAAAATATATAACCAACATTGGATTCATATCATGTTTTTATGTTACTGAAAAAATGTTATTTATCTCCCCAAATTATGATGCTGAATGCACTTACACACACTTTCTGAGCAACAGGCTGAGGTCTACCTCCTCATTTTATATTTGTGTCCTTCTTCACAGTTTGGAGAGTCTTTAATTTCAGCTTTCTTGCCTTTTCGCATGGGGAGCCATGCTGCAAGCCAGGCATTTAAAACTAGTAGCAATAAATACTTTTAAATATCTTGTTAAAATATCAGCATTGTTTTAAAATACAGGGGGATTAAGAATATTGAAGGGAGATAATTTAAAATACATTGGCAACGCCTTTCTATGGTATTTATGTAACTACCAATCGCCTTTTAAGGCATTTACATTGTATTTCAAGTTTATAAGCAAATGTTAATAAACTCTTAAAGTATTAGCCAAATCTTCTCAGACAACCCCGAGAGATTCTTTCCAATCTAATAATAATAATAATAAATAATTAATTATAATGCCCTGGAGACTTGCTACAGGAAATATATAGTATTAGCTCAAATAATGAAATATTTAAAGCAACATATTGACTCATTTTCTTCCTTATTCACCATAGGATATATTCATCAGAATGTAAAAATTATGAAGTTTGTTCATTATTTGATTGTCGGCTTCCTGTTTGCCATCTTCTATTTGTTTGTTTACATTTATCAGCCACTGCTTATTCTGATATAATTTGAAATAATTTCAAACTTAGAGAAGAGTTGCAACCTCAGGACACAAAACTCCTGTTTGCTACAGCACAGAGATCGCAATCAGAGGTCTTAGCAGATACAGGACTTCTATCCAATCCAGGTTTAGGTTTAAATTTCCCCACTGTCCTCATGAAGCTCTTTTATAGCTACTTCCCCCCAGTCCAGAGTCCACTTCATGTGTAATTGTCATATTTCTTTAGTTTTATTTAATGTGCAATTGTTCCTAGGAATTTTTGTACTTTATAACCTTAGCATTTTAAGAGAATGGGCTAGTAACTTTGAAAAACGTTGCTCACTTTGGGTTAGCTTAGTTTATTAATTCTTTCAGGCTCCTAGAAATTCCTATATTGATTATATTGCAATGCACTTTTGAAAGTTGAATTATTTTTTCTTCTGAGTTAGCTGATCTGGTGGTCATCCATGGATGACATTTCTTGTCAAGGTTAAGCTTTCAGGCTCTGCAGTTGGGCACGTGTAGGTTGGCATCCCACCTCTCCTGAAATCAGTTGTCTCATCTTCTCCAAGCTTCAATCTCAATCTCCCAACCTGGAAAGTAGGAAGAATGTTGACTTCTCAGAGGGGTTGCTGGAAGCACTAAATGGGAAAACATACGCAAAGCCTTTGGTAGGGTGCCTGCTGATCAACACACCCCAGGAAAGCCTGGGCACATGATCGTTTCCCAGTGCAAAATAACCCGAGAAAGCTGACAAGCTGGCTTAGCGGCATTAAGTAAATGATAGCGCCAATATTCAGGAGAGGGAAAGCAAGTGAAATTACCTCTTTCATTTGAAGGCCTTTGAAGGATTTATGTCTTTAAGTTTCAAGCATTAGTATTTTTTGATGTCTCATTTTTCAGTGTATAGGGCTTTATATTTAATTTTCCAAAACAAAATATCTTAGCTTATGTCTTTAATATATTTCCTTTTGAAAAAAAAATCATAGCTAAAGAAATTTCTTTCTGATAGTGTAGGGATTAAAACAAGTTTTGCTATTACTAGTAATTTGTTCATCTGAAACTAATGTGTATGCACTATATGCTTCCATGTTTATTTCCATATAGAATCGTGCTTTCTCAAGGTGCATCAGCAAAGCCCGTTTAGCTAGCAATCAGTGCGGGCGAATTGACTCTGAGGGTATAGCTGTGATTTGAGCTGTGGGAATAGGGCTTCAGTTGGAGCAGGAGGCACAAAAGGTGGAGAAAACACAAGTTTGTACTCATTATTTGGTGTAGAATTGATGCCACGAATGACTTTGACCTAAACTGTGTTTGGCAACCATCTGTTTTTCCATCTGGTTATTCACTCTATTTTTCTGGTGGTTCCAGCGTTGTTAAGCTTGTAGCAACCTAGGCTTTGTTACAGCTTTTCCTGCCCTGATGTACTTACAGACAACTTTCCTCTTGAATGAAGAGCTCAGATATTATTAGGGAAAGTTACTCCATCAGTAATACATTTGGGATTCTTTGCTAGATATCTTGATGAATAAAATAAATTCAATTTATTTAAATTTTCATAGACATTTACGTTTTAAAAATAATATAGGTAATAATTTAAATATTGGATTGGTCATTTTTTCAGGCTTTGTGTTTGATAGTTTTCACCACGTTTGGGTCAAGTGATATTTTGTGGGGTCTCTCATCTCTAAGCTGATACTGCCATTCATATCCCCTTAGCTGTCCCTGGTTGAGAAGATCTAAGTACTGTTACTGTACTTAGCTACAGTACTCAGGTGAAGGTCAGAGGCAAGACCAATGAAAGTACGAATCAACTCCTCACAGGATGGCTGCCTGCCTGGTGGGAGCTGGGTGTGTGTGGGGTCTGAGGCAGGCAAAGGGCTCCAGCACCAGCTGCTGTCTGGCAAGAATGTGCCTGTGGCGATTCTGCAAGGTAACTTCCGCAGAGCAGAATTGTCCTTTTATTCAAAAGTCGGGAGGCTGGATTGAAATGTATCTAAAGTTGTGATGACTTCTGCT
Source organism: Corynorhinus townsendii (assembly GCA_026230045.1). Lineage (NCBI taxonomy): Eukaryota > Metazoa > Chordata > Mammalia > Chiroptera > Vespertilionidae > Corynorhinus > Corynorhinus townsendii. The sequence goes on along the minus strand of JAPDVU010000010.1, from coordinate 6,011,535 downwards.
AATAGGAATGCAAAATAAAAAGCAGCACAACAAAACAAAACAAAAACACACAACCTCCCTCCCTCCCCCGGACAAAAAAAATGAAAAAAAAAAAACAAAAAACAAACCTCAAGTATGCGTGGGTAGAGTGCTTTGCATGCTTGTTTTTATTTATAAGCTTCTGGTCACTTAATTTTCTCTTATATTACATAATTACTTTTTACACAGTGCTATCAATTTCTCACATATCTTTGCAACAGCAAGAAAGTCACTTTTGAAGAACTATTTAAATGGCTCACAATTTTGATGACACATCCTTATAGAATTTAGAAATAATTTTCTCTCTGTAGTACACCTTTACAATTTTCTCATATCTGTGTACATTTTTTCTTACATTTTAAGAGCTGTCTTTTTTTTTTTTTTTCTGAAATTGAGATCTGACCTTCAGACACCTTGATAGGCAGGTGGCCAGGACATCGGGGGAAATCGGAGGTTATTGCATCAGTGCCTTCAGTTGGTGAGGAATTCATACATCAAGACATTCTCTTAACTTTACTTAAAAGTTGGAAGCAGAGCACTGCTATTTAAATAATTTTCCCACATAATAATTTCCTAAAAATTGTGACTGTGTTGTTTTGTTACTGACTGCAGTCATTGGTGCGATTGTGTCTGTGATGGATGCATTTTAATGTTGCAGTTGTCCAGGGTTTTCTGTGATTCTCCCCATGATTGGCATTCTTTATGGCGCATTGTGTGCAGCATCTGATTATATCGCCTTTAGGACTTTTACTCAACTTTCTGTCCGGACACATTTGAAGGGCAGAGGCTTCCTTTCTGAGAGTAGAAGCTCCCTCAGAAAGCAGTCAGTTTGCTTAGTCTGGGGATTTGTCTTTTCACCAAGACAGCACACTGAATGATTTTCAGAAGAAAATCACCATGTTCCCCTTTCATATTATAATTGAGAATGTTATTTGAAAGCTATATTACTAAAATTACTAACTTCTTAATATGAAATCAGGAAAGGGTCTAATAACAAAGACTGAGGTGTGGCCAGAATATTTGGGGAAAACGAGGCAAGGCAGTACCAGGAAGGCCAAGGGAAGGACGAGATATTCAGAAAGGAGAGAGAAGTGGCCCCTATACCTGGCACGAAGCACCACAGCCTTGACCTCATCCAGAGCAGAGTCAGTGGAGTCATGGGGCTAAGTGCCAGGTGGACATGTAGCTGGGAACCAAGGGGAGAGAAAGACAGTCACACAATATGGGGGGACATTTTTTTCTTGGGGAACTAATTGTGAAGAGAAAGAGAAAGATGGGGTCATAATAGAGAGGAAAAAGTTGTTTTTTTGTGTGTGTGTGTGTGTGTGTTTGACACAGCAGAGATGATGATACACTGAAGGTAATGAGTGAAGAGAGAGGAGTAACGATGCTGAGGGAAAGATCTCTGAAGAGGTTCAGGGTTTTACTGAAGGGCAAGATATAGAAGGAGTGGAGTGGTAGCTGAAGATAAACTCATTGGTGGGTAGAGGCAGAAAGCTGAGGGAATTTCTGCTGCTTGGTTTCTATATTAGTTGTAATTTAAGAAGATGCATGTTCTCTATCACGGAAGGGCATGGAGGTGTGCGTGGGCGCTGGGATGGAATGGAGGAAAGTGCTAGACCCCGCCATGCACAGGCCCGAGGAGTTTGCAGATGAGAACAAACAGGAGGATTATGGACAACTGGAAAAGGGGTATGCTTTTCCCAGGGTGCTCAGTGGTGTGCAGTAAAAGCGGGGGAAGCGCATGTTTGCAGCAATGCACAGATGCAGCGTGGAGGGAGGACAGGAACGCACTGGCGAGGGTGTGGCTGAGAGTTGTGCAGTGTGGCCACAGGGTCTGCTTCACACAGGGCTGGAAAGGCCGCCCCCGGGAGGTGCAGGACCCACTCAGAGGCAGAGGCCAGTGTCCCGAGGTGTGGATGGAATTCAATAACATGTACAGTGAGAATATAAAAGTGCTGAAAGGGCAAATGTTCTTAAATAAGAAAATAGGATTTCAGATCGAAAGATTTGAAAATAGTGTTACTTGACAGAATGACAAGATAATTGATTATAAGAGCCACAGCATCATTGGTTATTATTTTAATTGGCTCATTCGTGTTTTTTTAAAATAAAGTGTGAGATGTAACTGATTCATTGTGATCAGTGGTTCTGCAGTGTCCAGGGAGATACTTCTTTGGCCAGCACATGGCCAGCAGAGACATGCAGCTGCATGGAGAGCACTTATTTCCATCACCCAGGGTAGCCCTGTGTTCTCCGGATCTTGGCGTCTAACAGCGTGACACTATTGAGCACCTGAATGTGGCTAGTGTAATGGAGGAAGTGAATTTCAAGTTTTATTTAATGTTAACTTTAATTTCAAAACTGAGTCACTCTAAAATTTCCCCCCATAATAGATCTTCATTGTCTTAGTGCTCTGTGTGTCCCTTTAACTGTGGCATCAATGTGTTGGTACGTTGTAGTGAATGTGACTGGGATGCCATTAATAGTATCTAATTAGTACTTTTTATTATTATGCAGAAATGATAACATTTTGCATCACAGTCCAGGAGGACAGTGGGTTTAATAGAATGTATTATTGAGACTAATTTTGCCCGTTCCTTCCCTATTCTAAAGTGTGGCTTCAAAAAGTTGAAAATTACTCAGATGGTTTATGTTAGATTTCCATGGGATAGAACTAGTTTGGAATGTCATTGGTCATAGCTGCGTTTTGGAAATTTAAAACACAGTCAGCAGGCTGGAAGAACGACCTCTCATCCAGGTGTCAATCAACATGCACTACTGACTCCCTACAGCAAGAGACACACCTGCCTCTCCCACAGGAAGTGGTGCTGCTGTACTGTCTCAGCTGCTGGAGGGCAAGACGCTCTCCGCCCAGTGACAGATTAGCCAATGAGAAGTCCCTATACTTGGAACTTTCCTCTCCTCTAATGGGCTGTTCGTTTACAACAGTTCCTCTCACAGCTATTGAGGGGCAGGTGGCCCTGGCTCAGCAGCCGGACAGCATCAGCAGAGACTGCAGCACCAGGCGGGGACGCCCCACTCCCCCTGGAGCACCTGCCCCAGGCCAAGAAGGAGGCGCTGCCCCAGGCGCAGCCCCAGGTGAAGACGCACTGTGGGATGTGGTTGTCCTGCTGGTGATGGTGGGCAGCATGGTGGCGTCTACAGTGGCAGCACCGTCAGCCAGATGGAAATGCAGCCTGTGGTGAGTGGCCACTCCCCTGGAGCCTGGGAGCCTGGGAGCCTGGCTGGCCAAGTTCAGGGACCCCACCGTCCCCTCATCCCCCTCAGCTGGCTCAGCCAGTAAAGCACAGACATTTTTTAAACAGTTTTGATAAATATTTTGTTTATTTTAATGAAGCTGGTGCAGACAATCTCCATTAGAAACCCATATCCCAGGCCACACACAAATAACATAGACGAGAGCCATATCCTGTTGTGAACGTTTCCACACGATGTTAGCTGCTCATGGAAATGACAACTTTACTGGAAGCTTCCGGCAAGATTGTCCTTTAATCCAGAATCTTCCTCCGCAGTGAACCGTCCTGTCCTCATCACTCTCCTGGGTCTGTCACCGCCTCGCCAACCTGCCACTCTTCTGTTGGCCCAGAGCTCAGATTTTAAAACTTGAGAATAATCTGTCATCTCAAGGATTTTTCTTGTCAACTTTTACTAATGCATTTAGGAGACTAACTTCTCCATCTAACACTGTCACAAATTACTAGGAAAATAAAAATTAAGGTGATAGTGAGAGGCCACGTGTCCAGAGTGGGGAGCGGCGGAGTGGGGTGTCCGCCTGCTGCTGGCTGTTTTCTCTCTGCCCGAGGGCTCTCCAGGACCTGTTCAATTTTCCTTTTCGTGGGAAGGGACAGACCGGGGAGGCAGAGAGGCTCCTCAGAGGTGGGGAGGTGGGGAGCTTTCAACACTTTTTCAGATCTGGAGAGTCAAAAGCTCCTGTCTGTTTCTGCCGAGCACCTGGATTTGAGGAACATCAAGATCCGGAGAGATTCCCGAGAGGAGGGGGCAGAGAGAAGCGATCCAATAGTTCACTCTTCCCTGAGACAGTCACTGCTTCTAAGCTTCTCAGGACAAGGAGGTAAGTTCAGGGCTTCAGTTTCCCTGGCCTCCCGTGTGCATCACAGTCCCAGGCCCACGGCTTGCTCTGCCCCTCCCTGCTGTGCGTCTGCCAGTGCCTGTCTGCAGTGTGTGTGTGTGTGTGTGTGTGTCTGCAGTGTGTGTGTGTGTGTGTCTGCAGTGTGTGTGTGTGTGTGTCTGCAGTGTGTGTTGTATGTCTGTCTCTGTGTGTCTGCAGTGTGTGTGTGTGTGTGTGTGTGTGTCTGCAGTGTGTGTGTGTGTGGGGGAAGGGGGTCAGCATTTTCTTCTTCCTATTTTCATCTCAAGGATTACAGACCAGTATGTATGTCTCCCCAATATCTGAGAAGAATTATCTCATGCTTTTCCAGGTTCTTGTGTTTGTTTGTGTTTTATTTTTGTTAATCCTCACCTGAGGATATTTTTTCTATTGATCTTTAGAGAGAGTGGGAGGGAGGGAGGGAAGGAGGAGGAAAGAGAAAAACATTGATGTGAGAGAGACACATCAATTGGTTGCGTCCTGCACTCGCCCTGACCACCTGGGGCTGGGATCATATCAGAAACCCAGGTAGGTGCCCCTTGACCAGAAATAGAACCTGAGACCCTTTGGTACCCGCCGAGCTTTAACCACTGAGCCAGGGCCACGGTTCTTGCTTTTATGGTGAGAGGGCAAGTCCAGTAACAAGGCCAGTTCTGCTATGGTTGGAAGTGGGAATGATTTTTTCATTTGAAAGTTTTCAAAATTGAAATAATTTCTTGCATCATAGTAATGGAGCATCTTTGAAAAGATTCCTGTGATTGCTTCAGATGATCTTATTTAGAAATATCATAATCTTGGGCTACTTAGTTATTGAAATTTGAGCTCCCCAACATGAGATGATTCATAAATCAACATAATATAAACAGGTGAATTCAGATGAATGTAGACATCAAGGGCAGTTTGTCAACGAATATTAATCAATGTGAATAGAAGCATTTCAAAAATTTTTTTAGCATCTGGATCCATTGCCATCTTTATTCACCATATTTTAATTTTAATATTCTTTAATGATTTACCTTATTTCTAAATTTCAATACCAACATGCACATATACATTTGTATATGCACCTAACTCAAAACACAAAGCTCCTGGGTTACCCAGTGGTATTTGCACCCCTCCCCCCACCTAGCAGCCAAGCTCCCAGATCACAGCAATGATGTGTGTGAGCCAGGATTTAGAATGATTGAAACTGTACAAAAGGAAAGGCATTTTCTAGCTTAAGAGAGGATTGTGGGGGAGTTAGGGGAGACCAGAAGCCGCAGATATATTATTTCCACAATGAAGCCCCTTCCACAGAGCTCTTCCCACGTGACCCTGCAAGCCTCACCCCTGTTCTTGGCAGCAGAGCACAAGTTGCCGATGAGTACTGGAGGCTCAGAGAGACATTCGTGACTGTCCTCAGGTGTAAGTTATGTCAGACACATTGTTCCAGAATTGGACTCCAAAGTGCATCTGAAATGACAGCCATCCACACGTGTTCCTATCCACATTCACATCCCAAACCGTTTTCATTGGAATGTGAAGATGGTGGGTCACCTAAGCAATGACACCCGTTCTTCATCCTCAACACCAATGTTCTGTTAATTCCTGCAGCTGATGTATTTGGGGATGGAAACTGAATTTAGTCAAAAGGAGGCTACAACTTAGTAAAAATGGAGAAAAATAACAATGACTATATTTAAGGGACAATTGTGACTTACTAATGACTAATTTTAATTAATTTTCAAGTGAAGCAAATTTCAGCAGCACTATATATACTACTACAGGAAGTGATTTATTTCCTGCAGTCTTCTTAAGAATTAGCTAAATTGGGATAAAATATTCTGAAATGCAATAAGGATTCTGTGAAAATTGTTGTGAAAACTACTGCTACCATGGTATTTTTGCAAAAACAATGCCATCTAATTTAGGTCTCTTTAATGCAAGAATTATAAAGTAACAAAGGATGCACTTAACAGCTCTGCACTTTTGGTGGTTAAAAGTAAAAGAAGCATTAAAAATGTAACTGGCCTTCTAATCTAAGATTCATAAAAACAGCATCAGCAAGAAAGGTGCAATGTGTAAATTATACTTTCCCCAGCGTGTTGACATTCTCTTTCTCATTGCCTTGCTTTTGAAAACAAATCTGGGTACTGAAGCATCCATCTTATATAAATACTGCTGTTTGAAATTTTAACCCTGCTATTTGACTTCTGTAAATTCTTGCTTGCTAAGGCTACTCCCACTTCAGAGGGGCCATTAAACCTTCCCCAGACAAGGTTATCAGTGCTGGCACCAGGCCAGGCCTTTGGTTGAGGTCTCAAGGCCCCAGCACATACAGGCTCTTTAAGAACTTGCAAAAGGGGCCGGAAACAACCCCATATTTGGGAGACAAAGAAGGTAAAAACATATAAATAGGGAAAATTCCTGCATGTTGGGGCCCAGAATTTGAGAGACATTTTCCTCTGGACCCGCGTGTAATAAATGTAACTCCATCTCTCTAAGTATTGCCTTGTTCTTCAGTTTTCTGTAACATTATCACATTATTTGACACACTAGCATTTAAAAAAATATCCAACAAAACAAAAATAATAGTTATAGCATCTGTTTCCTGGTTCATCTGTAAAGTATCCCAGGCATGGAGATAATTTGGTGGAAACCGATCATTGTCTCACTAATAGAAAGATGTGGACAGGAAACCCGGAAGGCTGGTCAACAACCTTAATTGCTCTAATCACGCACTGTTTAGTTGAAACATTGTTAGCTGAAGCAGCCTTCCCCTCTGTTTGTCTCATGTCAATTTCTGTTATTGGAGTTTCCTGCCTAAAGGTTGTGGGTGTATCCGAGTCTCAATAAAAGGGATAGCAAGGCCTGAGCAGTGTGTAGTCCTCCCACTAGAGGTGGGCTCCCGCCTGGCCCCCAGTATTCCCAAATTAATACTTTTCTAGTCTCTTCCATTTGTGTGCAGCCTTCTCCAGAACCCGAACCCTGAACCTGAACCCTAAACCACGTGGGACGTGAAAGGGGTTCCCACAATAATTCAAATTCCCTACTTCTCATTTTGAATTTATATGCTTTTTAAAATATATTACTGTTTAATAAGCACTTTTTAAAAATCTTATTTTAATTTGGACATTAAGAGCAATATGCTCTTCTTTTTATAATCACCTCCTTCTTAAAGTGTTCTCTGTTTTATCTGTCCTACACCTATCTTCCCATGTTCTAAATTCCTACATCTTATTTCTTCTCCTCACCAGCATAATCTCATGTACTCACTGCTTTTGTGAGGGGTAAGCCAACTACACTTAAAACCCTGGAGGCTGAGTACCTTATTCATCCACATCCCTTCAGCAGTGTCATAAAGAGAGCAAGTGTTCCAAAAACATTTGACTATTCTCAATTGGCTTTGAGTAACAAAAATATCTCCTGGTACCTGAGTTACTGGTAAGAACTATGTGGTCTTCAAGCTCTACACCAAGGAATCAAAATGAGATTATCAAAACCAGTTAGCAGTCTCTCACAGCCACACCATTCTGAACAATTTCTGAGAAAATTTTCTCAGCAAAGTCATAAGCTGATGAGCTCTGGCGTGGTTGGTCCTCGCTGTTACCATAACTGAGGCACTGTGTTCTCCTGGAGGCCCTGCATGGACCCCATTATTTTTATTCTGGCTCTTGTACTGTTGTCAAATACATATCTCAAACTTTTAATCTGAGAAATATTTCAGCATGGAGACAGAGAGGTACTTTATTATAGCATCTTCTGTTGTCAAAGATGATTCTAACAGTCAAAAATGTCAGTATGTGGGGACTAATATAGACCACTACTTATATGTCTGGAAGAATCAAAAGGAGGTGAGAATCTAGAGCAAAATTTTGAGGGACAAAGGAGATCTGGCACTCACTTCTTTATATATTTAAAAAATCGAATTGAAAATATGGTCTATATATAGAAATATGTGGGAATCTACAAATGACCAGTAATATTCCTTAACCACCACCCTTCTTTGTTTTGTCTTTCATAACTCTTCTATGAAAGTTTTTCAGGTGAAACATCTTTGACACCCAAACTTTTTTTTGAATATATATGGTTAAAGTTTGCAGATGGAGTTTTGATAAATTTATTATATAATCAAAGAACAAGGCAATATTTTATTTCTAAATTCCATACCCAAAGACTCTGTGGGTTTTGTTGAGTCGTCATTTCTTTTTGAAAAGGAGCAGCAAGGACATTGAGTCAGTCTGATTTACAAGTTCCTGGATTCTCAAGGTGGCTGTCCAATTCTCAGAATTCTCTTCCCCTGCTCAGTAACAAATAGAGTCCTTTCTTTACTCCTTGCCAAGTAGTATTTTCAACAGGGGTAGTTTGCTCTATTTCTCCTTTGTAAAATCTTTGTGTTACAGAATTCCATCATTTTCCTAGATAGAGAGCACAGCTTCTGCATTTGTTGCATAACCTATTGACTTGAGAAATGCTTTGTTTTTCCAAAGAATCTGAACTCATAAAAGAACCAAAACATTTTATTGAAATTAAATTCCACAGCAATATAACCTCTATTCTGTGCAAACACATGTGGAATTTGGTTTCCATGGTTACTTGTTACTAGTCCTGTGCTTCCCCTGGTTCTCTACAGAGCTGGGCTAGAGATCAAGCCTAGAGTATCATTATACTGAGTCAGAAACTGAGAGTAATGTTTTAGTTGCGAGGCATGAAGCAGTTCACAGCACATGCAATTTTAAGTTTACAATTATAAAGAAAAATACCATGGGCCTTTTCCCCTCCCCCTCAAACCAACTGTTTATTCAGTAATGTCATAGGAATAAGAATGAGGAGAAAAGAAAGACTTGAATGTACAAATATATTATCTATCTATCTATCTATCTATCTATCATGTATTACTGAAAGAATGTACTCATTCATTAAATTAATTTTTTTCAAAAAGCATGGAATAGTTTAAGTACAATATCATAGTTTGTGTGTGTGCATGTGTGCATATATTACAAGGAAATACAAGTTTAGCAATGTGTATTTTGACCTAAGTTAAACCCAACAGATAAAAAAATCAAACCTCTTAGGAGAAAAGTTATTCCCAGAATTCTATACTCAAGGATAGCTCTGATCCATTTTATTCATGGAAATTATTATTGTTTTCTTGTGAAGCAATAATATAAGACAGATTTGGAATGTTGTTTCTAAAAACGAAGCCCTATCTTCAAAATTATGTTTTAGTTGTGTATATATTATCTGTGTAAAATTAAAATTGCTCCACAGACCTTGAGTTTACTTTGGCATCTAGATAGAAACTAGGATGCAGTTATTACCTGTGGCTCACCTTGATCTCCTTGCTATGGAAAACGGTCACGAACAGGATAAGATGACAAAGGAGAAGGAGACAAAATACTCTCTGTCTGAATTAAATTTTCATTAGACATTGAAGAACAGGATTCCCAAAGGAGAGAACCTGCTTAATAGACAGGAGGTAACTTCAGGTGTTTTCTCCATGCAAGGAAGGAGAGGGGGAGAGCAGAGAATGGCATTATGGGTGTTGCAGCAGGAGGAACAAACAATAATTAACTTATTGTTCAAAACAATAAGCTATCATTGGAGAAATGTTTCTTCAGAAAAAAATTACCAACATATACAAAATGAAGCTACCTCCAGGAAAATCTTTACCACTTCAGGTAAAACTTAAAAAAAGGAAGCTCTATTTTAGATAACAGTCCATTAGGCACATGAGAAAAAAGAAATCTACAATGATGCAGATCAAAAGAAGAAAAATAAAAACATTATCTGTAAAGAAATAGTCCAGCCTCCAAATTCTCTGTAATACAAAATATCAGATGTTGTAAGAGGGCATTTAAGATGTATTGAGATAATTTTTATCTAAATGAATTTCCTTAGAAATAGACCATGTATTCAAATACACAAAGGATTCACTTACAGACTAGTTTGAGAAGTGTTTAAAAGTTTTCAGTATATATTTCAGTAATGTTCCAACTAATTATAAAATAATTCTAAATGAAATGCTTGTAATTGGAGAAGTCAGGCATAAAAATGTGACAGCTAATACAAATTAAGCCTAAGTAATTGTTCAAGAGAATTGATGAAATGTGAAATTAATTGCAATAACCTTGGTGTAAATCATGTTACCTCTGCACATGTTGTAACGTGGGAATGGACAGGGGAAAAATAAGGCATGTTAAATTTCTGATGATAAAAAGATATGACACTTTTTGATTCTAATACTATTCAGTATTCTAAACTTGTTAATAAAGTTAACTTTATTAGAACTTTCTTCAGTAGGGACACTACCACAAAATCTTACTTCTGTCATAAAAGAGGGACTCTAAAGAGGGTGACTTAATAGTCTTGGAACCTAGGATCCAGTGATTTAAGTCTGGTCTTTGCATGTGGGATTTGATGGAGACAGTGCTCAATTCAGTACATCACAGTTCAGGCTTGGTGGACACAACAAAACAGGGTCTTGAACTGAGTCTTGACTGAAAAACATTGATTCAGGTGAGCAGATTATGTCTCTGATAAATTGATCATGAGAATTTCCTGAGTAAAGTTATATAGTGGTTTACAGCCTTATGTTTCATAGACCAAGTTTTTATTTCAGAACAAATGACATAATCGTGTTGCCATAGGTGGTCTTCAGTCTTATCTAAGTTATGTTGATATGTATGATGCTTTTAAAACTTGTTAGGTAACCTGTAATCATATTAACGCCACTGTAAAATGGGACTATAATTACAGCAGACAAATATGTATGTGTGTATATAACAAAACCATATATCTCAAAATGTTAAAATTTCTTTAAAAACATAAATGCCTAAATTATTATATTGACAAAAATATAAATGCTTAAACTATTCTTAGTTTGAGAAAAGGTAACATTCAAGTATATGCTCTTTATAAGAAGTATACAAACAAAAACCTAAAACAAATGGGCAAATATTGAAATGGCAGATGCAAATAAAAATATTCAATATTAATTTAAGGCAAAGTTGCCATTAAAGTGAGAGTCCTGGAAGAAAAAAAAAGGTAAATTTAAATAGAAAAATACAGGCCATAATGATGAGATGACATGCTTTATATAGTAAATAGCAGAGAACAACAATAAATAGAAAAGTGACTTTAAGAACCAGAGGAAATAATTGAAAATATAAACTTTAATAGATTAAAAATTCCAGTGTTTACAAGAATAAACAGACATAAATATGTAAGTATGTTTGCACAATTATAATCTATGATAAAATTTAACTACTATTGGAACAGAAGATTGTGTAGCAAATCTTATAATTATAAAATGCCCAATTACATAGGACACATTTGTTGATTTGTGAGTGATAGAGATGGAAATTATTATCAAAGCTTTCAGTGTTATCAATAATAATAACAAATTCAGCCACTTTTAGATTTAAGTGAATAAAAACTTTTCCAAACAGATTTTTAGTCAAAGTAGAAGTTAAAACCAGTAATAAACAATTAAAGCTGATGATAACACTGCTTAGCAAAACTTATAGATGCCACCTAGGCTGTACATAGAAGAAAAACAATAACTTCAAAAGCTTTTATTATAAAATTAGGGACCCAGTGCACGAATTTGTGCACCTTGAAAGGACTTGTGGGCCACGAGGCTGCTGTGGGTACTGAGGCGGGTCTCGGCCCATCCTCTGCTCCCCCACTTGGCCCTTCTTGCTGCGGCCCCCATCCCTTGTCTGCTGGCAGCCCTGCTACTGCTGCCACTGCTTCCATGTGCTGACAGCATGGAGCAATTGGGGCTGGTGCCAGCAGTGGGTGTGAGCAAGGCCAGTGCCATCAGTGGGTGTGAGTGGCAGCTGCTGCCCTGATTGCCCCTCAGGAGCAGGGGGAGATGGAGAAGCCCTGAGGGGCGACTGGGGCCGGCAGCCACTGCTCGCACCCCCTGATGGTGCTGAGCAACTGGGACTGGCACTGGGTACCGGCAGTGGGTATGAGTGGTGGCTCTGGCACTGGTAGCGGGTGTGAGTGCTGGGCAGGACTGCAGCATGCGGGAGCAAAGAATTTTCAGTAACCACCAGAGGCTTGCCCCGATGTAACCACCAGAGGCTTGCTACTGGCACCCCACCTTGGTCTGGCGCCCCTGCTCACCTGCTTTACCATCTCGCTGTGGCTGACACCTGCATGTTCTGCATTCCTCCCTTGCCAGTTAGCATATGTCATAGTGACCAGTAGTTTGGCTGTTCCACCGTTCAGTCTATTTGCATATTACCCTTTTATTATATAGGATAAGAAAGTCAATGAGTGAATCAATAGTTGAAGATATTAGACTAGAATGCATTAAGAATAAAACTAGGAAAAGCCAGAGAAAGAGAATGATATACAAAGAAAATTATGACTATGAAGTAGATAAATGGGAAATTCTTATAAAAATTTTTAATGAGTGCTATATGTCAAATATTTGCCAACTAGATATCATGGATCCTCTAAATCAATCCTCATACATAACTTTATAGAACATTATTACATTATTATACCATTTTCTAGCTGAGGAATCAAAGCCTTATAGAAGTTAAATTTCTTTTGTAAGAGTGTATAGTGTACAGGGGGTGAGGTTGTAATTTGATCACTGTTCTTCCTGATTCCAAAGTCAATCTTTAATCATGTATTAGTTTCCTATAATGTTGTAACAGATTATCACACCCTTGGTGGTATTAACAGTGTTTACAAGAATTGTATATTATTTTACTGCTTGGGAGTTCAGAAGTCTTAAATGAGTCTCATTGCGCTAAATCAAGGAGTGGGCAGAGCTGTGGGAAGCTCTAGGGGACAATTTATTTCTTCCCCTTTACCAGCTTGTAGGGGCTGCTGCATCCCTTGGCACATGGCCCCGTACGTCTTCAAAGCCAGCAATGGCCTGCTGAGTTCCTCTCACATAGCAGTACACTAATACTCTTCTCCCTCCCTGTTCCTCTTATAAAGACCCTTCAGATTACACTTGGCCCACCCTTTAAATACTTTCATTATAAAATAAGAAAGTAAATTAGCTAATTAATAGTTCAAAATATTGGACTAGAATAGTAGACTAGCAGATAATCCTACATAATAAAAGCATAGTATGCAAATTGTCCCCTCGACTGGGAGTTGGTCTGGGAGTTTGACCAGGGGGCAGGGTGGCCAGGGGAAGGAAGAGAGGCCCTGGTCACCCCCGTTGGGGGAAGGGAGGAAGTACCTGGCCAGTGGCCTGCAGCCGGCAGCTGCTAGGGACCCTACCAGTGCATGAATTTTGTGCACTGGGCTTCTAGTCCAGTATAATTTCCGTTATTGAATTCTATCTGCAGTCTTAATTTCCTCTTGTCATGTCATGTAATATATTCACATGTTCTAGAGGGATTAGGATGAGGGCATCTCTGAGGGGCCTGCCACCATAGGTCTGCTTAAAATGTTACTCTTACAAGTACTGCCCCTTTGAATGTAAAATATGCAATTCCAATGAGGAAAAGAATATACAGGAATTAGAAGTAAAAATATCTAAATTAAGTAAGAGTGAGTTTGCAGAAGACGCTCTTTGGATGGTTAGGTGGAAAGGGGTTCATCAGGGGGTGCATCTTGGTCACAGAGGCTGCACCAGCACACCACAGAGCTGGCCCAGAGGAGTCCTGGACCTCCTGGTGTGGGAGCTCCTGCCGCTGCTGCTGGCCCAGACCTGTCCCGTGCTTCTTTCTGTGCTAGTGTGCCAGTCTGCTGGGCCGGCCGTGGCCGAGCAGCACAGTCTGCGTGGACTCAACAACCGGTTTCTCGCAGTTCGGGAGGCCGGGGACGTCCAGGGCCAGTGTGGCATGCTCAGGACGCTGAGGCTGTGCGTCTCCCTTCCCTCAGAGACGGATGCCTCCCCACCCATGTGGGTTCACTGTGTCTGGATGACCTCCTCCTCTCTGTGCTGGGCTGGAGGCTTGTGAGCTCTGTGCTGTCTCTTCTCATAAGAACACTGATGCTGTGGAATTAGGGTCTCACCATTGTGACCTCATTCAACTTTAAATATTTCCTTAAAGGCCCCATTTCCAATACATGAGGTGCTTAGAGCTTCAATGTATATATTTTTGGGTGAGGGGACACAAACATTCAGTCCATAACATCTAGTAAAGCGGTGTTTCCGTGACTTGCCTGGTATCAGTCAACTCTTTCTGAACATAGAACCTACAGGTGCCTTGACTGGCAGGGCTGGGTCTAGTGTCAGCACCCGGGTGACCTGGGGGTGAAGAAGTGGAGTGGCTGGGCATGTTTGTTTTGTGTAAGTTGAGATGCATTTGTGGAGATGCATCCTGTGGAACAGCCACAGGAAACAACGTATATAAAAGAATATGAAAATACATTTATTTTGTAAAATACCTTATTAATTAATTTCTAGGGTCTTTTTGTGAAATACACAAATCACTAGGAAATTATCAAAGTTGACTAATGCCATTATAGAAAATCCAAAAAAGCTGCAGTAAATGAGAACATTGCCCCACCTCCTAAAAGAGTGGATCTTGATTATTTCATAAGACACTTTTTAAAAAATCCTCAAGGAACAGAAAAATTTCTGCCCATCTAAATGTTTCCAGCACATAGAGAAAGAAGAAAAGCTATCCTGTGATGCTGATAATAAGAGCTAACAAAGGGAATAAAAAAGAAAATACCAATCTCAATTATAAATATAGATGCAAAAATAGCAAGCAAATTATCAGCAAATGATATCCAGCTGTATTTAACAAACTTAAGCCACCTGGGCAGTGTGGTTTATTTCATGAATGCAGGAATAGATCAATACTAGGAAATTATTAAATCCTTCAAATTAACAGATCTAAATGGAGACGTATTTAACCATCCCCATGTGAAGCTGGATTGAATATGATTATCATTTTGACTCAAATTAAAGACTAGAATTTTTGTCTTGATCCAATAAAACTATAGACAATTTGTATCTCAGACTCAAATATAAATCAATTTTCTGATGTGATTTTATACAAGTAAACAATACATAAGCACATTCAAAGCAAGTCTAGTATAAATCTTCCTACCATTTACTCTGTCATTTTTCTTTAATTTCATATATATGTTATTTTATTGTTAGTATTTGAAATTTATTTTATTCTTTTCTATTCTGTAGTCCCATATTGAACAAAAGTGACCTCTAATTCACTTACCTATTTAATAATCTATTCACATAACAGATGTTTACTGAGTACCTACTCCGTGTCAGGCACTGTACTAGATGACTGGGAAGCTAGTGAACAAAAGGGGCTTTCTGAAGCTTATATTCCAAGGATGATTTTCTTCTGTTGCCAGTGTGTGACTCCTGGGACTGACTAGTATGTAGATTAGAATAATAAATATTGTATATCTGACAACCGCCCATCAAAAGAAATCAATATTATTTTGCCAGTGGAAGTGACGTTTGGATATTTTTAAATGTTTTTCCCATAATTCTTATCACATAGAACTATCCCTGTGCAATAGAAAATGATAAAAAGGTGCATAACCCGTGTCAGAATTAACTTAGCGGATTCAACCATAAATCCGTATCTGCAAGATCATCTTTTCACATACTAATATGGTCTCTATAAAATCCTTTTCTGTAATATCCTTTGTTTCCTGACAGCTTTAAGTTTGCTCTCTGTTATAACAAGGTCAATATTCAATTCAATTCAATAAATACTTTGAATTAGTATGATTGTTACATCTTATTTAGTGAAGAGATATATCCAGAAAACCTTTTCTCAAGGACCTTACAATTGACTGGGTAAGATTGTTCAGAATAATAAACTTTCACATAAATAAGAGAACATAGAGGAAGAAAAAATAAGGAAAGTAGAACGAAATAAACCAGTGCTATGAGGATGGTCATGAATCTCAGCATTGAAAATATGGGCCAGTGCTAACGGGCAGATGAAGAGTGAAGGAGTAAGGTCCAGTGGGAAAGGCCATTTGAAGTCAGAGAGGCACAAGGGTGACATCCAGTTGAACGCTGAAAGATGTTAAGAAGTTTAAAGAGGCTGGAGAGTAGGGTACGTAGAGCAGAGTGGCAAGAGATGAGTCTGTAAATGTGTAACTGTGAGGAACCTGAAGCACTTTATCCTGTAAGGAATAGAATATGGCTGCTATCATGGAGTTAACTTGGGAGAAGGTAGAGATTAAAGATATGAAGACCCAGTTGGTAAGCTATCAATATGGTGCATTGAGATGTGATATGGAACTAGTTTGGGTATTGAAAGAAGGACTGGAAAGGAAGCAGAATTTGCAGATGAGATGGGAATGATAAAAAGAACTGGGCATGATTTCATATTTACCCAGAACGACTTGTAATGGTGGAGAAGACATTATTTAAAAAAAGAATGTAAGTCAAAAAAGGAATCTTTGGTGTAAACTTATTTTTGCTTACTTTTAGCTTTGGCTATATTTAATCTGTATTATGGGAGGAATTTAATGTGGAAATGTGAGCAGGCAGTGGTATGTTCAAGCTAAGACCAATCTCATGTTCAAAATTCTACCTTACACTTACCTTAATATTTTGAATAGTAGTGACATGAGCTATAACTTTTATAATATACTAGGGGCCCAGAACGTGAAATTGCCCGAGACCCAGGACCCAGAGTCCCGCGGTTCAGTGGGACCCAGAAAGAGTCACCGCTGCCACCGCCACCATGGGAGATGGGACCCAGAAACCCACCTGCCATGCCAGTGGGGCCCAGAAACATACCCACACCTTCAGTCAAGTCCTCCAGAGTCAAGTCCCTGCCCACCCATGTTTGCCTGCCGTGCACGCAGCCTCCTGCTGATCTGTTGTTACAGCATGATGGCGTGACAACTACAGACTTTTTATATAATAGATAATTACAAAATTCTGTATAATAAATATAATGCCAAATACTCACATATTGTTAAGGGATCTAATATGTAACTAGTTCCTGCATCATTGGCTGGATTGTGTATGTGTGTGAAAGTTTCGGTAAATGTAGAAGAGAGTCAGGAAAGAGAGAAAAGAGAGAAGGAGGACAATTAACATACAATACTATCCAAAGAGAAATTTGCATTACTTTTGCTCCTTTCACTCAAATGAAGAATCAATAGGAACACAAAATTTGAAGGCTCACTAAACACATCTTTAGCTGAGTAGCTCAGTTGATTGGAGCATTGTCCTCATATGGCAAAGTTTGATTCCTTGGCAGGGCACATACAAGAATCAATAAATGTATAAATGAGTGGAACAGAAAATCAACCTCTCTCTCTCTCTCGCTCTCCTTTCCTCTTTCTCTCTAAACATTTAATTAAAACAGCCCTGGCCAGAAGGCTCAGTTGGACGGAGCATTGCCCCGCAGACCAAAATGTATTCCATTTCTAGTCAGGGCACATACTCAGGTCGTGGGTTCAATCCCTAGTCAGGGTGTGTAGCCAATCCATGTTGTTGTTTTTTCCCCCCACATCAATGTTTCTCTCTTCCTTCCTCTCTAAAATAAATAAAAACATAACATATCCTTGGATGCAGTTTTAAAAAGTCAATTAAAACAAAAGAAAACAAAAAAACCCACGTCATTAAGATCATGTTTAGGTATGCTAGGGAAGTATCCACAGATGTGGTTTGCTTCTCAAAGAAGCAGATTTTAGGTTAACATGTTTCAGACTTTAATACATACAAATCCAATGCATTTAGTTTTTTGT
Organism: Corynorhinus townsendii; assembly: GCA_026230045.1. Classification (NCBI taxonomy): domain Eukaryota; kingdom Metazoa; phylum Chordata; class Mammalia; order Chiroptera; family Vespertilionidae; genus Corynorhinus; species Corynorhinus townsendii. Next base: position 5,993,723 of record JAPDVU010000010.1, on the reverse strand, counting down.
TTTTGTTTTAAATTTCAACCACAGTTTACATTCAGTACATTTTGCCCCAGTTTTAGATGTACAGCAATGTTAAAATGTCCATTCTGATAGAGTAGGCAGGGTGGGACCAGTGTCTGCATGCCTGTCAGGTGACCTAGAGGCTGCTGGTCTGTGGGGACACTGAGGAGCAAGGCTCTTGATTTGCAATGTGAGCTTTGGACGAAGAGGGAGATTTGATGATTTGAAACTTCCCCAACAATGTCTCAGCAGTCCGTAGGGAAAAAACACGTAGTCCAGATTGTTGTATTAAATCACTGGACTCCGTTTTCATGCCTCCTTTGATTGGAATCTGATTCTGAGCACTGGCCGTGTGGCTGGAAATCCCAATCACTACACAGCATGTGAAGTCGCAGGTTCTTTTCAGGCTCAGTTACCGGAAAATCGAATCTTTGGTTGTGGCAAATTCTTCATTTTTACTCAGTCAGGGGGTGGGGGTGGGATGCTCAGGTGCTCACGTCCTGCAAGTAGTGCCTTCTGTTCTGACGTTGTGGGGAGGTTTTCAGCAGCCCCTTCATTTCTTCCTCTTGCTTTGAAGTTTCTTTGTTCTCTCAGCTACCTGAAGAGAACGGGCAAACTTTCTAACCTTTCAGGAAAGTACCATTCAAGGACACCCCCCCCCCCCCCACCCGACCACTGCAAATAAAAACAAAAAGAAACCACAAATGCAGAATCAACTTTTTCCTTCCAGTTTCATTTGCGGAATATTTGATAATAGGTTCACAGACAAATTTGTGAAGGAGCTAATAATAAACTTCAATAATTCGCAGCCTTCAAAATCCCTCTTTTGTTCATTTCTAGTTGCCCAGGATCTTTATTTCCCTCTCTCCTCATTAACAAGCCATGCATTTGGTCTTCTGCTCACGAGTGTGTACATGAATAACAGTTGAAGTATTACTTCTTCCTTGAAGAATTTACGATGTAGATAATATAGACTAAGTTTTGCCTGTGAAATTTCAGACATAAAAGTCAAGAATATAAAATAAATAATTTGGGATATCAAGGTGCGTCTCTGTAGTTCTTCAATCGGACCCACTTTTTAAATGGGCCAGCAGCAGGCCAGCAGCGAGGCTATGCCTGAAGAACTGCGTGCGCATGCGTTTATCCACCGTAACTCAGTGAGTAGCCGTCTAATAATGAAGGGCCGGCAGCTGGCGTCCTCAGTGTGCAGTGTTTTGTGATGATGGGTGACTGTGGGAAGCGCAAGAACCCCAGACATTTTTAGGTTTAAGGAATGCATCCAAGTCAGTTGTGTTGCCCCATTTCACTAATTTAGTAGTTTTTACAATGAATGAAGACCTCTGAAATTTTGTTTAGGCAACAAATGAAATCATTTCACTGTGAGAACTGCCACTTAGTCCATCAATGTTCATGATGGGTAGCTAGCATTGCCTATTACTATGGCATTTCTCTCTTCCTACTCATCCTCACCTATCCAGTAATTCTTATGTAGTTATACAGTACTGCACTGAACAGCAATATTTTGTGTTATAAAGATCTCAGGAATTATTCTTTATATTTTAAGAATTTATTGAGCTTAGAGTAAAATGAGCACTCTTTACATACTTGAGTGTTTCTATTTCTGTTTCCTGTATCTGTATCTTATTCTAAACATGACTCTGTGTTTCTGAAAACCAAATACTAAATTCCCTGAAACTATCCAACTGGCCCAAGACAGTTCAGATTTGTAGAAAAGACCACAGGCACATTTTAGGGAAATAAAGCAGACTTCTCCAAATCATGTCTTTCTTAGCATAGATTCTTTGTTATTTCAAAGACAATATAATTGCTTAGCTTCCAATGATTTTGAAGACATTGGGGATTTTTTCCTAACATTTATGCATATTTAAACATCTCAACTCATTATCCTGAATGTTGCATGGTTATGCTGTCTCCTGCCTTTCATATTTAAAATGTGTGAGCTATTTGTGTTTCAGTGGAGTATTTATTGTACTTATTTCTTTGTACTTTAAGAGAACAATGATAACATGCAAGTAGATTTTTTTAGATTTTATTCTTTTTCTAAGTTTGGTCTTCTCTTTTGTATTTTGCAAACCATGAGCATTTTTGTTCTTTATCACTATATATGCTGTAAGTTTCTGATAATTAGAATGTATAGTAAATAAATGAAATCAAAGAGAAGCAAATCTTTGCTAAAATTTTAATACTTTAAACCAGGGTGTCAATAACACTAATATTTCAGTAATGATTCAATCTCGCATCTCATCTCTAAATGAGATATTTGGAGCCTTGTGAAAGGAACAGAAAATTTTATACTAAAGTTAAAGTTAAATGTACCTGAAATTACCCTTGAAGTTACTTTTTAGACATTTAAATATTTTCCAGATACCCATATCCTGGAGTTTTGATTGTACCAGTGACGTTTGTAACTGATGGTAGTGTTGAAGCAGAAAAGATCTTTTTATATCTATTTAGATACTTCTGCATGGAAATCTGTTCATTTCTCTTACCATTCTCAATGTTATAGACTCCTGATTCCTGTCAATGGTTACTGTTCCAAGTGGAAATCCTAAGCTTTTTTTTGGTTTTCTCTATCTTTTGCTAATTCTAGTTTCCGTTTAAAAATATTCTTTTGTTTGACTATTCGGTGAAATAAAAATAAGTACATCTTTGTATACAGTCTTTGTCAATATAAAAAAGAGGGGATTTCAGGGCACCTAATACAGACCTGGGGGTATCAGTACAAACAAATGATATTTATGTGTGTTTTCTGAGACCAGGAAAATACGTAGGTCTTCACTAGATTAAGAATGTAGAGGACGTACCTTCTACATAAAACAAAGGCATATGCAAAAATCCTGAGACCAGGACACACTTGGTGAGTTGACACGGAAGTGGAGGCAGTGTTTTTAGGATGTAGAAGAAAAGTGGGAGAGGGGCAGGAGGCGATAGGGAACACTAGTTATTGGAGGCGGAGACAGACTTGGGTCCTTTGTGCTTTTTTGGAAATCATTCGCATAAAAACTGCAGTTAATATTTTATATTGAATGAACATTCACATTGAGATTTTTTTCTTTCTTCACATTGCCATATGGAAATTTTTACCATAATTTTCATAAGTTATGTAATAGATTTTTAAAAACGCCCTTCTAGAAAGACTAATGAAAATCTCTATGTTTTATTACTATATTTATTTTTATTTCTTCTTGTTACACATATTCTTAAAAACCATATGTGTAGAAGTAGAAAATATAACTTTTCTTTCAGTTTTGGAACAGTTTTAGCTTTATAATTCTTATGGACATCACTCTCACGAATGTAAAGGATATATGCAAAATATTATGACTGATTTTCTACTGAAACCAGAAGTCATTTTTAGTTGACACAATGAGGCTACCAAAAAGGTGCTTCATCAGGAGACAGTGTATCCTCAGTAATATTTATTTTATACTTCCTCATGCTCTGGTGGAATGTTTTGTTCTCTTCCTGAACTACTTAGGCAGTTCATTAATGAGACCATTTACTTCTTAGAGCTCAGGGTTTGGAGGTATTTTAATTATACCCTATGCTTCGTTAGGAATGGAGCAGTTATAGATATGAAATTCAAACTTTTATCACAGTTGTTCCATTTGGAAGGCTTCGCATGAGAAAAGGATGCAGAGATAATATGGATATTGGGAATAAGATTACACCCATAAAAATCTTGGTTGCATTAAACCTTTGTAATTTTAACTGATTTGAGTATTGGACTTTGCCATTTTTCTTGGAAGATCACTTAGACCAAAATGATTCCTTATGTTATCAGCAAATTTTTAAAATATTTTACTTACATGTGGAATCTGAAACAACAAAACAAACCAGAAACAGACTCATAGAGTGAACAAACTGAGGAAGGGGAATAAATCTACAAATTGCTATAATAATAAGGGCATAATATTCTAATTAGACCAGACGCCCTTCCGGACGACCTTCCGGACAACCTTCCAGATGAAGCTGGGGCTGGAAGGGAAGACTGGTCCTGGGTGCCAGAGGGAAGCCAGTGCTGGCAGCTGGGGGAAGAAAGGCCTACTCTTGCACGAATTTTGTGCATCGGGCCACTAGTATAGTTATAAAATAAGTAAGTCACAGGGATGTAGTGTACAGCACAGGGAATGTGGTCAGTAATGTTGTCATAATTTTAAACGGCGACAGATGGTTACTAGCCTTACCACTGTAATCACATCCAAAGGTACATAAATGTTGGATCACTAGGGTGTACACCTGAAAGTGATATAATATTGCATGTCAACTATTACTTTAATAAAAAACACATTCAATTTCAAATGATCTTCTTAGATAGTTAGTCAACTATCTGGAAACAATCCCCTTTTTTTCTTATTCCCTAAAACATTTCAATATGTGAGCATTTTAGGTTGTTTGCCTTTCAAATCAACAGCATTTTAAAATTAATTGGTATACATTTAGTGTACTTCCTTTATTTTTATGGGTAATTTTGTTGCCTTTTACGTTTTTCATCCCCAGGTTTCTTCCAATTAATTTATCTCTTTATGACAATGAAGGAACAATGGAATTAGCAACTGAATTATCTACATTATCTAACCAGAGGTTTTATCCCTTGATGCAGGAGATGTTGAGCATGCAATTTCTTGGTCTTTTGATAACTCTTCTGTCTTTATATTTTCAAAACTGTTTATTTCTCTTTTTTTCTGTTCTCAAATCCACCCTTTCTTATTTCTGCTGTACTAATTTGTTTCATTCCCTGTGGTGCAGAGATTTAAAAATTGTAGTTAGTTAAAGACTCAGTATTGTCAGATGTCTGTTATTCCCAGATGGATCTGTAGATGCAGAGCAATCTCAATTGATATTGTCTGTGTGTGTGTGTGTGTGTGTGTGAGAGAGAGAGAGAGAACTGAAAGCTGATCTTTAATTTTAGATGGGCCAAGAATTCTTGAATCAGGTATAATCCAGAAAATCTTGAAGTAACAAAACAAGATATCAAAACATTTAGTAAAGGTACATTAATGAAGACAGTATGGGGTTAGTTTAACTACTGACAAATTGAACAAGAATCCAGAAAGAGACAAGAGTAATACAGCAGAATATCAATGGACAAATGTTTGTGTGTATTTTTTTGTGTTGTGTTGTGTGTGTGGTGTATATTGTGTGTGTGGTGTGTATTGTGTGCATTGTGTGTTGTGTGTGTTTTATGTGTGCATGTTGTGTGTGTGTGTGTTTGAATGTGGAGTGTGTGTGTGTGTGTGTGTATGTGAGAGAGTGTGAGAGAAAACTGCAAGCTGACCTTTAATTTTAGATGGACTGAGAATTCTTGAACCAGGTATAACACAGAAAATCGTGAAGAAACAAAACAAAACATTTAGTAAAGATACATTAATGAAGAAAGTATGGGATTGGTTTAAATACTGATGAATGGAACAATGTACAGAATCCAGAAATAGACTAAAGTAATATAGCACATCAGTGGACAAATGTTTGTGTTTTGTGTGTGTGTGTGTGATGTGATGTGTGTGTGTGTGTGTGTGTGTGTGTGGTGTGTGTGTGTGTGTGGTGTGGTGTGTGGTGTGTGTGTGTGTGTGTGGTGTGTGTGTGTGTGTGGTGTGGTGTGGTGTGTGGTGTGTGTGTGTGTGGTGTGTGTGTGTGTGTGGTGTGTGTGTGTGTGTGGTGTGGTGTGGTGTGTGGTGTGGTGTGGTGTGTGGTGTGTGTGTGTGGTGTGTGTGTGGTGTGGTGTGTGGTGTGGTGTGTGTGTGGTGTGGTGTGTGGTGTGGTGTGGTGTGTGGTGTGTGTGGTGTGTGTGTGTGTGTGTGTGTGTGTGTGTGGTGTGTGTGTGTGTGTGGTGTGGTGTGGTGTGATGTGTGGTGTGTGTGTGGTGTGTGTGTGTGTGGTGTGTGATGTGTGTGTGTGTGTGTGTGGTGTGGTGTGGTGTGGTGTGTGGTGTGGTGTGTGGTGTGTGTGTGTGTGTGGTGTGGTGTGGTGTGTGGTGTGGTGTGGTGTGTGGTGTGTGTGTGTGGTGTGTGTGTGGTGTGGTGTGTGGTGTGGTGTGTGTGTGGTGTGGTGTGTGGTGTGGTGTGGTGTGTGGTGTGTGTGGTGTGTGTGTGTGTGTGTGTGTGTGGTGTGTGTGTGTGTGTGGTGTGGTGTGGTGTGATGTGTGGTGTGTGTGTGTGGTGTGTGTGTGTGTGGTGTGTGATGTGTGTGTGTGTGTGTGGTGTGTGTGTGTGTGGTGTGGTGTGGTGTGTGTGTGGTGTGGTGTGTGTGTGTGTGTGTGTGTGGTGTGTGTGTGTGGTGTGGTGTGTGGTGTGTGTGTGTGTGTGTGTGGTGTGGTGTGTGTGTGTGTGTGTGTGTGTGTGTGTGTGGTGTGTGTGTGTGTGGTGTGGTGTGTGGTGTGTGTGTGTGGTGGCAACGACAAGAGATGCTGGTGACCTGGTTTTATTGTTGGAATGAGCCGGAGGGAGAAGGCAGTGCTAATGCCTGGTTGCTAATTAGATGTGGGACCTCGGGCAGCAGTTTGTGGAGTATGTAGTGAGGCCCCTTTCAGGTAAATACGGGGCTGTGGGTGTTTCTGCCCCACTCTGCACTGAGATCCGGGGCGTCTTGGGGAGTGCTCCCACAGCGCCCATTAAGACCTGCTTCTCTGTTCAGGAAGGCAAACCATTGGCCAGCAGGCAGGCGGTCAGGGCCATCCCTGATAGCACAAGCTGGCAGGCCAACCATTAAACTCTTAAGACAGACACTACAGAGCTTTGCAAGAATGTAAAGCAAGTGGAAGTCGCATTTACTACCAGATTTAACCACTTTGGGAAACTATCTGACAGTATTGAGTAAAGTCCAACATGAACTTGCCCTGTCATCCAGCATACTTATCATCCAGTTCTACTCCTGGGTGTTCTCCGCAGAGAAAGGAATGCACCAAAATATATAGACAGGAATGTACATCACACTGTTGATCCTGTCACTCAACTAGGAGCTACCCGAGGACTCATGGAGGGCAGATGTGGGAATACAAATCTTTGGAAACTATTGAAATATTGTTGTGCACAGTAACATGAAAGAATCTCACCAATTCACTGAGAATTTACCAATGACTTCGCACATGTAATCATAGCCCATTTTACCATGCAGCGTATACTAGTAAAATAACATAATTACATGTAAGCACTACATGAAATACTCTCATTTTGAAAAGAAAAAGATAGTTAACTTAGCATTAAAGGTAATAGCGAATGGAAAACATACAGAAAACGGAGGAGGAAGGAAGTAAATAAGTTGTAATGTTTATTGCTATGAGTATTTTTCTTGCTATGATCATTGTAAAGCAGTAAGTGTTGTGAGAAATAGAAAACACATTAGGTCTTGTGCCTACCAAGATGAAAAGTTAGTTGAAAGATTAAACAACATGAAAAGAGAAGTAAATCAAAGCTTAGACAAATCTTGATGGATAAGGTGTGTGTGTGTGAACCCAAGTGTGGGCAGGACTCAGGGCCCTGGGAGAAGGGCACTGTCTTCGCTCTTGCAGGAACGCAGGGTGATGCCCTGTGTGGGAGGTCCCTCAGGGGTCAAGGCGCAGGTGCCTGGGTTGCACGTGCTTCAAAGGAAAACGTGACGGAACAGGATGCAAAGCTCGGTTGGTTTCGGATGCTGGGTAGTGTTGAATCTCATCCTAAGTAATTTGGATCTTTTCTGCCAACACTGAGTTCCTGTGGAAAGATTCGAGTAGTGGATTTACATTTGATCTGTTTGGAGAATATAATTAGAGCAAATATGAAGTGAGGATTTAACTGGGGAAAAATAATTTGACCTTAGAGGAATTTTGAGAGTATTCAGCCCCTTATTTTATACACCATAGAAGAGGCTCATATCAGGTCAGAGAACAAAAATTATAGAACCCAGATTTCTGAATTTTTCAACCCAAGGAATCTTTCTCTAAAGCTAGATTTAAGAACAAGGAGCAAACTGCTGAGTGATCCAAGTGAGAGATACGGTGGCAGGAAGTGAGGAATAGGGAATAGGAATAAGTGGAGACGGGGAGGAGAGGGACTTTGAAAAGGTGGGACTGGCAGGGTTTGGGAAGTAACCGAATGTGGGGAAGGATGGAGAGTATTTTTGGGTTCCAGCTTGAATGACTGGGGTAAGCAGGAAGATTTGAACTGAACCAAAGGAGAGGAGAACAAGCGGGTTTGGGAGAGAAAAAGAAAAGATGTTTTATTTATGTCTGTGTACCAATCATTGGCTTTCCTCGGGCGTCAGCAAGAAGTTCAGTTTGGTTCAAGACTCCTTTGCAAGGCTGAGGTGCTGTCACCTCAAAGGGACTCAAGGGTTCCTCCATTTGATAGAGTTCCGCAAACCCGTTGCTAAGAATTTGATTGGGTAACTAGATATATCAACGCACTTCTTCACTTTTACTTAGTTGTTTTAGCATTGTGAACACCAAGCATGTCAAATTCGTGGCCCATGGGCGGTATGACTCATTTATTTGGCCCCTGCTAGCCTTTGAGTTTGACATGCTTGGTGTACACACATCAGGAGTCTCTCCTCATAAAAGCATCTCTGATATTTGTTTCTTTGAACTTGACCTTGTGCTTCATCTTCATCTAAGTTAACTGTGGCAGGAGGGAGGAAAAGGTGCATTTTTCAGCCGAAACCTTATTTCCCCACCAAGCAGTTTTGAAATGCACCTTTGAGAGTTCTCTGCAGATAAAGGTTCGCTTATTCAGAATTAGTGATGAGTTCTCCCTGCGCTGAGCTAGGGGAGCACAGGTGAGGAGACCTGCAGACCTTGCACTCCTATAACTGACTCAGTGGCAGCCAGATATCAGTCAGCTCACAAACACAGTATTTTCCTCATAAGTGCTGACACGCGTGTGAAGGAAAGTCTCACGTACTGTGTGAGCACGACTGGAGAAATGCATCTTATTTATAATCAGTGTACAGAAATAATCAGCAGGAACAGTGTTTGATAACCTAATTTGAATGTGTTGTTTTGAAATAATACAAGCAGTCTCAAACTAAGAATTTAAACTAAGTGGTGATCCACATCAGTGAAGTTTGTGACTATAATTTATTAAAGCTAAATGTATGGGTCATGGCATACCAGAAAAATTAGTATAGATATTTTTTTCCATGAATGTGCTTTAAGTCTCAAGATATTTAATTCGTTTGAATATTTATGTGAACTGTAAAATCTTAGCTAATTTAATGAAATCTAAATTATATTTGAAAGATATTACCTTGGGGTGGGGCAGGCTAAGAGAAGCCAATGGGGAAAAAGGAGACATATGTCACACTTTCAACAACAGAGAATTAAAAATAAATAAAAAAGAGAAAAAGACTAACATTTTTAAAAAATCTGTATTGCTGAAAGTATAACATATGTCCTGTGTTTCCCCCCACACCTTCTAGCCTGCCCCTGCCCTCCCACCCCAGGCCTTCACCACCCTATTTATTGTGTATGTCTATGGTGATGCATATATTCATACAAGTTCTTTGGCTGATCTTTTCCCACCCCAACCCCTAACCTCCCCTCCCCCCCCCCCCCCCCAACACACACTCCCATGCCTTCCCTCTGAGATTCAACAAGCTGTTCCATGCTTCTATGTTTTTGGATCTATTTTAAATTTCTTTATTGATTAAGGTATTACATATGTGTCCTTATTCCCCCATTACCCCCCACCTCCCATTCATGCCCCCACCCCCCTGTTGTCTGTGTCCATTGATTAGGCTTATATGCATGTATATAAGTCCTTTGGTTGATCTCTCCCACTTACCCCCACCCTCCCTTACCTTCCCTGAGGTTTGATGTTCTGATTGATGTTTCTCTGTCTCTGGATCTATTTTTGGTCATCAGTTTATGTTGTTCATTATATTCCACAAATGAGTGAGATCATGTGATATTTATCTTTCTCTGCCTGGCTTATTTCACTTAGCATAATGCTCTCCATCTCCATCCATATTGTTGCAAATGGTAAGAACTCCTTCTTTTTTACTGCAGCATAGTATTCCATTGTGTAGATGTACCACAGGTTTTTAATCCACTCACCTGCTGATGGGCACTTAGGCTGTTTCCAAATCTTAGCTATGGTAAATGTCTCCATAGCTTATCGTTGATATCATTGGCAAATATGTTCTCCCATGCAGTGGGCTTTCTTGTTGTTTTATTGATGGTCTCCTTTGCTGTGCAAAAGCTTTTTATTTTGATGTAGTCCCATTTGTTTATTTTCTCTTTAGTTTCCATTGATCTAGGAGCAGTATCAATGAAGAAATTGCTTCGGCATATGTCAGAGATTTTTCTGCCTGTGGATTCCTCTAGTATTTTTATGGTTTCTCGTCATATGTTTAAGTCCTTGATCCATTTTGAGTTTATTTTTGTGTATGGTGTAAGTTGGTGGTCTAGTTTCACTTTTTTGGCATGTATCTATCCAATTTTCCCAACACCATTTATTGAAGAGACTGTCTTGACTCCATTGTATGTTCATGCTTCCTTTGTCAAATATTAATTGAGCGTAGTGTTTTGGGTTGATTTCTGGGTTCTCTATTCTATTGCACTGGTCTATATGTCTGTTCTTGTGCCAGTACCAGGCTGTTTTAAGAACAGTGGCTTTGTAATACAGCTTGAGATCTGCTTTGAGATCCCTCCTACTTTGTTCTTCTTTCTCAGGATTGCTGTGGCTATTCGGGGTCTTTTTTCATTCCAGATGAATTTTTAGAGAGTTCTTTCTAGGTCTGTGAAATATGCCATTGGTATTTTAATGGGGGGTGCATTGAATCTATAGATTGCTTTGGGTAGTATGGACATTTTAATGATGTTGATTCTCCCAATCCATGAACATGGTATGTTCTTCCATCTGTTTACGTCTTCCTCTATCTCTTTTTTCAGTGTTCTGTAATTTTCCGCATATAGGGCTTATACCTCCTTAGTTAAGTTTATTCCTAGGTATCTTAATTTTTTTGGTGCGATGGTAAATGGGATTGCTTTTTTAGTCCCTCTTTCTGTAAGTTCACTATTGGTGTATAGAAATACCATAGATTTCTTGGTGTTAATTTTGTATCCTGCTACATTGCCAAATTCATTTATTAAGTCTATTAGTTTTTTGATGGAGTCTTTTGGGTTTTTTTATGTACAATATCATGTCATCTGCAAATAAGGACAGCTTTACTTCTTCTTTTCCAATTTGGATGCCTTTTATTTCTTCTTCTTGTCTAATTGCAATGGCTAATACTTCCAGTACTATGTCAAACAGGAGTGGTGAGAGTGGGCATCCCTGTCTTGTTCCTGTTCTTAGGGGAAATGGTTTTAGTTTTTGCCCATTGAGTGTGATGTTAGCTGTGGGTTTATCATATACAGCTTTTATTATGTTGAGGTATGATCCTTCTTTTTGGATATATTTTATACATCAGTTTATTTTGTTCATTAGATTCCACTTCTGAGTGAGACCATGTGATACTTGGCTTATTTTGCTTAGCATAATACTCTCCAGGTCCCTCCATGCTGTCTCAAAGAATAAGAGATCCTTCTTTTTTACTGCTACATAATATTCCATGATATAAATGTACCACAGCTTTTTTATTCACTCATCTACTGATGGGCACTTGGGCTGTTTTGATATCTTAGCTATTGTAAACTGAGCTGATATGAACATAGGGGTGCATGCATTCTTTATGATTGGTGTTTCCAGTTTCTCGGGATATATTCCTAGAGGTGGGATCACAGGGTGAAATGGAAGTTCCATCTTTAATTTTTTGAGGAAACTCCATACTGTTTTCCAAATGGCTGCACCAGTTTGCATCACCACCAGCAGTGTACTAGGGGTCCCTTTTCTCCACACCCTTGCCAGCACTTGTCATTTGTTGCTTTGTTGATCGTAGCCATTCTGAGAGACGTGAAGTGATAACTCATTGTCCTTTTAATTTGCATCTCTCTGATGATGAGTGACTTTGAGCATTTTTTCATATGTCTCTTGTCCATCTGTATGTCCCATTTGGAGAAGTGTCTATTTAGGTCCTTTGCCCATTTTCAAATTGATTGTTTGTCTTCCTTTTGTTAAGTTACATGAGTTCATTATATACTTTAAATATTAACCCTTTATCAGATGTATCATCGCCAGATATGTTCTTCAATACAGTGGGTTACCTTTTCACTTTGATGGTGGTTTCTTTTGCTGTGCAGAAGCTTTTTATTTTGATATAGTTCCATTTGTTAATTTTCTCCTTAGTTTCCTTTGCCTTAGGAGATATATCCACAAACATATTGCTATGAGAGATGTCTGAGATTTTGCTATCTTTGGTTTCTTCTGGTATTTTTATGGTTTCACAACTTACATTTAAGTCTTTTATTCATTTTGAGTTTATTCGTGTGTGTGGTGTAAGTTGGTCTAGTTTCACTTTTTGCCTATGTCTATCTAGGTTTCGCAGAACCATTTGTTGAACAGATTGTCTTGACTCCATTGTATGCTCTTGCCTCCCTTGTCAGATATTAATTGAGCCTAATGGTTTGGGTCAATTTCTGGTGTTTCTGTTCTGTTCTGTTGATCAGTATGCCTATTCTTGTGCCCAGTACCAGGCTGTTTTGATTTCATTGGCTTCCTAGTATAACTTGATATCTGGTATTGTGATCTCTCCAACTCCATTCTTCTTTCTCAAGATTGCTGCAGCTATTTGGTTTTAGATTTTGCCCATCGAGTGTGATGCTGGCTGTAGGTTTGTCATATATAGCCTTTATTATGTTGAGGTATGATTCCTTTATTCCTACTTTGCTGAAAGTCTTAATAAAAAATGGGTGTTGGATTTTTGTCAAATTATTTTTCTGCATCTACTCATATGATCATGTGAGTTTTGTCTTTCAATTTGTTTATGTGATGTATCACATTTATTGATTTTTTTAATATCGTGCCAGCCTTGCATCCCTGGAATAAATCCTACTTGATCATGGTTTATGATATTTTTAATATATTGCTGGATCCAATTTGTTAATATTTTGTTGAGCCTTTGTGTTCATCAGGGATATTGGCCTGTTATTTTCTGTCTTTGTAGAGTCTTTATCTGGTTTTGGAATTAGGATAATGCTGGCTTCATGAAAAGAGGCTGGAAGTGTTCCTTCTTCTTGGGTTTTTTGCAATAGTTTGAGGAGGATAGTTGTTACTTTTTCTTTGGATGTTTGGTAAAACTCCGCTATGAATCCATCCAGACCAGGGCTGTTGTTTGCTTAGAGTTTTTTGATTACTGCTTCAATTTCATCAGTTGTTATTGGCCTATTCAGCTTTTGTGATTCTTTCTGATTCAGTTCTGGAAGGTTGTATTTTTCTAGGAATTTGTCCATTTCATCCACATTGTTTAGCTTGTTGGTATATAGTTGTTCATAGTATTTTCTTACCATTCTTTGTGTTTCTGTGGTGTCAGTTGTTACTTCTCTCCTTTCATTTCTGATTTTATTTATTTGGGTCCTCTCTCTTCGTTTTTGATGAGTCTGGCTAATGGTTCATCAATCTTGTTTATTTCCTCAAAGATCAAGCTATTGGTTTCATTGATCTTTTGTATTACTTTTTTAGTCTCTATGCCCTGTATTTGTGCTCTAATCTTTATTAGTTACTTCCTTCTACTTACTCTGGGCAGGCCTTTAGTATTATGAATTCCCTCTCAGGACTACTTTTGCTGTGTCCCAAAGATTTTGGGGTGTTGTGTGTTCATTTTCATTTCCAGAAAGTTTTTTATTTATTTCTTGATCTCATAGGGAAAACATTCATTGTTTGATAACATGCTATTTAGGCTCCATATGTTTGAATATTTTTGGTGTGATTTTACTGTAGTTGATTTATAATTTTATTCTGTTGTGATCTGAGAAGATGCTTGATATGATTTATATTTTCTTAAACTTGTAGATACTAGTTTTGTGTCCTAATATGTGGTCTATCTTTGAGAATGACTCTTTTGCACTTGAGAAGAATGTGTGTTCTGCAGCTTTTGGGTGAAATGTTCTATAAATGTCAATTAAATCCATCTTATCCAGTGTATCATTTATAGTCACCATATCCTTGTTAACTTTTTTGTTTGGAAGATCTATCCAGTGAACTCAGTGGGATGTTAAAGTATACTACTGTGACTGTATTGCTGTTGATTTCTCCCTTAAAGTCCTCCAGAGGTTTTTTTTAAAATATATTTAGACACTCCTAAATATATTTGTTTGTGCATATATGTTTACCAAAGTTATACCCTCTTGTTGGATCAACCCCTTTAGTCTTATGTAGTGACCTTTATTATCTCTTATGATGGCCTTCATTTTGAAGTCTATTTTGTCAGATATGATTATTGCTACCACAGCTTTTTTTTTTTTTCATTTCCATTTGCATGGACATTTTTTTTCCATTCCTTCACTCTCATCCTGTGTGAGTCTTTTGTTCTGAGGTGGGTCTCTTGTAGACAGCATATATTTGGATCATGTTTTCATATCCATTTAGCTACCTTATGTCTTTCAATTGGAGCATTTAATCCATTTACATTTCAGGCTATTACTGATAGATACTAATTTATTGCCATTTAAATTTTGTATGTCTATTTTTTTAAATTTCTCTCTCTCTATTCTTCTTACTCTCTGTGCCTCCTGAACTTGTTTGACTTTTTCCTTCACAAGGTTAGAGAAGTTTTCTGTCATTATTTCTCCGAACATGTTCTCTAGCCCTTGTTCAATTTCTTCACCTTCTGTCATTTCATTGATGTGAATATTGTTACATTTCATATTGTTCCATAGTTCCCTTAAGCTGTACTCCTGTTATTTATTTATTTATTTATTTATTTATTGATTCTCGGATTGATATTTGTTACCCTGTCTTCTAATTCACTGATCTGATCCTCAGGTTCTCCTAATCTGCTGTGTATTCATTCCAATGTATTCTTTATTAGTGCTATGTCATTCTTTATTTCTGACTGGTCTTTTTTCATAGTTACTACATCTTTTCTCATGCTGTTGAGCATCCTTTCCATCATTATTCTGAACTATATATATGGTAATTGCTTCTCTCCATTTCATTTAGCTCTTTTTCTATAAAATTCTCTTGTTCTTTCATTTGGGGTTTGTTTTTTGTCTCCCCATTTTGGCTGCCTGTTTGGGTTTGTTTCTATGTATTAGGTATATTTGCTACAATTACCAATATGTAGTGCAGGACAATGTCAGACACTGTTTGTGACTGGCCCTGAGTACTCTGTTTTGAGCTATCAGCAATCCAAACTTGCGGTTCTATCTTCTGGGGCTGGGTGTCTTTGGAAAGGATCAAAATGTGTACCAAGTTCTGCTTTTTCTGGCCCTGGGCCCCTAATTTGATCAGGCAAAAACTCAAAGCCTCCAGAGACCCACCTCTGCTTAAAGTCTTGATCAGTCCCACGCTATTGACCAAGGCTGGGGCAAGTGGTTTTCCAACAAGGTGTGGCCATTACTTCTGCCTACAGGCTGATTGTTATTCTCATTCTCTTAATGGGCCCAGAAACTCCACAGGGTAGGGCAAGGGGTTTTCCCATAGGGTAGGGCAAAAGCTGCCTGGATGGCAAAGGTCTGCCAGAGAACGATGTCCTCTGTAGTATGAAGGAATGACTCAGCACAGGGAACTGGGGTGTCTGCCCCAGAGCCCCCAAACTTTGCTTCTGCTCACACAGCCCAAGTCCACTCTACCCTCCTTCTGCTGGAGCACAAGGTGAGTGGCTGCACATGTAATTTTGTGCATTGGCACTTTAAGAGGATGCCTGATTTCCAGCCATCTCTCTCTGGCAGACAGCAACCCTGATGCTTTTCACAGCCAGATGTTATGTGGGCACCTTTCTCTTGGGCTGGAGAGCCAAGCTTTGGATTTAGATCCCAGAATTCTCAGTGGGAACTCCTCTACAGCTGAGATATCTCTCTGGACCTTCAGTTGCTGTCATGGGAGCCTGGCCAGCCCATTCAAATCTCTGCACTTCATACCAGTCTCTATGTGTTATCAGAAATCTCTCCAGCTAGTCTTCACTTGATTGCGCAGGGTGGTTTTTCTGTATTTTAGTTGTAATTCCAGTTTGGTCCTGGGAGCATGTCGGTGTAGCCTCCACTTACTCCACCACCATTTTGGAAACCTCCAAGAAATAAGGTTTCTGCTTGGCAGGTGCACAAGGTCTGAGATGTGACTGTGGAGGCAGGCAAGTGGGGTGGGCAGGAGCTGAGAATGTAGAAAAATACTACTTTCTAAACTTGTCTAGAATCATCTCATCTATTTAATTGCTACTCTGGACTTAAGGACTCTTTTCCTGATGTCTGAGGAATATCACTAACAGAATTTTGTTGTCATGAAATTAACAGAGAATTAAAGAATCAGCACATAACCTCTATAACCCCCCAACAAAATATATTTACTCTATGCAGGATCCTTTGGATTCTGCAAAAGTGTTTCTCTTGATCTCCTTTTACCTCTGGAATGGTCACTCACCTCTGCTGGCCTCTCCTGTTCTAACCTCTTCTTTCATCTGGTGTTCTCTGAGTCTTGACTCCGGCTCCTTCTCAGCCTTAGGCCTTCTTAACCTCATGCATTGCCATGGAGCAGTTATCAGGAACATAACTCATGTGTCCTCATTTCCAAAACACTGATTTGCTGACTGGACAGTTCTAGCTGACTTTCCCTAGGCTGCTCATAGTGAAGAGTCCGGTTGTGGAGTTAGATCCTTAGGTTTGAGTCCTGCTTCATTAGGAGTGTGTCTTTTATAGCCATTCCTTTTCTGTGTTTTGGTTTTCTTATCTGTGAAATGATAGAATAATGGCATAGACATCTCAAGGTCATTTTGAGACTTAAATAAGGAACTATATATACAAGTGCTCTCTGTTTATTAAAAGGTGTTCCAATTCCTAACTTCAGATATGGACAGGTAACTGTCATCTCCTCCTTATTATTTGATTTATTAGGTTCCTGTATAGTTTTTCTTTCTGTCTCTAAATAACTTCATCTATTTGTTGCACTGAAGGTAAAGGCAAGTCCTACACTATCACTGATATGCCTCTCAGAGATTTTAGGGACAAGATGGTCAAGTGAATGACAGCTTAAATTTGAACCTAATTGCCAATGATTGACAACATAATAGAAACAAAAACAGAGCTCTAGCTTGGTGGTGAGCTATATCAAATATAAGGTGGTGATAAGCACAGCTGACTGAGGCCCTGCTGCCCTCAGGCTAATAAGTGGGGGTGGAAGCCAGACTTTTAACTCCTACCACTAAAGAGTATTAAAGTGGTTTCCAAATGAAATGCTTCATTGGCTGTGAACAGAGATTAAGGCACCCTGGTCACAAGATGTGGCTGAAGAATACTGCCTTCAAGTTCATGCTGGGTTTTGCTGACCTCTATGGGCCCAAAGAACCTTGAATGGATCTGCCATCCTCAACAGACTGGGAGTTAACCCATACTCTTGACAGACAGGGCCAGTTCCAGGCATCATAAAAAGAGCTGGACTGAGGAGGGTGACACACGATAGAAAGCAGGAGAGTAGAGGAGTATTACTATGTGAAGTATTATTAATAACAACAGGCATCTTCCACCCAATGTGAACTTGAGTAAAATGTTAGAGCACACTTAATACCAGGGTAATGAAGGTAAAACAGTTTACCCTGATGGAAAGAGTTTTCTGTACTATTCTGTTAAAGACTTTAAAGTAACTATGTTGTGGTTGTTCAGCAAGTCAAATTAATACCTAGCTTCTGTGAAAACAGAATAAAGAATTATATCATTAAAGATAATATTCTAAACACCCAACAGCGTATGCCGCATAGGAAGCACTCAATATTCCAGGAGTAAATGAATGAAAAATATAGAACAGTGGTATGCGTTCAAGCTTAAAGATAGCAAAGAAAATAGCAGTATAAAATATTAGCAAACTGGATTTATAGTGTCTTTATAAAAATCACATTATGACCAGACATGGTTACCCCAGGAGAGCTAGCAAGCTCACCTCTGTGAAGGCTATCATGACAGTGTCTGGTTGATGCTGTGACATCTCCCTCTGACTTAAGCACGCTTTTCCTGGTGTCTGGGGATACTGCTAGCAGATTGCCCTCAGCTGCAGGTCATTTCTAAGAAATGACTAGATGAAGAGAGTCACCTTGTTCAATGTCAAGCCCCTTTTTATGGACAACTTGCATCAAATAACTGGTCCACTAGGGAGTTTAAGGACATGGCCCCCAACTGCCAGTTTTAAGAGTCTCCTACTCACTGTATCTCAGCTTTGGAGCCTGTGGTGTTGGTTGATATTTCCCTTGATAGTTCATTATGGCCGAACTTCTCCCTCTGCCAATCTTGCTTCTCCCCCTTTTCTCTTATAAATGAAGATCCCAAGACTTGGTTCTTGATCAGCTTCCTACATGTTAATTTCCATCTCAGAGACTACATCCTGGGCAACCCAACTAATAGTGGAATAATATTAATATTTTAAAGAAAACCATACAGAGAAAACATTGAGCAATTTAACATTTACTCAAGATATGTCTCCTAGGAAACTAGAAATTGAGTGATATATGCATAAAGTAATAAAGTATGTTAAAACCAGAAACAAATCCTAGAAAATCCACAGGGAGAGTATTGTAACTAATAGGAAAGTGAAGCAAGTTTTCTTATATACAATATCTACACACAAAGGCTCAAAAGCATCCCTATACAACATTAAAAATTTATAGATTATAACACCTTAATAATGGCAGTTAATGGTTTTTGAGTACTTGTCATTTGTCTGGTACTATGATAAAGGCTTTACATCAAACATGTCAAACTCGCAACCCATGGACCACATGCCTCGTTTATTTAACCCATGTTAGCCTTTAAGTTTGACATGTTTGCTTTACATAGTCCCAAGTAAGTTATAAATAAGTATCTACAAGTAAACTTAATAAATGATGGCAATGTGTATATGGAGTAAATTATAGAATGGTATTTAAGGACAGAAGAGAAAATCCAAATAAATGAGGGATTATCAGATTCACAAAACATGAACAAGCTAATCTTAATATTTATATATAAGATGTAAGGGCCAAGAAAAGCCAAGACATTTTTTAAGAAGCTGGAGGGACTTTCCTATCACATATAAGTTTATTATAAACCTAGGATAATAAAGGTAGAGTAGCATTAAAGTGGAGATAAATAAAAATATATCAATACTAGAGGCTCAGTGCAGGAATTTGTGCAAGGGTGGGGTACCTCCCCCTGGCTGGCAACTGGGGCCCATCAGGGCCACCCGGGGGGAGGGGCCACGGGAGGTTGGCCAGCCATGGGAGGTTGGCTATGGGAGTACACTGACTACCAGGAGGCAGCTTTTGCATTAAGCATCTGCCCCCTGGTGGTCAGTGCACATCATAGCAATGGGTCGTTCAGTGTTTAGGTCCTGATGGTCACTTAGGCTTTTATATACAGCATATAGATAACAAAATAGAGAGCTCCAAAAGAGGCTGTGAATACATGCAGCCCTGATACATGACAAATGATCCCTGTACATCAGTACAGAAAGAATGCAGTAAATGGTTCTGGAACAATTGACTAACCTTATAAAAAAATTACAATCTAATTACACCACACACAAAGATCAATTCTAGCTAGATAAAAAAATCCTCAAGGCAAGAAAACAAACTTTGAAAGATGTTTAGAAGAAAATTGGCTGTCATATTTCTGATTTAGTGGTTGACAAGGATAATTTCAGGAAGAGAAAAAAGCTGAATCCATAAAGGAACCAATGGAAGCATTGACTTCATTAGGATTTGTCTTCTCATAGCAGAAGATACATGACTTCATCTTTTATTATTCCTCAGCTTTTTTAAATGCTTAGTGCATATTTATTGATTTTCAAACATTATATATTATTACTTGGTACAATTTTGAACATTTTATCAATAACATCTTAACTTGGTTTTTCTTTTTATTTAATAATATATTTCTACTTTAAGGTGATACATGTAGCCATTCATTTATTTTCAATTTCCATAACACATTGCGTTTCAAGACTACTCCTCAATACATCCATTGATAGAAATTTTTATGATTTATAATTTTTTTTCCTTTTATGAAGGAGAATGTGAACACTTGTTGCAATATGACCTTCCACTAGGTGTCTCTAGAGCAAGCATGTCAAACTCAAAGGCTAACATGGGCCAAATAAATGAAGCATGCAGCCTGTAGGTCACCAGTTTGACATGCTTGCTCTAGAGAGAAGTTACCTTGAAAGATAAAGGTGGAGGCAGAGAAATAGGATAAGGGAGAATGCATGGAGATTCATATAGAACAATAGAAAAACAAAAATATCTGAAGTAACTCTTTGCAGAAGTTGGGCAGAGGTCCCATGGGCATTCATATAGTATACTACCTGATTGTCTATACTAATAAAAGAGAAATATTCAAATTGACCATACTTCCATGATACCCATGGCAAATCAGGGGTGAGTATGCAAATTAACCCAACAATGATGGCAAGTTAATTTGCATACACAGGCACAGAGTGAAGACTGAAGGCTCCGGCCTGAGCGAAGACTGAAGACTGAAGACTGAAGACGACTGAAGATTGAAGAGGCTTGGCTTCTCTGCTGCGGCTGGAGTGAAGGCCTGGGTCCTTGGTGCCAGAGGAAAACTGGTGCCGGCAGCCAGGGGAAGGAAGGCTTACTGCATGAATCTTTGTGCAATGGGCCTCTAGTTTTATATATTTGAAGTACTTCATATATAAGAAAACGCTCTTTGTTAACTCTTTCTGCCTTGAGATCAACCTTGGATGGTATTGATCTCAGGAGCTCTGTTTTTTGTTTCTGATGTCTATTTTCTAAGGTATATTTGTATAATCTGTTACTTGCAACCCTTTTAAGTCATTTTTTTTAGATGCTTTAAAAATAATGCATAAAAATGGATATTGTTTCTTGATTTAGTCTGACATTCCTTTTTGTTTACAATACATGGAAGGGTTGACCCCATTCATATTTTTCAGCAGCTCATGGAGATATAATTCATGTACCATACAACTCACCCATTTAAATCCACCCATTTAAAGTGCACAAGCCAGAGTTTATAGTATGTTTAATCACAGGGCTATGCTGCCATCAACAAACAGTCAATCTAACTTTAGAATTACTTTTGCCCTCAAAAAAGCACCTGCATAGCCTATACTGTTACATCACACTAATTCCCACCACTGCCCCGGTGCTGGGCAGACGTGGCTCTTACTCCTGTCCTCTAGGATCACCTCTTCTGGACATTTCATGGAGATGGAGTCATACGCTCGCTAGTCTTTTATGTCTGGCTTCTTTTGCTTAGCATCATAGTGAGGTTTGTCCACATGGTAATGTATTGTCACTTCATTCTTTTTCGTTGCCAGATGATATCCCACTGAATGAACATACCATGTTTTATTTATTCACTTATAGGCTGATGAACATTTGTGTTATTTTCACTGTTTTGTTTTTTTCTCATTTATTTGTTTATTTTACAGAGAGGAAGGGAGAGGAATGGAGAGTTAGAAAAATCGATGAGAGAGAAACATCGATCAGCTGCCTCCTGCACATCCCCTACTGGGATGTGCCTGCAACCAAGGTACATGCCCTTGACCCGAATCAAACCTGGGGCCTTTCAGTCCACAGGCCGACGCTCTATCCACTGAGCCAAACCAGTCAGGGCTTTTCTCTTTTATTTTGAAGGCTGCGGTGAACATTTGTGTACAAGTTTTTGTATGACTACATGCTTGTATTTCTCTCGGCTCCATACCTACGGCTGGAATTACTGGATCAGATGGTAACATTTTGCGAAGCATACAATGTCTACCATTTGTAGGAACTGCCAAACTGTTTCCCAAAGCAGCCGCATCGTTCACATTCTCATCAGCAATATATGAGGCTCCGTTTCTCAACATCCTTGTCAACAGTTGCCATTTCTGTCCTATTAGTCACAGGCATTACGTGCTCATGGATTAACGTTCTTTTTGGTTCCGTTTCCATTTTCTAAGTGAAGTCTCTTTCCATGTGGTTTGGATCCCTACCACAGGAAAGTCAAAGGCACCAGCAGAGCCAGTGAGAGCACATTTGCTCCATGACTGGCCCGGGCACCCAAGGAGGCAGGGGAAGCGGTTTCTGTAAACTTCAGACCTGAAACCGTTTTTCTGGGCTGAGGTCCAATCCAAATCTATCCCGCCGTTCAGGGAGCCTTGACAAGTAAGGCAGCCTCTTGGAGGAAATAAATTTTTCCCACTGTGAAAACTTAAATTTGATAGAACAGCATAAGCTATTTCATACAGTTCCCTTTCCTTTCATACACTTTCAATGTTTTGAAAGTGTGTGACTCACTTCACATGTGGGATCCGTTCATCACTGGCTTAATATAAATCAGAGTCGTAAGTAACCTGCAGTGGTGCACCTTAGCATTTCTCAACTTTCATCTGTATAAAAAAGCCTGAAAAATGCTAATGCAATAAAAGTTTATGTATTTAAATGATGTCAAGGAAGATGTCCTTGATCATATTTAATAAATATGTGCATAGATATGTATGTATAATCTATATACATGCAATACACTTGTGTATATGTAATCTATTGCAGACTTCAAACTAATTCCAACCTCATGTGCATCTCGGGTCATGGCTGACACCACCGATGAAGTACTAAGTTATATTATTCCTAAACTGTGAAGTAGCATGTCAGATGTGTGTTATGCCCTTTGCTGACATCACATGTACGCACTGAATAATTTGTGTCTGCCTTTCAGGAGTCATGGACAAACAGATGAATAACAAAATGTGATACATTTTATAAGAAATATGTCAAGATAATAAAATAATTTTGATTCACCACATGTAGGAATTTAAAGTTGTAGAGGAGATACTAAAGGGATTTTATTTTTACTTGTTTTGTTAAATTCTTCAGGCAATACTTTTCTGAATTCCATCCTATATAATAAAAGCCTAATATGCTAAGTGTCTGGTCGTCCAGTCGCCCGTTCAACCAATCAAAGAGTAATATGCTAATGATATGCTAAGGCCACTCAACTGCTTGCTATGACATGCACTGACCACAAGGGGACAGACAGTTGACTGGTCAACCAGTTGCTATTACATGCACTAACTACCAGGGACAGACACTCCAACTGGTAGATTAGCTTGCTGCTGGGGTCCAGCTGATTGGGACTGAGTGAGATGGACTGGACCTGCCCTGTAGCCCTCCTGCAGTCCCTCCCAGGCTAACCAAACTCCTGCATTCCTCTCTGGTCCCAGTTGTGCACTAGTGGGGACCCTCGGCCTGGCCTATGCCCTCTTGCAATCCAGGACCCCTTGGGACATGTCAGAGAGCTGGTTTCAGCCCGATCCCACTCAGTGCAGGAGCTGCCCTCTGGTGGTCAGTGCGCTCCCACAGGGGAGTGCTGCTCAGCCAGAAACAGAGCTCATGGCTGGTGAGCACAGTGGCAGTGGCAGGAGCCTCTCCTGCCTCCGGGGCAATGCTAAGGATGTCTGAGTGATGGCTTGGGCCATCAGGCAGACATCATCCGAGAGCTCCCAGACTGAGAGGGCACAGGCTGAGCTGAGGGAACCCCCCCTCCTGAGTGCACAAATGTCATGCCCACCAGGCCTCTAGTTTTTATTATGAAAAGAAATAAGAATAGGATAGAATTTAAATTTTAGTCCTTTCCAGTAAAAACTGATACAAATATCTTATTTTTCATTTATTTTTCTGTTTTGTGACTTTTAAAATAATGAAAATAAAAGCACTCAATTAATAGTATGTATTGTAGAAATATTAAGGAATTATGTTTTCAAATATGTGAACTATACCTTCAATATCATTGGCAGAAAGTGTCAAAGGATTTCTAAAAAATAATATTTTATTTTAATGGGAGATTTTTTAACAAAAGGACAGTTGTGCATTTGATAGTATTCGTTATTATTATGATTAAATTTTGATATTTGAGTGCATATCTATATCATAATAAAACAGTTTATATCACCAAGGGCCCAAACAAGAAGAATAAGTGATGTATGATGAGAGTTAGATGTGCAGAGATATGGTTTTTTTTTTAATGAGTATGGTTAATTAGCAGTTTAGTTTATGTTAGGATATTACTTGGGAATTGGTTAATTGTAAGTATAGGGAAAAGGAAAGACTTAGAGTCTAGAGATCAAAGTTGGAATCCTGCCTCTGCTGTAAAAAAACTATATATATATATCCTATATATTAAAAGCCTAATATGCAAATTGACCATCACTCCAACACACAAGATGGCTGTGCCCATGTGGTCAAAGATGGCCACCCCCATGTGGACATAAGATGGCTGCCACAAGATGGCCAGCAGGGGAGGGCAGTTGTGGGTGATCATGCCAACATGGGAGGGACCAGGCCTGCAAGGGCGGACAGTTAGGGGTGACTGGGCCAGCAGAGGAGGGCAGTTGGGGGCAACCAGGTCAGCAGGGGAGGGCAGTTAGGGGTTACAGGGCCAGCAGGGTTACAGGGCAGTTAAGGGTTACAGGGCCAGCAGTTGGGGGTGATCGGGCCTGTAGGGGAGGGCAGTTGGGGGTGACCAGGCCTGCAGAGGAGGACAGTTAGGTGTGACCAGGCTGGCAGGGGAGGGCAGTTGGGGGCGACCAGGCTAGCAAGGGAGGGCAGTTAGGGGTGACCAGGCCAGCAGCGGAGGGCAGTTGGGAGGGACCAGGCCTGCAAGGGAGGGCAGTTGGGGGTGATCAGGCCTGTAGGGGAGGGCAGTTAGGGGCAACCAGGCTGGTAAGGGAGAGAAGTTAGGGGTGACAGGGCTAACAGGGTAGGGAAGTTGGGGGCAACCAGGCTTGCAGGGGAGAACAGTTAGGGGTGACCAGGCCAGCAGGGGAGGGCAGTTAGGGGTGAACTGGCCAGCAGGGGAGGGCAGTTGGGGGCGACCAGGCCAGCAGGGGAGCAGTTAGGCCTTGATCAGGCTGGCAGGGGAGTGGTTAGGGGGTGATCAGGCTGGCAGGGGAGCAGTTAGGCATTGATCAGGCTGGCAGGGGAATGGTTAGGGGGTGATCAGGCTGGCAGGCAGAAGTGGTTAGGGGCAATCAGGCAGGCAGGCATGCGAGCTGTTGGGAGCTAGTAGTCCTGGATTGGGTCCCAGATTGGAGAGGGTGCAGGCTGGGCTGAGGGACACCCTGCCCCGTGAATGAATTTCATGCACCGGGCCTCTAGTATATATATGTGTGTGTATATATATATATGTATGTGTATATAAAATTTTTTTTCTTTTAACTTGGACATGGTTATTCCCACTCAGTCGGAACTCTCTCAGCTCAGGCAGCTGTGATAATGTCAGGGCTGTTAGGAGACTCAATATCATAATACATGTGAGATTTCTATAAGATGTACCAGAGTAGGAAATGCAATGGTTATAGTTATTTATAATAATAACACCAAAGAAGAGGTAATTGTCCTCATTTAAGACTGAAGACTTGGGATGTATGTCATCTGACAAGTCTGAGCAGCATTGTCCTGGAGCCTGAGTGTGCTGCCAGCTCAAGGTGAAGGACGGGCGCAGGACAGGCACAGGACCGAGGGGCCAGGCTGCAGGGTACAGAGGACAGTTCGTGGGAGAAAACACACGGGAACAATACGGGCAGATGCACCTAATCAAGCCTTACTGATGCAGCGTCTCCCCCAACGAAATATGAGTCTGTGGGAAGGATTTTGTTAATCTTTCATATCACCCCTGTTGTAAGCCTTTGTATTCAACAACGTAGCAAGAACTTTTTCGTATACATTCTTGATTCATTGGTTGGTTGGTTGTGTGAATGATGATAATTTCTCAGACAAAAGTAATGAGATTACATTGTGAGCAGTTTTCCAGACAGGGAGGCAGGGTGGAATTCAAAGGGCTGGCTCTGTATAAATGGTCAACCTGTTTCCATGGTTACAGGCTGGCCGAGGGAACTCACGATTTGTAGGTGTTGGTTTGTGCCCTCTTATCTAAAGAATCTGGAAGAGGTTGTTTCTATACATACGGTTTCCATTCTCGGCTAAGGTGGGTCTGAGGATAAATTAGGGGAGGGAGAGCTTCTCAGGGATGTACAGGGCTCAAACAATGCCCTCTTGCACCTTGCACCTTGTTTTCATGATCAAGCATGACCGCATCTGTAGTTTCCACTAATGAACTTTGTCGCATCTTTTCTGGTCACCCATTTTTGTGAGTTTCTTGGCCAACAGATGTGCTGTAGTTCTCAGTGATGTAGAAGGTTGTCTTTTTAACTCAAGCTAATGCCTTCTCTCAGGACTATGGCCGCAGCCGATTTCAGCAGACGAAGAGGAGTCTGGGAGACAGCACAGAAGAGGCCTGTTTCCAAATCCAAAATAAGGGTTAGGAACTTGCAGGAAACATAGATGGACATATTTGGTTCTTATTTTAAAAGAATGGAACATTTTCATTTCTTATACAAGAGAGTACCTGGCTATTTTTCTAAGTTTTTATTGATTCATTTTACACCTTTTAAATAAACTACTTAGAATTTTTAAAAGTTAAAAATAGAAGCCTTGCCTCATTCTCCTGAACTTTGAAATCACTGAACTGTGTGTTTTCCCCCTGTTGGCCTTGATTCTTTTCAGTATTAGTGTAATTGTTCTCTCTTCCCTTGATCCTGTGCTGAGCTGAGTGGATTGCAGAACTCCCATTCATTTCAGAGGGAGCTCCATACCCCTGAACCTCCCTGGTTGTGTGTATGTGCACATGGGCGAGTGATAAAGTGCCTGAGAATTACTTACAGCATGTGCAAGATGAAGATTAGAAGAATAATTTCATCATTATCATGATTATTGCTGTTTAATATTTATGTAACACCTGACTCTGAGAAGCTCAAGAAACTTTATTAATTTTATATGATCCAATGGACTCTAATCTTAACTATATTCCTATGTGCTGGGCAGGGCACAAAATTAATAATGGTTTTGAATGACATATATTGCTAGGGAAATCTAATTCCATTTCTGCTCAGCTCTCTACTGTTATTGAAAAATGGCATTATATATTTGCCTAGAAAGTTGGCTTGCTGTCTAATTATTTTGGCACTGGGGGTCCATTTGCTATTTATTTTGGGGTAACACCAGATGACAGCTTATTTAAACGTAAAGAAGAAATACATTGACATATAAGTGAAAAGACAATTTTTATGTTGAACATTAATCATTAATATTCCAAACTAATCTTTAAAGAAAAAAGATAATTTGATTGCCTTTTATCTTATACAGACTATACTAGTTTTATACTTCATGACTAAACTTAGATATATATGAGTAACTTTTCCTTGTCCTTTAATAATACTGGGTTCAATATTCTGTCTTTGGGCAAATTTGCACATGGCAGGGATGTTCAAATTATTACAATTAATTATTTTTTGCTATTTCCTAATCTAAACCATGGCAGGTTATAAACACTATGTATTTCATGAACCTAATGGAATTATTAAAATATTTATTTTCGCAATAATACCTCAAAAACACTTATTTCTTAGACTTTTGAAATATAATTTTAGCTCTACTGGATTAAGGTGAAGATTTCAAACATTGTCCTCACATAAAATACTGCTGATTTTCCCTAAGATTCTTATCTTTCTGTTCCGCTTTTCCACTGGGTGCTAACAAACTAAGATATTTAAAAAGTTTAACAAGAATTGGCTAATTGATATCTAGAAAGACACTGAAATAATACACGTAGATAATTAAATAGAGAAAGAGCTGTCAGATAGCCTGGACACATTTTTTAAAGTTTCCTTAGAAGAAATACATTTATCATTGTGGCATAATCCAGTGAAGAATGACACTGTGCACAGGCCTGGGAAACAGGCGGGAGGGGGAGAGAGAAAAGAGGAGTACTATTATTACTTCATTTAACCCTCATAACATGCCAAAGGAATACCGCTTAACTTGCTGGCAGGTGAGGAAGCTGAACCTGAAGAAAGCTGAGTAACTTGAACAAAGTCTTACATCTCATGAGCAGTTTAAAAAATCTGTTCTCATCACCTGTGGCCTTCCTGTCAGGCAGGCAATGAATGGCTGGACTTGGAAATGAAGGCATGTGTTTCTCACAAACCCCAATGCATGAGGATGGAAACCGCGTGCCCCGTGTCCACAGGGCTCCTGTCTCGTGGCGGAGTCCTTCTCTCTTGGGCCTTAGCGAAGGTGCTTCCACTGCCACCCAGGTTTGGGTTCTAAACCATTCTGCATAAACAAACGAGGTTTGCAAGGATTTCCTGTACGAACCAGGAAGTACAATTCCAAATACTCTGCCTGCTCCTACCACCGTGTGGGGAATGGTTCTTGGCAGTCAGCCAATCTGGCCTGCCTGCCACGCATACCACTTCCACTCACATGCACAGCAAGACTGCAGACAACTCAGTGCCACTGTAAACATGAACAGGAAGTCTTTCTTCATTGCCCACCTCTCCTACAGTTATCCAGGTTGGGGTTCCTGTTTATTTGCTTGTGTTTTTGAGCTCTGCTGTAATTCTTTGAGGAATCACCTCACAATAAATATGGCTGCCACCTGAATGTCCCATTGCTGGGAGCTTGGCCAGCCACCCGGGAGAACGGGCAAAGGCTTTTGGTCATTGTGCCCAAATAGTTCCAATACTTGGAGTTCATATATGGGAGATATGTGTGTATGTATATAATTTACTAATATTCTGTTTATAATTGTTACTTGGATATGCATTAGTGAAATTGACCTAGAGCTTCCTTTTATTCTGAGAGTACAAACAATAAGGTTGGATGAGAAGTGCTAAGGGATGTGGGCCTCTGCAGAGACTATTACCCACTCGTCAACTTGCTGGCCGCTAGCCCACTGTAGTGGACACGGGGCGCTCCACCGAGATCCCATCAGAAAGGACTCACCGCCCGCGGGGAGGAGTGCGGTCAGCCTCGCCTGTCAGCTCCGTCCTGGTCTGCATGAAGCAGAGAGCCCCTCAGGCATCATGCTTGTTGCACAGAGGCCCGCGTCTGGGGGCTGAGCGAGGCAGTGGATCCCTGCCCATTTTGGCTTGTGGCCGGCCCACCTGTGATGCAGTGTAAGGTAGTAAGATGCATTTTTCTTTTAATTTGAGCCCATAAAGTTCGAACGGAATGAAATTTCTACACCATTTATCCCCAACCGAACAGCAGTCTTTACGGTTCTCTGTCTAAAGCAGCAGGTGTGGTAGAGAATCTGTTTTCCAGCAGTTAAAGTTAATTGGGTAGTTTGAATTAAACTCATTTGAAGTTGACATTTTGTGTTACCTTGTCATTCTTATCAATGAAACGTTACCCTAATAGCTACCTGCGGCATCAAACGTTTATCTGCGAGGCTGCCCAGCAGGCGCTTGATGGAGCTGGCGGCGCTCCCTTAGGAAGGCGCTCCCTTAGGAAGGCGCTCCCTTAGGAAGGCGCTGCTTAGGAAGGCGCTCGCTTAGGAAGGCGCTCCCTTAGGAAGGCGCTCCCTTAGGAAGGCGCTGCTTAGGAAGGCGCTCCCTTAGGAAGGCGCTCCCTTAGGAAGGCGCTGCTTAGGAAGGCGCTCCCTTAGGAAGGCGCTGCTTAGGAAGGCGCTCGCTTAGGAAGGCGCTCGCTTAGGAAGGCGCTCGCTTAGGAAGGCGCTCGCTTAGGAAGGCGCTCCCTTAGGAAGGCGCTCCCTTAGGAAGGCGCTCCCTTAGGAAGGCGCTCCCTTAGGAAGGCGCTGCTTAGGAAGGCGCTCGCTTAGGAAGGCGCTCCCTTAGGAAGGCGCTCCCTTAGGAAGGCGCTCCCTTAGGAAGGCGCTCCCTTAGGAAGGCGCTCCCTTAGGAAGGCGCTCCCTTAGGAAGGCGCTGCTTAGGAAGGCGGAGCTGCCTCCGCCTCAGCCCACCGCCCGGGTTTCGGCGTCAAAGCGCAGGTACCAGCACAGGGGCTGCGAAGGAAACCAAGCCCTGGTCAGCTTTCTGAGCTTCCCCCAGGTAGCAGCAGGGAAACGGGGAGTCTTGCCCCCTAGACACCAGTAAGTGTCACGGAGCCCACTGAGAGGCGCTGCGGGGAACCCCCAGGTGTCCTGTTCCTAGGAGACAGCATGCCTCGGCCCCGCACTGGGCGCCATCCACGCGGTGGCCGGTCCCCACGTGCTGCAGCTCCAGGAGGCAGGCCCCGCGGGCCAGCAAGCGGAACTTTCACTGGCCGCTCCCTCGGGTTTTTGTTCGTCCACTGAGCACCCCGCAGCGTGCAAGGTCATTTCCTCCTCCTCTCACTGTTCCCCGCGTGGGCTCTTGTGCTTGGTGGTGGTGTTTGGAAGTGGTTTCTTTTTCCCCTGGGGGCCAGTGGCAGCGTGCCCGCTGAGGCAGGTGCTGGCACAGGTCCGAGCGGGCTGTTCTGGCTCCCAGGGCAGGAGGCAGTTG
The DNA here is from genome assembly GCA_026230045.1 of Corynorhinus townsendii. Classification (NCBI taxonomy): domain Eukaryota; kingdom Metazoa; phylum Chordata; class Mammalia; order Chiroptera; family Vespertilionidae; genus Corynorhinus; species Corynorhinus townsendii. The sequence goes on along the minus strand of JAPDVU010000010.1, from coordinate 5,963,376 downwards.
GCATCAGGGAGCTTGGGCAGAGGCCCAGGGGGCGCCCCTTTATGACAACACCATGCTGGGCGAGGGGCGTGGGTCTTTGCATTTCAAGCAATGAGCAGGCAGCGCGTTTCTAAGGAGAAAAGTAGTACCGAGGACTTAGCATCTCCTCTACTCAGCACCTGCAAATGAGAACCGTGGAATGGAGCTCTGGAGCCAGGGGCTGGGCACACTGGCTTGGGAGGAACTGCGCGGAAGGAAAGCGGCACTGCTTCCCTCCGCCCGCAGACGCTCCGCCATCATTAGTTCTGGCTTTTTGTTTTCTCTCACAGCTCCCTCAGCAGACGTGCCGTTATCCATCTGTTTCTCCTGCAATCGACCGATCCCAGGCCCAGGACGCTCGCGTTAGGAGGATTCTGAGGCTTCAGCAATGTTCTCGGCTGTGCTTTCCAGATGATGGGACTTAGCGCGTCTCGGGGCAGGCCGGCCCGGCCGGGGAGCTCCGGGTTGATTTCTGTAAATCAGGACGGTGGCCTCAGCAGCGCCGTTTCTGAAACGGGACGCTGCCACGCTGACAGTGAAAGGGGATCTCTCAGTCTTGCTTATGAAACCTTAGCTCGGTTAGGTCCCTCCCCGGGGTCAGAAGCCGACCCAGTGAAGGCCGCCAGCAGGCCTTTCGCCAGGTGAACCTCCGATGACCTTTCCTCGCCTGCAGACTCCTGGCAAAGAGGCTGCCCGCTTGGCTGCATCCTCTTTCGTAAAACTCCCTTTCCCCTGGCAGCTCAGTAAGGGAAATCACGTGGCGGTGCGGCCTGAAACATGCCCCGAAGACCAGGGGCCAGAGGAGCGCCGCGGCCGGGTCAGGCGGCAGCAGAGCCCAGCGGCCGCCCGCGCATTTCTCCAGCCTTTCCCTGGAAGTGTCCCCGACCACTGACCATCTCGCTGGTGTGAGCGGAGCGCCACTTAACGGGAACAAAATTACTCTTCATACCTGACTGCTCACAACAGCAACGTGAAGGAAGGGGCGTCTGTCACCATGGGCTTGAGCGGTTCCCACGGCGGCCCTTCCTCTTCTCGCTGCGCCTGGCGCCCGGCCAGCGGAGACACGGGGTCCGCCCACCGCGGTACCGTCCATCCCAGGTCCCCTGCTGCAGAGGCGCGCTGGCTCGGTGGGTGGGCTTCTGTTTGTTTTTGCTCCCAGCGGCAGGAGACGTGATCTGATTTATCCCGCGGGAGACAGAGAAGGAAACAAGTGAGTAACACCCCCAAGCCAGGGGCTCCAGTTCTCTTCTCCCCAGGCCCACTGGGCTGCGCGCAGGGTGATGGCGGGGCCTCTTCAGGCCCAGGCCCGGAGCCATGCTGGACGATAGCGCTCACCATCTGAGGAAATGTGTGCTTACTTCCAGCAAAGGCGATTATGCCCAATGCCCGGGCACTCGAGGGTTCTTCGTAATCCCCTTCTCTACTGAGATCTTGAACCAGCTGAGAAATGAGATGAAAAGGTTTGTGTTCTGGGCAGTACTGACCCCAGAAGCAGCAGCCTTAGCTACACACCGGGGGTGGGCTGCGGCAGGCCCCTCCCGCCACCGCGGAGCTCCTGGAAATGGGTGGCGCGAGGACCGCTGGAACGTGCGTCTCCTGGAAGCAGCTACGTCACGCGTCAGTAGGTCAGACACAAGCTCAGACTCCTCATGAGGCGGAAAGTGAGACGGGAGCTGGCACAGGCCAGGTTGTCAGAGCCAGTGACCTCCGTCCCCTTGGAGAGAAATGTTGGAAACGGGGCTTTCCCACGTCACCACACGTGAGATGACCCACAAATAGGAGGTGCTATTTTAAAAGGAACGCTTCGCCATTTTATCTAACAATATTTATGCCATGCCATTTAATATGTAACTAGTCCTTCCCCTCCCTTGTTCACTTTACTTTATTTTGTTTCAGTTTAGTTTCTAAAACAAAAGCGTGATCGAAGACATTTAGGGGGAAAACACCACCTTCTGTCCCCCCTGACCGCCTGCCAAGTAGCATGTGTGGCAGTTGGCAACGATATCTTGTATGTCATTGTTTATGCTGCAGAGAATTAGGGGACATTGTGATCGCATCCAGAGTTGCAGCAGACATCTGAATCGGAATTATTTATCTTCCTGGGAACCACAGATGGCCCAGTTTCCCTCTCCTGGCCTTTGGGACCAGCCCATCCCCTGCGCTGATGGAACTGAGTAGCCTGCTCCTCTGGGCACACCTGTCCCGGTGACTGAAAAGGCTGCGGATTTGCCACCAACATTCTTTTTAGGGCCTCAAGGCAGATGTTTATTGGCACTGCCTGTGACAGGTGATTATAATGGGTATGCTCATCCATATGAAAAGGTAAACTTTTCCCATTCATCTTTTCTTCATATAAACTTTTATCTTATTGTGACTCATAATAAATTGCAATTTGTGTAGGTCAAAAATAGCCCAGTGTTGGCGATTTTATCCTATATAATAAAAGGCTAATATGCAAATTGTCCCCTCAGGAGTATGACATGCACTGACCACCAGGGGCAGCATGGAAAGAAAGAAAGCCCAGGCCAGCAGCCAGTAGCCAGGGGAAGGAAGACCGGATGGGTCCTGATCACCATCTAGGCCTAGAGACCCTACCCGTGCTCCGGGCTTCTAGTATTTATATAATCATTTTACAATTTATATTATCCCAATTCATTCAAAGTCCATAATATGCTATCTACATTCTCTAAAGAACCATAAATACACACATATATAATTACACTTAAATCACATGCATTATATGTTACATGTATGTGTACATATGTAGTGCTTAAAGATTTTTAGACATATAGACAGCATATCCTGCATATATATAACAAGTGTTTCTTTTCAATTAAAAAGAAGTGAAGTTAAAGATTAGTTTTGATGTGGAATCTGAAACCATATCAATGAACTTTCATAATTTGCATTCTCATGAGACCTTAAAAGTCAGATGACGCCTAAGTATTACTATGAAAATAGTTTTCCATTTCAGTTCCCCTGAAAGAGGCTAGGGGTCCCCCAGAGGTCCTTGGACCATACTTTGAGAACCCTGAGGTAATAAAACAGCAAGTAGTGTAGAGCATAACAGGTTTGTGTGTGTGTGTGTTCTGTACAGGGTGTTCTTCTCGGAGGAAGTCCGCTGTGAACAGTGGCTGATGGTCAGGAAGAGGCAGCCAGTGCAGGGGTCTGAGCAGAGTGGAGGTGAGGGGCCTACATAAGGGATTTACTAAGATAATGAGATCATCCCTTCAGAGAAAGAGACATTTATCAATTTCAGTCACTTCAAGTGACTCCACTTTCAACTTAATCAAAGGGTTGACAGAACAAGGGACGTGACTCTCCTTTATAGAAATGCACTGTTTTTATCATGTCGCCACTTGACCAGTAGCTGTTCTGGTCCTGCTTGTGGCGTCTAAGGGCTGTGGGTGTCAGTGCCTCTTTCTCTATAGCTTCAAGGATTTAAATTCCGGGTCATATTCCTAGCCGTCTCCCCCTCAGTAAAATAAAACCGTTAATAAAGATATAGCATAGTTAAGTAACTAAAATATAGGCTTTTTTTTCTTATAAGCATGGGAAAAGCATAATTTGTTAGAGTTTACCATATGTAAAAGATTTAAATTTGTTTACTTCTGCAAGTCTCTGGTACTATAAAGAATAATCATCTTAATACATTCTCAAGTAGGACTTGCATTTTTCATTCCAATAAGTAGCTGACAGAATGTTATTTTTATATATAATTTTACAAATCACAATTTACCAATATCTTTTATCCCAGAACATGCCTGAACAAACATTTCTGGAAGCATATTATATTTTGTGTTTATGGTCTACTTAAGTTTCCTTGTTGTTCCATACCTCTCTTTAGAATCTTTCCATCAGAAGATTTATTGGTGATCCTATTTTTTTAAAAAAAATCTATAAAAAAGTATATTTAGGAATATTCTTTGTATCAGAATTTGGATAAATGAAGATATTCTTCAACTTCTCTTCAGTCTACTGCAATATGTGGCCACCTATCCTATTAGGGAAGAGTCCTTACTGTCATCTAGCTGAACATTATCATTCATTGCTACCATCTCATTTCAGCCCAGTGGCTTCCTGTCCTCAGTAGGTATGAAAGACAGACAGTCTACACTGCATCTACCCAAGGAACTTCTCGGGGACTTGTTACATTATAGGCTGTAAGAATATGATTAACTGTTTTCCCTGAAAAGTCCCTGGAGTTATCCTGCTATGCCAAGTCATCTGTGACAACTGGGAGTATTCCATAGGAAGACTGGGTGGATGTGTGATCCCTGTCAAAGTGTGAAAATGGTACACTCTATGCATGTTGTTTCTAACATGGTCTTTCTAGTTTGGCTACTTAGGATTCATTTCTGAGTGTTTTCTGACTCATTTCAAACTCCTGCTGTTTGAGGTGCCACTCAGACACCACCTCCTCTGGGAAGGGTCCCTTTACCCTCTTCGATGTTTCTCCAACACTATCTTGAACACCCAGATAACGTTTCAAAGCACATCACCAGATGGTCCACTCACCCAGAATAAAACTCAAGCCCTTGCACAGCTCACAAGACCCACTCAACCTGCCTGCCACCTGACCTGACCCTGTATCCCATCTGCTCACCTTCCTGGCTTCTTCCATGCTGCCCACTTTTACAGCTACTGGAACTCACGGTCTCGCTTGCTGTTCTTGGTAAATGCAAACACTCTGCTCCCCATGGCTTTGCCCTGGTGTTGATTCCATTAGAATTTTCTCCTCCCGTCATCGCCATGCTGAGGATGCCTCACCGCCTTCTCAGGGCGTTGCTTCTCACTGAGATTGTTCACGGTCACCCTCCTCCTTAAGCAGCCTCCCCATACTAGTGCCATTTATTTTTGTGTGTGAATTTTTATGGCTATTTTTCAAAATAGGTAAATTGAACTAACCCTCTACTGCCATATAGTCATCACATCCTATTTTTTTGGAGCGGGGCGGGGGGGGGGGGGGCGGGGGGAAGGGAGTACTTCAAAATTAATGTTATTTTCCTAATTTGACTTTTCAAATTTTAGGTGGGTCTTTTTGGTGATTCATATAATGACAGTCTACTTTACCAAACTGTAACATGGACTTGAGATAACATATTTGAAATTATGGTCATGCATTCTTATCCTTAGAAAGATTATTAAGGTACCCGGCTGCATGCTTTGGATAATCTCAGCAGTTAGCAGCTTCATTTGCTTGTGTAGGTCCAGATTAAAAGGGGAAACCAGTCATTTCATCCACGCTGTCTGCCCCCAGCTTCGTGGAGTCAGAGCCACCTCCAACCAGGTGAAGCCCAGACTGTAGCCTTGATTTTTATTATTTTCTTCACGCATCAGTTCTGAACAACTTGGAGATTTGTCACCAAATTGTAGGTGTCCTTCCTAAATGAGAGCATACGACATTTCTCATTTAATGGAGTACTTGAGATAAATGATAAACACGTGTCGCGCTCATGGGGAAAGGCAGTTGAAGATACGCTCAGGAAAAGGGTGTTCGGAGAACCTGAGAGTCTGCCTAGGGGAGGAGTGAGCACCTGAGCCCACAGCACAGTGCCAGACTCATGCCTATTTCTTCTGCTGGGAACACTGGGAGACAGTAGCCTGGCCACTGGTGTGCACCCCCTCTATTTTAAAGAGAATATTACTTTATAATTTATTTGAATATATTATAGGGTATAATGAACAGGCCAATCTATGGCCGATTTGACCACCATCTATATCACACAATTCATCATTTTCATCTCTGTTTTCTTTCCCTTGAAGTCTGCAGCAGTATTCCAGAATGTTGCTAACAATCGTTATTGATTAAATATAATACGTTGTTATTTTAAATTGCTTGTGTTACAGTTTAATTATTTTCATGTTTCTCAGATATTACAAGGATGTACTTATAAAAAGCTATTCATTGTTTATCTAAAATTCAAATTTAACTGCATTCTGCTTTTTTGTTTGTTTGTTTGTTATATCTGGCACCCCAAGGGAATTCGTTAAATTTCTCCACGTGGTCTGGAATAAAATGTCGATAGTTTTGAGTCAATATACACAAAAGAAAAATGTTGATGAGAAAATGGGACCAATAAAAAGAAAATCATGTGTCAAATGGACTGTGGATCTTTGCGTGCGATTGTAAGTTCATTTATTTTGAAATGATAGTGATCTATTTTAAGATATAATATGGAGAAACCCCTTTCTTTATCTATAAGTAAGTGCTTAAGAGTTTCATTTCTGGTTAGCAGGATGAAATACAATTTGCAGGCCCTAATGTAAATGGAAGATCCCAGGATCCTTGTTCACACTTTGTGAGAATTTAAAGTTGAGACAACAGAGCTCTTCCCAAGTGTGTAGCCTGTGTGATCACGGGTCCCTGAGCTCATACAGGTGACATGCCTATGAACTGTGCTGGCGGGGAGACAGGTCTGCTACACATGGTCCTTGTTACTGTAGCTGTTAGTACAATCCCGGTTCACAGATGAAAAATGGGAGGTTTGGTGAGGCCAAGTAACAAGCCCATGTAGAAAGAGGTTGATGCAGATTTGAATCTAAGTCATCTGAGACCAGAGTGCTCCTAACCATGAACAAGAATTCATTTTGCAATCCTAAATCCTGGGAAAAATAAAGCAGAGTGGAAAGTGGACCAGAACTTGGGGAAGTGAGTGTTTAGATGGGATTCAAATGTCTGCAGAGATTAAGCAGAGCAAATTGATGAGTAGAGCAGATTAGGAATCATTATAGCCGATTGGTGGGGACTGTGGAAACTGGAGCTCATGGGCCATGTGCAAACCCGCTCTAGTCCATAGTGACCAGCCCAGCCAGTGTGTGAGCGACACTGGACCGCAGAGGGGGTGTAGTTGTGACCCTGTGACCCTTGGTGTGGCTATTATAAATAATCATATTCATTATTTCTCTTTTTAAAAGATCCCACCTTCCCTAAGTAACAGTCTTCAAAATGAGTTTACCTGGGGGTAGGGAGCCTCCTTCAGGGTGGCAATAGCAACCACAGAGGGGCAAGCTTTCCTTCAACGTGAGGAAAAGGGAATGACGGCATCTGCTCCAGCAGCCGAGTAGAAAGCACCTGCTCCCGTGATCCTCACTGTCCGAAGCTTTCTCCCTTGATGCTTTATCAGCTGATTTTCATAAGGGATAACTAAGTAGGTGCTCAAAATTGCCACATGCTTTTCTGGTACTTCAAACATCAAACCTTCCCGGTACCCAGAGCTAGGATCTGAAAATGCTAAGCATTAAGCAAAATGGATTAGTCTTCAGAAGGGGAATTTCAGACTGCCAGTGCCCGAGGGGTTACTGGAAAGCAGGGCCTCAGATTCGCCATTTCGCCTCTATTATCTTGCCCAGAACACCTGCTTAATGAACTAGACACACATTATCATACTCCAAGCACGTCCTTGCATCACAAAAGCCTGTGGAAGGAAGCATTGCTTCTCCTCGAAATAATAAATTAAGAATAATGATTTTGATTAGTTTGTCTCTGATGTTACATGCAAAAAATGTAAAAAATCGATTGATGGTGTCTGGACTTTTTATTTCTCTGGGGATAGTAAAATCACTTCATAATTTTAAGTGGTTTATTTCAACAGAAATTTTAGCATTCTTTTGTCAGGATTATTATAGGTGCTCTCAGTTTGGTAAATAAACCTGTAAATGGTGTTTTAACCTTCTTTCCTCCTCATATTTACCTTGTAATAATTTCTTTCTCAGGTTCCCCCTTTGAAATATACATATATATCTGGATGAGGTATATAGGAGGTAGATGTTAATGTGTACATTATTTTTATCTCAAAGGGGGAAATTCTTTAAATATTAAATATATATTTACCTTAATGATGGTCATATATCATTAGTTAAAAACAAGTTTGTTAATTAGAAATATATTGATAATAAATATGTGTGTTAAATTCACATGTAATCCTGACACTGTTTTTTTTAATTGTTTGGATGTTTTATTAGAATTTTGGAAAATAAACTAAATGAAATCTCAAAAATCAATAGTGCCTTTTCTTTAAAAAAAATACTTTACTTGAAATGGATTGAAATTCACTACATCAATTAATATTTTTCTTCCTCAAATCCAAAATTCTTCTTCAAGGCATCGCATAGTTTTGCTCCTTTTGCATTGCCCTGGCCTGATTTCTGCCTTCTCCCCGCCCTGCTCTGTGCCTAAAGGCCCTCATTACGCTGAATGGATAATGCAGGGCCGCGCCATCGAGGGGAAGGGACTTGCAAACAATCTGTCCAAATATTTCCCTTCACGGAGAATTCACAACTAATCATCTACATATGGAATAGCAAAAAGGGGGATCAAAGATATTTTTAAGACCCTCACAGCAATGAAAAGTGATGGCAGTTTCCCTTACTGTCTTATGTTGTTTCGCTTCTAGAACTTCCTTCAGAATCAATTTGATCGGAAATTCCTCGGTGGTGGGGGTACCCAGATTCCACAGGCTGGCTTTAGAATAGTAGGATTCCCTTTAACAATTTATCATGCCATCACCTAACTGCCCTTTCTGAGCAGCTGGGACGTAAGTGTCGGGAGGAGCAGCACTCTTTACTGAGGTACCACTTCGTGGCTCTCTGACGCTGAGGGTTATCGGCGGAGAGGATGCTGCTCATTACCTTAGATCCACAAAGCGGGGCCCAGAAAGGGAGCAGCTATGCCAGAACCTGGGGACTACTGTTCTCCAGTGAGAGGCGGAGGGCGGGGACCCCCTACTTCCTGGAGGTCACAGAAAGGGGCCCGCCCAGCCACTCGGTGGCATCTTCAGAACTGCCCAGGGCAGGCGGGCTGGGCCTCGGAGGGGAGCGCTCCTTGACATGAACCTGGGAGAGAAAATACTCTTTAGATTTGGGTGTGTAAGTATTTAGTGTGATTTAATGTCTCTGCATATAAACTCTTCCTTTTTTGTAATTAGATTACAGGCTCATTTTGGACGTTTAGGGAGCAATAGGGACTTGGGAGGGCTCAGCAATCTCCCCAGACAGCCCTTTCCTTGTTACCATGGACACTCACAGAGCAGTCCTGTCTCTGAGTCCCATCCCTCAAGCCGTGGCCTCCGGTGTATCAGAGTCAATTCTATTTGTACCCAAGTGTAAAAGGGTCAGATTATACCTATACCTTGGTTTTCCACTCACTTTAAAAAGACTTGAGATAGCATTTATACAACCTAACTGCATAAATGAAATAAATAAAAAACAGCAAAAGTGCCCTCTAGACCCTTCACAGGCCTGCAAGACGCGCTGATTGCAGTACTTGAACAATGCATCTGTAGTGTTGGGGGTTTCCACAAAACATTACAAAATGTTGGTTGATTTACCTGTTGATTCCAAAAGCTTAGATCCTGAGAAAGCAAGTGGGCGGAGGAAGCAGATGTGAAGAGAACTCCCAGCTCAAGCAGCTCATGAAAAGTCATGGATGTTAGGTCAGTGGGCTAACAGTGAGCGATGCTTTGAGAAAATATTTTAAGACAAAGACTCTCTAAGGCGATGAAGGAAAAAATTTGAATTTTGTTTTATTTTCTTACAGAACTTGGAGTATACTGACAAAATAGTAATTACTATATGCTAATATGATCCAATAAGACTTTACAGGGGCTGCAAATACACCAGAACTGAATTCTCCGGTGAATATTTAAAATGTAAGAAAAACATTTCCTTGTTGCCCTGGGCAAGGGTCATCTGCTTACATTATCAAAATAGGGGTGTGGTGCCATTCCACTTTGACAGTTTACATGACAAGCTTCCGTTTTCATTTTCCCCTGTTGATCTATATAGACTCCACCTGTGGCAAAAGTCAGACTTTCTCACCAACAGGAACTTTCGGTGTCTCAGAAGATGTTTCAGACCTCCAGATGATGGGACAAATAGCAGAACTTTTAATTAGAAGTTCCTGCTAACAGATTTGAGAGATTTTACATTCTTTTTATATTTTCCTTGAGAATTAGTATGTATGTCAAGAAGTGCATCCCACACTGAGAATTATGATTTATTAATTAACACTTGGTTGTGATCCAAACTCTTGCTGATATATCACAGTAGGTGAGAATAAATATAACAAACACAATTCAAACCCTGTCATATTTTTTGGCTTACACCCTGCTAGTCATCATACAATCCAATTAAAAACTAATATTATTATTATTACATTAGGATTCTTTCTCATTTACTCTATTTTTTGCTTTTCCTATTATGTCTATTTTAATTTTTATTTCTTTTTAATTTTTGATGTGCTAGACACTGGACACTGTTTTTAGTAATAAATTTAATTTTGTTAATTTTAATATCAATAAAATTAATTCTTTTAAGTCCTTTATGCACAAGCACTGTGTGAAAACTTGAATTTTGATGTTAGAATTTACTCATGAATAAATTTGAGTATCTTTAAGCAGCTGACTAAATACAATAATTGATTTATGTTCTTATTCATCCCTCCATTTGTGGTTTTGTTTAAAATAGTTTTCCGTAAGTGCTAAAAGACTGCATACGCACTGGAGATAACACCAAGGCTCCGGTTGTGAAGTCGAATGTACACAAAGCAAAGGTCTTGTTCAGGGTTTACTTTATTGATCATTGCTCAGGAGTCGAGAGGCACAGGTGATGTGAGATGTTCAGCGCCCACAGTGTGACTCCCCAGCACTTTGTTTGCTCACTCGGAGCACTTTGTTTGCTCACTCGGAGCACTTTGGCTCAGGTTAACAGATGAGGTGCATAGATGCCTGGCTTAGGAAGGAAGAGCATTAAGTCAGGGAAGATCTTAATTTTATGCTCTGCTATGGACGCCATGTTCTTCCAGGTTTATATGTCGAAGCCCTAACTTCCAGTGGACTTATACATCAAAGAGGAAACACAGCCTCTGAGGAAGTAATTAAGATTAAATCAGGTCAGAAGGTGGGGGCCCTGGTCAATAGGATTAGTGTCCTTCTAAGGTGCTATAAGAGGAGATACCAGAGAACTCTCCCCTCTGTACACACACAGGAAGGATTTCATGGACATCCAGAAAGATTGTAGCCAACTACAGCAGGGAAGAGAGCTCTCACCCAAACCCTAAATGCTGGCACTTGGATCTCAGGAGAAAATAAATTTTTGTTGTTTAGCCCCCAGTCTATAGTATTTTATTGCTGAGTCCTGGAAGACTAATACATGCTTATATAGCGGTACAGTTTATGTGACATTTTCCAGGAGCTATAACCAAAAACATAAGATAATGGATTTTTCCATAGTGATATTGGAAAACCAGGTGCATTCTGCTAACAGCATACTGGAGGAAAGGAATCTATTGTTAGCAAAAAACCACCCCAAAAACATTTAGCATATTTACAAGGAGATTAGACTGGATTATGTGCCTTCTTTCTTTTCTGGGAGCGCCCCACCCAACAACCCTTCCTGGCAGGACAGGATATAATTGGGTTGAAGATTTGTTTCTGTAACCCTTATGTAACACCACTGTTCACACTCTTATTCGAATTAAGATATGTCTGTAATGTGCTTGTTTTCAGAACCTACAGAATTAACACTTTTTTAAATGGTTATAAAGTTTTGCTCATTATATGAAAACATTCCATTTTATAGAATGCGTTCCTTGGTGATGGACATCGCAAGTGTCTACAGAAACTGCAGTGATGTGTTTGTCTATTTAACTGTATTGGATTAGTTCATTGTTAAAACATTTATTCTCTTCCTTTTATCTGCATGGGATCAGCATGTCTTTGGGGTCAGCCAGATGATGTGCTTTGGCCCATAGAACAGGCAGGAGTGACCGGGTACCAATTGCAGCCTAGGCCCAAGAGCCCTTGTATGTTTCTGCTTGCTCCCTGGAGCACCTACTGTCAGCCTGAGGGGAACACACCAGGCCAGCACTTTGGATCCAGGAAAAGGATAAGCCATGTGGGGCAGGGTCAAATGCCTCTAACTAAATTCAGCCTAGACCAATCTTCTCTCAGGCAACCAAGAAATGGATGAGAGGATATTATTGTTGTTTCAAGCAACTGAATTTTAGGGTGATTTGTTGCAAAGTATTTTTATAGTAATAGCTAAAACATATATGTCTGTATGAAGAATATATTCCTAGAACTAGAATTGTTGAGACAGTGAATATTTCCCTAATTCAGTGCATTATAAATTTCATGCTTTATTTTTTAAAATTTTCATTTATTGATTAGAGTAAGAAAGACAGACAATGATAGAGACAGACAGAGATAGCTAGATAGGTAAGATAGATGATAGAGAATAGAGCTTGAGTATATGTCTTCATTTATAGTTTCTACTTTTGGAAATGTACCCAAGCATGACACCATTCTGAAAACAATTCTAAAAGTTTATTTTTACTTTGTTTGTTAATTTCACTTGTCTATATAAATTCTAAACTTGGTTGTCTAATTTTTACAAGAGCACAAAGTTAAAGATGATAGAATCTACTGCCTGTAATAATAAAGTCAAATGCATGAGTTCTGTCTATATTGACAACTTTTTTTTATTTCTTTATTGATTAAGGTATTACATATGTGTCCTTATTCCCCCATTACCCCCCACCTCCCATTCATGCCCCCACCCCCTGCTGTCTGTGTCCATTGATTAGGCTTACATGCATGCATATAAGTCCTTTGGTTGATCTCTCCCACTTACCCCCACCTTCCCCTACCTTCCCTGAGGTTTGACGTTCTGATTGATGTTTCTCTGTCTCTAGATCTATTTTTGTTCATCAGTTTATGTTGTTCATTATATTCCACAAATGAGTGAGATCATGTGATATTTATCTTTCTCTGCCTGGCTTATTTCACTTAGCATAATGCTCTCCATCTCCATCCATATTGTTGCAAATGGTAAGAACTCCTTCTTTTTTACCGCAGCGTAGTATTCCATTCTGTAGATGTACCGCAGTTTTTTAGTCCACTTATCTGCTGATGGGCACTTAGGCTGTTTCCAAATCTTAGCTATGGTGAATTGTGCTGCTACGAACATAGGGGTGCATATATCCTTTCTGATTGGTGTTTCTGGCTTCTTGGGATATATTCCTCGAAGTGGGATCACTGGGTCAAATGGGAGTTCCATTTTTAGTTTTTTGAGGAAACTCAATACCGTTCTCCACAGTGGCTGCACCAGTCTGCATTCCCACCAGCAGTGCATGAGGGTTCCTTTTTCTCCGCATCCTTGCCAGCATTTGTCATTTGTTGATTTGTTGATGATTGCCATTCTGACAGGTGTGAGATGGTACTGCATTGTTGTTTTGATTTGCATCTCTCTGATGATTAGTGACTTTGAGCAGGTTTTCATATGTCTCTTGGCCTTCCTTCTGTCTTCTTTTGTAAAGTGTTTATTTAGATCAGTTGCCCATTTTTTGATTGGGTTGTTTATCTTCTTTTTGTTAAGCTACATGAGTTCCCTATAAATGTTGGAGATTAAACCCTTATCATTGGCAAATATGTTCTCCCATGCAGTGGGCTTTCTTGTTGTTTTATTGATGGTCTCCTTTTCTGTGCAAAAGCTTTTTATTTTGATATAGTCCCATTTGTTTATTTTCTCTTTAGTTTCCATTGCCCTAGGAGCAGTATCAGTGAAGAAATTGCTTTGGCATATGTCAGAGATTTTTCTGCTTGTGGATTCCTCTAGTATTATTATGGTTTCCCATCTTATGTTTAAGTCCTTTATCCATTTTGAGTTTATTTTTGTGTATGGTGTAAGTTGGTTGTCTAGTTTCACTTTTTTTGCATGTATCTGTCCAATTTTCCCAACACCATTTATTAAAGAGACTGTCTTGACTCCATTGTATGTTTGTGTCTCCTTTGTCAAATATTAATTGAGCATAGTGATTTGGGTTGATTTCTGGGTTCTCTATTCTATTCCATTGATCTATATGTCTGTTCTTGTGCCAGTACCAGGCTGATTTGAGAACAGTGGCTTTGTAATACAGCTTGAAATCTGATATTGAGATCCCACCTACTTTGTTCGTCTTTCTCAGGATTGCTGTGGCTATTTGGGGTCTTTTTTCATTCCAGATGAATTTTTGGAGAGTTCTTTCTAGGTCTGTGAAATATGCCATTGGTATTTTAATGGGGAGTGCATTGAATCTATAGATTTTTCTGGGTAGTATGGACATTTTAATGATGTTGATTCTCCCAATCCATGAACATGGTATGTTCTTCCATTTGTTTACATCTTCCTCTATCTCTTTTTTCAGTGTCCTATAGTTGTCCACATATAGGTCTTATACCTCCTTAGTTAAGTTTATTCCTAAGTATCTTAGTTTTTTTGGTGCAATGGTAAATGGGATTGCTTTTTAAGTCTCTCTTTCTATAAGTTCACTATTGGTGTATAGAAATGCCATAGATTTCTTGGCATTAATTTTGTATCCTGCTACATTGCCAAATTCATTTATTAAGTCTATTAGTATTTTGATGGAGTCTTTCGGGTTTTTGATGCACAATATCATGTCATCTGCAAATAAGGACAGCTTTACTTCTTCTTTTCCAATTTGGATGCCTTTTATTTCTTCTTCTTGTCTAATTGAAATGGCTAATATTTCCAGTACTATGTCAAACAGGAGTGGTGAGAGTGGGCATCCCTGTCTTGTTCCTGTTCTTAGGAGAAATGGTTTTAGTTTTTTCCCATTGAGTATGATGTTAGCTGTGGGTTTGTCATATATAGCTTTTATTATGTTGAGGTATGATCCTTCTATTCCCACCTTGTTGAGAGTTTTTAATCAAGAAAGTGTGTTGGATTTTGTCAAATGCTTTTTCTGCATCAGTTGATATGACTATGTGATTTTTATCTTTCAATTTGTTTATTGATTTGCGGATATTGTACCATCCTTGAATTCCTGGGATAAATCCTACTTGGTCATGGTGTATGATCTTTCTGATGTACTGCTGGATCTGATTTGCTAGAATTTTGTTGAGGATATTGGCATCTATGTTCATGAGGGATATTGGCCTATAATTCTCTTTCATTGTGTTGTCTTTATCAGGTTTTGGTATTAGGGTGATGCTGGCTTCATAGAAGGAGCTTGGAAGTGTTCCTTCCTCTTGAATTTTTTGGAATAGTCTGAGGAGGATAGATTTTAGTTCTTCCTTGAATGTTTGGTAAAACTCCACTGTGAAGCCATCTGGCCCTGGGCTTTTGTTTGCTGGAAGCTTTTTGATGACTGATTCAATTTCTTCTATAGTTATTGGCCTATTGAGATTTTTAGAATCTTCCTGATTGAGTTTTGGAAGGTTGTATTTTTCTAGGAATATGTCCATTTCCTCCAGGTTGTCTAGTTTATTGGAGTAGAGTTGTTCATAGTATTTTTTAACAATCCTTTGTATTTCGGTGGGGTCTGTTGTTATTTCACCTCTTTCATTTCTGATTTTGTTTATTTGGGTCCTCTCTCTTTCCTTCTTGGTGAGCCTGGCTAGAGGTTCATCAATCTTGTTTATCCTTTCAAAGAACCAACTCTTAGTTTTGTTGATCTTTTGTATTGTTTTTTTTTTTTTTGGTTTCAATGTCGTTTATCTCCGCTCTGATCTCTATTATTTCCTTCCTTCTGCTTACACTGGGCTTTTCTTGTTGCTCTCTTTCTAACTCTTTGAGTTGTAGGGTTAGGTAATTTATTACCATTGTTTCTTGTTTTTTTGCAGTAGGCTTGTAGAGCTATGAACTTCCCTCTCAAGACTGCTTTCGCTGTGTCCCATAGAGTTCAGATTGTTTTGTTTTCATTGTCATTTGTTGCCATGATGCTTTTTTATTTCTTCCTTGATCTCTCTGGTAACCCAGTCATTGTTTAATAGCACGCTGTTTAGTTTCCATGTGTTTGATTTTTTTGGATTGTTTTTATTGTAGTTGATTTCCAGTTTTATGCCACTGTGATCTGAGAAGATGCTTGCTCTGATTTCTATCTTCTTGAATTTGAAGAGACTTTGCCTATGACCCAATATATGGTCTGTCTTTGAAAATGACCCATGTGCTCTTGAGAAGAATGTATATTCTGTGGTTTTGGGGTGAAATGTTCTGAAGATGTCAATTAATTCCATCTGGTCTAGTGAGTCATTTAGGATTGATGTTTCTTTGCTGATTTTTTGTTTAGAGGATTTTTCCAATGGTGATAGTGGGGTATTAAAGTCTCCTACTATGATAGTATTGCTGTTGATCTCTCCCTTGATATCCTTCAGGAGTTTTTTATGTATTTGGGTGCTCCTGTATTGGGTGCATATTTGTTTACCAGAGTTATTTCTTCTTGTTGGATTGCTCCATTTAGTATTATGAAGTGGCCTTCCTTATCTCTTTTTATGTCCTTCACTTTGAGATCTAATTTGTTAGGTATAAGTATTGCTACCCAGGCTTTTTTATTTTTTCATTTACATTTGCCTGAAAAACCTTTTTCCATCCCTTCACCCTCAGTCTGTGTGCATCATTTTTTCTGAGGTGGGTTTCTTGTAGACAGCAGATATATGGGTCATTTTTTCTTATCCAATCCATTACCTTATGACTTTTAATTGGGGCATTTAATCCATTTACATTTAAAGTTATTATTGGTTGGTACTTATTTGTCGCCATTTTTATTCTTTACCCCTGTGTTCCTTCTTTGCTTCCTATTTCTTTTCTTTTTTTTTTTTTTAACAGCAGACCTTTTAGCATTTCTTGCATTGCTAGTTTGGTGGTAATAAATTTCCTTAGTCCTTTTTTGTCTGTGAAGCTCCTGATTTCATCTTCAATTGATTGATAGCCTTGCTGGGTACAGTATTCTTAGATTCAGACCCTTCTTTTGCATGACTTTGTATATTTTATTCCATTATCTTCTGGCCTGATGTGTTTCTGTTGAGAAATTAGTCGCTAGTCTGATGGGGGATCCTTTCTGTCTCTCTCTGGCAGCTTTCAAGATTCTTACTTTGTCATTGGTGTTTGCCAACTTAATTATAATGTGCCTTGGCATCGGTCTTTTGGGATTTATTTTGCTTGGGACTCTGTGAGCTTCTTGGATTTGTGTAGGTTTTTTCTTCCCTATATCAGGGAAATTTTTTGTCATTATTTCTTCTAACAAGTTTTCTATTCCTTGCTCCATTTCCTCTCCTTCTGGAAGCCCTATTATGCAGTGAAATTTTAACAGAGGGTAAAAAGCCCTATTATTGTTTTGTTTCACATTGTCCCAAAGTTCCCTTAGGCTCTTCTCCTGCTTTTTAATCTTTTCTTCTAGAAGCTGGTCTACTTGGGAATTTTTTCCTACCTTGTCTTCTGTCTCACTGATGTGGTCCTCTGCTTCTTCTAGTCTACTCTTGATGCTTTCTATTGAGTTCTTTACAGCAGCAATGTCATTTTTCATTTCTTCTTGGTTCTTTATTTCCTCTTGGTTCTTACTCACATTGTCAAATTTGTCTTCCATTCTTTTCAGCCACCTTATGACCATTTCTCTGAATTCTTTCTCTGGCAGGTTGCTTGCCTCCATTTCATTTACTTGCTTTTCTGGTGTTGCCTGCTTTTCTTTCATATGTGGGATATTTCTTTGTGTCCCCATGGTCTCTCTTCTCTGGGTGTCTACTTATGTAGTTCTCTCTCTCTTGCATTGATTTAAAGGCACAAAATACAGCACAACCAGGTACCACACACAAGGCACTGAACAGAAATGTATTCACAATATTAATAACCCCAAATAAAGGTGATCACCAGAGAAAGGCAATTTACAGGATAGGAGAGAAAGAAGAAGAGAAAAAAATAAAAAATAAAAAAAAAAAAACAAAGAAAGGAGTGCCAAAATGAAATTGGGAAAAGGAAAAAAAGTAAGAGAGAAAAGAAAGAGAATAAGAAATCAAAGGGGAACAAACTATATATATATGGGGGGGGGGGGAAACTCCAATAGAACAGCCACTAATCCCAGCAAATGCCAGCAACACGTACCTGGAGATGAATATAAACTACAAACAACAATTAATATGAAGAGAGGCGAGGAAAAACAGATGCAATAAAGACAAACAAAAACAAAGCAAACAACAAAACAAACAAACAAACAAACAAAAGAATAAGCAAAACAATCTCACAAACAAGCATAAAAAGTCGATATAATCAACATTCAACCAAACAACAAAAAAGGACAGAGAGAAAAACAATTTTTTGGATAGTGAAGACAGAGAAGAGAGAGGTGTGTATGAACTTGGAGCAAGGGATTGGAAATTAGATATATAAGTAGGGTGAAATTTTAACAGAGGGTAAAAAGAAAGAATAGGGAAACTCTAAAGCAGGAAAAGGGTAAGAGAAATAGGACAACAAAGGGGCAAAATTGAGGAATAGAGTGATGGCATAAAGGTAGAGTTGAGATAGAGTAGAATGATGCTAAAAGAAAGATGAAAATGGAATGTAGAACACTAAGCTCAAAGTCAAATAAAGAGAAAATAAAATGATACTTTTAAAAAAAGGTAAAATAGTAGTAGTAATAATACTGATTGAAAGTAAAAATGTAATAATTAAATAGGTAAAATCAAGTGAGGAAAAAAGAAAAAAATTAGTTTCTTAAATAAAAGATGAAAAAGAAAAAAAATAATAGAAAAATTAAAAATTTTAAAAAATAATAAAAATAAAATGTGCAGTAGTGAAGATCATTCACTTCCTCTATTGTTCTGTTTGGCACACCTGTTTCCTAGTCTGGATAGCATAGCATTGCAGTTCCACTGCTCCTCAGAGTTGTAAGCCAGTCCTGATTTTTAAACAGGCAGTGTGTCTTACTTTCTTGTATTCCTTTATTTGTGATTACACAAGAGTCAATTTGTGATTCAGCCCCTGGGTGGCAGAATTTCTGGGTTGACTTCCAGGTCTATAGGTCCTCTCCAGCCTGTTCTTAGATCCTGCTTTCCCTGTGGCACTCAATACCGGTTTGTGGGAGTGGGCTGCCCCAGAGATGGTTCTCTGATGGTCACTCCCCACTCTGATCCCCAGGTTCCAGAAAAACAACTTTCCCCTGCAGTCTCCTAGGGTGTCCCCAGCTGGGTGATCCTATGTATTGGGCTCAGTAATCAGAAACAAGGATTCAAAGAGGAGAAAGTGTGAGTGTGCACACGCCATGTCTGCGTGTAAGCCTGCACAATCCTCTTTTCCCCCTTATGTCCAAATAGCCTGCACACTCCCAAAATTTTTAGGCTGTCCTTCTGCATCAGATCAAAGTGGGTTGCTTTTTAGAGATCCCCTCTGTTAACAGCTCTGAGGACCCCCTTCCACATTCATGGATCACACCAGCCCCAACAGCCATGGATTTTTCTAGGCACAGACTTCCCCCGGTCCTCCAGCTCCTGCAGTGCACGCATTTCTCTGTCCTGCCCGGACCAGAGACCTCACCTTATCCCAGGCAAAATCTTACCTTTCCATGGTGGAGTGTAGAGCTGCTCTGAAGCCACGTGTTTGTGCCAATTGTGGACCGGTGCTCTGGGGTTCGCAGCTATTCAGTGGGTGTCGCAGTTAATAGATTTTTCAGACTCCTGATAACTTCCACTTTCCCCTTCATGATGGTGCAGTCTCTGTGTCCAAGCCGGTGGCTCCGGGAGAGAACCCGGCAGCATTGGGGGCGGCCTGGTCAGGGGACTCCGGTCCAGCAGTCTCCTACCTTCTCCTGGAGTATAGCTGTCCCTTAACTCTCCAGCAGACACTCCCCATGTGACCCTCAGCTGTTCTTTCTATCTGCTCCTGGACAAGGCTCGGGGCACGTCTGTCTATTCCGCCACCATTTTTCCACCCCTCTATTGGCCACTCTTGAAGAGTTCTAGGGCTGGACCTTCCTGAAAAGAATTTGGAGAAGTTCTGTGCACCCCTTCATTGTCCCATGGAGTTTAGAAGTCTCAAAGTAAAATCCAATGCTCACATTCTACAAATAGTTAAAGTTTTGGATGACCTGTCAGTGCTAAAGTAGAAAACATATTTCCTAAGGGTACTCTGGAAGTAGTATACACTTGTTAAAAGTTCATACTTTCCCCAAGAACATATGCTCTCAGATTATTAATGCACATGGCACGTACATGGTAGGACATAGCTGTATTTCAAATACTTACCGGGGAGTTAAATCTGGACCAGAGAGATGCTAATAGCTATAAAATTCACTTTGAAAATAACTTGAAATAGAGCTAGTCCACCCATTTCTCCAGACATCCTAAGTACATGACAAGGGCTTCAGGGAGCTGGTGTACCTGCATCATGCTGGGTCCCCACCCGCCCCTTGAATACATTGTTTGCTGAGGTGTCATTTACACTAAGAGATATTACAAGAAACTTCTCTTTGAAGGTCACTGTTGTACTTATTTTGACTTCTTGATATTTAGTGTGTAATAAAGCCCCCTCTTTGAAATCTCATAGTAAACATTTTTTTTTTCAATCCTACTTACAAAATCATGTTTTCCTTTGCCTGAAATTTTTTATTATTTTAAATTCAGTTGGTGTGCCATGCCAGCACAGCCAAGGGTGACTCTGAGGAGGGGTGGTGAAGGATTAAAGAAGACAGACAAGAGAATACAGCTGGGGCTCAGTGGATCTCCCGTGCCTGGATGAGGACACAAAAAGACCCAGCCTTCAAGCTGAAGCTTTATTTTATAGTCAGATCAAAACAAGGGAAGTGGTCAACATGTTTACAATGTTCTTGTGAGTTTCACCTTGTTTTGGCAGCACTTGCTGCACTGCCCACAGCTCATTAGCTACCTAGGAGGGAACTAGGGGGGCTATAATGTTAAGTTTAATTATGCTAGGAGGGCTCTGCCCTCCAAGCTGGGACTTGTTTGTGGCCCTGCCAGAGGCTTGACCCTATAACACTCCCTACAAGTTGGTATGGTGTGCTATTTGTATTTTTGAAAGCCAATCTGAGCCTTACAAGTACATAGCAAAGTATAAAATGTGAATATAACTAAAAAAAAAACAACAAAAAACTGGTTGGAGTTAAAGAAGGTGAGATAAACATTCCATGTCCTTTCTCTATGATACTAAATTAGGAAACAAAGATGGATCCTTCCAGTCTCACTTCATTCCTCCGTGAGGCTATTAACTGAATGGCCTTCTGTTTGGACACCAGGTGAACAAGAACAAATGGGTGCTCCCTGCTCCTCTGTTCCTCTTTGGAATAAAAGGAGAAGGTGAAGTTGCCGAGGAGTTGCTGGGTGATATTCATAAAACCTGTCAAGTCTCTCCTCTTATTCATGGCATGCTGTAGCTCTTAAGACACTAAAAAATTTAATGCACCAGATTTTTATTGATAGAAAAGAGGAAAACATCTTAGAGAGAGCCTTCAGTCCAGTCTAGCAATTCAAATGATTGTCTTACTATGTTAGATGCAAATTTCCACACAGAGACCCAAAGTTAGTAATTTCCAAATTATACAGATATCAGACACATAGACCTCATGAGTTTAAAACAGGTAATCATTAAAAGTTAAAAATGTAAACATAAAATACACAAATGTTTTATTCTTCAGTATAATTAAAATTGTTCATTGTTTTTCTCTGTATAGAATTCTTTAAATAATTTGTATTATATATTTTTAAGGTTTTGAGGTCATTCTTTGTCTCCATCAAACCTGCTTGAGTGAGCCAAGTAGATTTTTTAAAAGAAACAAATTTAAAAAATTATAACTGTTAAGGAATATTTATTTGTTTTTGAACACGCACACAAGATTTGCTTTCAAGACATGACTCAAGTTTTTCAACCTCTGGTATTTGTATTTTTATTTTTAAGACTATATAGAATTTGTTTTTGAAATTGGATTATTACTTGAGTTTGCTTTTTAAATGTAAACTATACATACATTAATTTATCTAGTAAATTAGCACAACACACTGATTCTTTTTATTATAAAATTTTTAATTAAATTAGAATAAAGCAAGTAAACAATATATAATGTTAAATTTGGATGCTATCCCTTGGATCTGAATACTGGATACCACTCAATGCAAGTTGATCGCACCTGCACCTGTGAGAACAGTGCAGGGAAAATAATCAGGCAGATGACTGTGTGTGAGAGCCCAGGGCCAATGGTGTCATGATATTCTCAGGTATCAAAACGTTAAGGTCCAAAAAGTGAGGGTATGTTAATAGAGCTGTCATAGCCCCAGTTTGAAAGTTCCATTTAAAAATGTTGTGATATGTTGTATACACTGAGAAATATAAGTGAAGAATTGAAGCTATTTATTTCCTGCTTTGCCTGCAGCTCTGAGCTTCCCCAGAGAGTCTGCACTGACAACCCCATCCCCACTTCCAGGTGAGGTCAGGTTTTAATTATTTTTATTGTGATTTAAAAGAACTGTGTTCCTTCCCTTTGTTGTACTTCAGTGCTCATTTACATATTTACTTGATTATTTGATGCCTAGAGGCCCGGTGCATGAAAATTCAGGCACTGGCGGCGGGGGGTTCCCTCAGCCCAGCCTGCCCCCTCTCACCATCTGGGAGCCCTCAGGGGATGTCCCCTGGGGAGTGGGCCTAAGCCACAGTCTGGCCTCCCTCTGTGGGAAGTGACTGGCCAATCAGAGGAATGTACCACCCCCATCACCCCGCTGCTGCTGCCACTGCCTGCTGCTGTGGCCAGCCTTCCTTGGCCCTCGCAGCCACTGTGGCTTTGTCTAGAAGGACATCTGGAAGGATGCCAGTCTATCTGGTCTAATTAGCATATTATCCTTCTATTAGTATAGATAAGTATTTCTCTAATTATTTATCACCAGTCTAGTACAGTGCATTGACTCAATAAATGACTTTTAACTTGATGAATGATTGAGATGATTTTTGCTGAGCATATTTGTTTGGGACATATTTATTCAGAACATATTTGTTTTTCCTTCAGAATGCTGGGCTGATGGTGGACATGAGTATTTCTCCTTTTATTTTGTCTTAAGATTTACTTATACTAGTACATAGTTTCTTTATTATAGAAAATACTACATTTGAGAAAGATGTTGTCTATTGTGATTAATGTGATGGGCTTGATATGACATTTAATCCTCTATTGTGACATCATTCTATTTTATTTACATGTCTCTTGAACCAAGTGCTCTGACAGGTTTTGTCAATTATGTTTGAAATTTTTGAATCTGGAGATTTCTTTCTCCAGTTCAGAAGGCGATTTTTTTCCTGATTAGAAATATAAAGATAATAATTCCTTGTAGGCAAAGGTTGGACAGGTTTAAAAGTCTATAAAAGATTAAGAGTTTCTTATTTTTGAGGATCCTTAGCAATGACCAACACTCTTATGTATGTGGTACTCACCTTGGCCTTCCTCTGTGTTGCTTCACGGAACTTTGGAGAGAAAGGTGATAGTTTGGACATGCAAGTGATGTTACTTTGACATAAATAATAGATACTCTAAATCCATTTGATGTTGAGGTCTCCTTCCCCTCCATTCTATGGGACTATGGCAAACTGACCTAGTCCCAGAGGCAGTAGTTGCTGTTGCCTAGGGACTTGACGTTTTTCTGCTGAAAGATTTAAAATTGTGACTATACATATATTTCCAAATCTTAAAAGACGGAGAAGCTTAGAGGCTACTAAGGAATGATCAGACAAAAATTTAATGAAAATGGAAACCCAGAATGTTGTACTAAGCACATAAATTCGTTTTACCCTAGGCAAACTTGGAGAATCTGCTTTCAAGTTTTTAGTTTTTAGGCAGGTAGGGGAAGAAGAGTGAGCAAAGAAAGCTGATCCAGTTCTTCTGGGGAAGGGAATACTTTGGTAGCAACCACAGAGCTGAAAGAGCTGTAATTTCTTCTAAATCAGCCACCCCCATGTGTTACAAGGAGAGGATTTCTTTTCCACTCAATAGAGAAAAGAGAAACAAATTCTATTAAACACTGTAATCACAAGCTCTATAGGACAAATCACATCACTGGGGTTGCCCAAAATACCTTGGGGTGTGAGTTTCCCTTAAAGTGGGCATGTTCCATGGTGCACTGCAGAAGAAAATGCTAATGATCTCGGAAAGAAGGCCCACTAAACCTAGATCTCAAAGAATTTCCACAAATAACCAGCCGAAGGAAAAGAAGAGCAGATAATGAGCAAGAATTAAAAAAACAAAAACACTAGAAGGAGGAAATGACCTGTAAGGACTTCAAACATTGAAGCTACCAGGCACATTATTATTAAAGTATAATAATAATAAAAAACAAAGTATAATATGTTTGAAAAAAAGACAAGCTTGAAAAAAAACTTTAGAATGTGGGAAACTATAAAAATGGACCAAACAAATTTGAAAATTAACAAAAAAATGAGTACCCAAGAAGTAGAAGATAAAATAATTGAAAATAAAATTTAATGACTTAACAAATACATTTAATAGTTAATTAGATAAAGCAATAGGAAAATTAGTGAACTACAAATTTGAATAGAAGAAAGTATTTAGAATACAAATTTGATAGAGAAGGAAACCATAAAATTAGATAAAAAATCATGGAATATTAACATAATAAAGTTCAACATCTGTCTAATTAAAGTCTAGAAGGAGCAGGAAGAGAAAAAAGAAAGATAAGCAATATTGGGATAAATAATTCTTGGGGTATTTTTAGAAATAAAGAGAGATACCAATTCACAGATTGTAAGAGCAACCATTGGACTGACAACTGGCTTCTCAGCATCAAAGCGATGATGAGAGAAAAGCACCGTGGTATTTTCAATGTACAGAAAGAAAGTGCCAACACAGAATTCTCTACCACGTGAAAGAAAATGTCCAAAATTAGGCTAAACAAATGAGGTCTTAAGAGAGATCAAGTCAGAAAAATGTTCCTTTCAGCAAGTGCTTATTAAAGGAAAATCTAAAAGATGTATTTCAGGCAGAAATAAATTGATTCTAAAGGAAAGATTGGAGATTATGAGAGGGATGGACAATAAAAGAAGTTAAATTTATCAAAATGATGATGACAAAGCTTGTCATGACTGATTTAGTGTGTAGTTTGCTTTACTGTTGCTGTAATGACTGGCCATGTCTTAAACTGCTACCCTTATGGGAGCTAACTCTTCACATGCTGCCTTCACTTTCAATTTGCTATGAGTATTTGTTTTCCTTTATTCACTATGTGAGCAAATCTTAATTATTGTATTGCATAGAAGAACAGTTATCTAGTAATTGCAAAGTATTGTGATAACAGGTTTAAATCTGGTTTTGAAATAAAACAAATGACTTTAGTTTTGATAATATTTGTGATTTAAAATGAGATATTTGAAGACTATTATAATTAGATCTGGAAAATGAAGGGACTAGAAGAAAAGATTGCTTAAATCAAGTCCAGGTTACATAAACATAGTAATTATAATGCTAATAAAAATAATAGTAACTATAACTATTTCTCTTCTCTACTTATTCCCAATACTACCATGTTTTAAAAATTATTATTGATTTGAAGATATTTTGAATATGTTCTAGATAACTTATCTTCACTAGTTATATACACTGAAAATGCCTAATTCCTTTAGGTAGACTGTCTTTTATAGGGTCATTTGTTAAATGAATTACTAATGTCATTATAGTCAGTTTTATTATTTTCTATTAGAATTTATGTTTTTATGCCTTGTTGAAAGAAACTACATGAAATTTCTATTTACTTAATACTTATTTTATGAAATTTATATTTATTCAATATTTATTTTTTAATACAGTTGTGTATGTTTTCTATAAAATGTACTTTGCTGCTAGATACATTCCAAAGTTCTTATAATTTATGCTGCTTAGTAAATGAATCTCTTAAATTATATGTTTTTCATGTTTTTTTGCCTAATTTATTGATATGCCTATTGTTTTAAAATATTGATCTTTGATATTGTTGACTTCTTATATTAATTATCCCATGTCTGTGAGATAGGTGATCATATTACTTATATATACACTCTTATTTACAATTCTTTCCTATCTCTATACCTCTTATTACTGATTTTTATTTTTGTGTGTGACTGCATTGGATATAATCTTTTTATATGTAGGTGTCAACATCAGTTTTCTTTTTAATTTAATGGAAATGTCCCTCACAAGTCACTGTAAACTGCAAGTTCTTCACAGGTATTTGATAAGTCCCAGACCTTCCTGCCATGCCACACTGCCTTAAAAGATTGTCTTTGTATTTCTTAAAGAAAAGAGAAACATTTATGGGTTGAAGTTATAATGTCCTTTGGAAATATGATGCTGAAATGCACGGAACATCTCCACAGGAATACAATGGGCTTTTGTAGATCAACAGAAGCACGCCAGTTATAATTTTAGGGGCTCATGGAGCGGCTAAATATCTTCTTTTGACTCAAAGTTCAGACCCTTTGATATAAAAGAATTTTCTTCATTAAGACATTCAACAGACATTTCTTTCTATTTATTTACTTTTATTTTTTAAATTTCTTTATTTATTAAAGTATTACATATGTTTCCTTATGCCCCCATTACCCCCAACCCTCCCCCCCCCATTCTTAAATACCTATGGCAACTACTGAGCTATACTGTGTGCATGGAAAAGACCACATTGAAACCCATGCACACAAGATGCTTGCAGTGTAACACAGACAGAGGTCTTTGAGGAGAATATATAAATTTTTATCTTAGTGACTTCTTTGAGTTTTTTGTGGAAGTGCATGGTTAAATTTCAAACACCATTTTGCTATTATGTAAAAGTTCCTAAATTCAAGAATAACACTAAGGCAGGAAAAGGAGACTGAGTTCATACAATAATAAAGTAATACATTCTATCTGGCTTCTCTAATCCCATTAGATTTGTTCTTTTCTAAATTTCACCGCATTTCATCATAGGACTCTGGTACCTCCTTGAAAGGTTTTATTTTTGTTCAGCCAACATGCTGCTACTCAGTGCTTTTTTATTAGTAGTTTTGCAAGAATGTCTGCTGGTCATTTGGCTAAAAAGGAATAACAGATCCCTTAGGCATTTTGGAGAAACTTTGTCTGCCTTTGCTTTCTAATACTTCATTGACAACTGAAAACACATAAATGGGTAAGATGCTTTGGTTAAACTGATGGTAGTGACAGACATCGCCTTCTGGGGAGTGTGGCCACTCGCTGCACCGGGAATGGACTGATAGTGGGACATTATCTCCCCTGCAGCGGTGGTTGGCTTCCTGGGAAGAGGGAGGATTGTGCTCCCAGGCCTCGGCTGCTTTCCAGGCCTCCTGCGCATTGCGCTGGTTTACACACACTCAGAGGACGCCTTCTGCGTGTGGCTGGTTAACTTCGCCTTTTCCCTGGATCTTTAAAAAGAGGATGTCAAACTGGTCAGAGCTCTCATGGGTGTGTTTCTATTCCATCAATCTTGGAAATGAAATTGCTTACACCTGCTTCTAGGAAGATTTCAGGAGGGAGTTTTCATTTCAAATGATTAATATACATGCAGTGTTCTCACTAACAACTAATGCTAAAAATAAAACAGAGAAATACACCTTTAAATGAAGTTTCCAGCAAGTTTGGGGGCAAAGTATAATAACTAAATTTGCATATGTGCCATTGCCTGTCAGCTGATGTTTAAATTTTATGTGTGAGAAGATAAAAGACTTGGGGAAAGCACAACTATTGCAACAATGTAATAAAAACAATTAGTGCATCTACTACTAAAACTCACGCAACTTATCCATTGACTAATCAATCATCGATGCATGTTCTTGGATATAATTATATTGCCAATCGGTTTCTTTCCCAGAATTGGGAAAGTTAACTAACAGTCAATTATTCTAAAATAGAATCCCTTCCAAAAAAATAGTTCTGTGTTATTCCTGTACTAAATGCTTAATATTCAGTTTGAACTATTGGATCAAGTTCATGCCCAGTCTTGAATTTGATCTAAGACTTAAAAGTCTTGATCTTTTGTTTCATGAATATTTCATTGGACTGAACCTTTTCCTTTTACAGAGTGAGTGAGAGTGAAGCACATTCTTTATTGCTCAAGTTATCGGTTTTGCTAGGCATTTTAATTTACTTTCTTAAACTTTTTAACTGAGGACCATTTCAATGCCAGTGAGCATGCTTTATCACATTTTTCAGATGACTACATTTTCTCTTTGAAGTTTTTCTTTTTTAATTCTCCTAAATCTTGGGAATATTTCCCATCGAGGTCTAGTTTAGGAGCATGACATTGAATTCATATCGAAGTTATTCTTCTATGAGCTAGGGAGTTTTGTTGGCAGTGACTACCTTCAGTTCAAGGAGCATGTCTAAAGGGCTACTAGAAATTATTACATGTGAGTCATCTTCACTTTTCTAACTAATTGGTGGTAATGTGACTTGTTCAGAATTAACTGTATAATATAACTTTATCTTGGAGAATATTTAATACAAGTTGTTAAATACCAATCGTAAGTAGTTAATAGCTGTCACATCCACCTCCCCCACAACGTTGTCTGTCTTCATTAAGTGGGAGGAGGACGAGCAGCTTCATGCGAGGTCTGGACTTACCTGGGAGGGGAAGTGGAGGGGATGGACTGCTGCGCGCTTCTGTATCTCCTATGTACACTAGATAGATACATTGATGTGAATTGCAGAGAACCACATGAAAGCTATTGATTTCAAATTAACCACTAGGGCTGATACAATTTAATTTTGGTGCTATGAATTCTTTAAATATCTTTTGACTTCTAAGTGTTTGCTTTTTCTCATTTCATTCTCGTCAAATAGCCGGTGGATAAATGGTGATCACATGTATTTAATAAGTCATATAATCTGGATCAAGAAACAGAGTTTCTGAAAACCTATCTGGTCATCTTTAAGCTCAATTTCAATTATATAAACTTCATCCTTTCACACACACACACACACACACACACACACACACCCCAAAATCAAAATCATTGCCTATATTTGGAGCTTCATTTATTTAAATTAGATGTCTTGATACCATCTTTAGCAGAGATTTTATCCAAGCAGTCCAAAGGTTCCAAAATTGTGGTCAGCAGCTTGAACTTAGCCTGGAGATGTCTTCTGTCTGTCTCATGTTTAATATTTAAAAGTATGGAATTAGCATAAAAACCTGGATTCCCAGTTCCTCTTCAAAAGTGGGAATACTGGACCACAAATTTCTTTGTTTCTATTTGGAAATCACCAAATGCTGATGAGTAGCTGCCTCCTTGATAGAAGAGAGTTTATCTTCAGTAACCATCCTTCGTGTCCTCCTGACACTGAGACCGAGTGTCAGCTCTAACCGGAAGTGAATATGAAGCACTGTGGTATCAGGATTCTTCCATGAGGCCCACTTACCTCCTCTCTGCTACCAGCATGGCTAATGCAGCCATTGACTGGTGACTCCTGATGAATCACATCCTCCTTTTGGCTTGTTTTTATTAAGTTCTTATTTGAACTTCTCATTATCAGTCATCCCCTAAATGATAGTGTTCTCTGGAAAAACATATAGGATTGCATTATGAAAGCCTTTAACATCCTACAAAATCTTTCTAGGAGGCTTCTGAGGTCAACTCTACAGTGTAAAGTCTCACATGTATATATCTGGTTTATCGTTCTCTTTCTTTTTATTTGATTTTAGGCTTCCATATCTCACTTCTTATTGCACATCTCCATTTGGGTGTAGTGTAGATATCTCTTATTACTGAATTTTCCATACTGTTACCCAGATTTGATCTTCTTTTATAGTCCTAGATTCAAAATATCATTCTTTGATTATCAAAACATAGAAACATTCAAGTTTTCTGTTTCTCTCACTCTTTTTCTCAATTCCTAAGACCTAAGAAGTAACCAGGTTATGTTCATTCCACCTCTGAAAACCACAATTTTGACTAAAAAACAAATGAAAAATCAAAACCCACATTTGCCATCTAGGCCTGTACTAGAAACATAAAATTAATAAATATAAAATAAAAAAATTCTCCCAACTTCTAAACGTTCCTAATTAGACCAATGAGTAGAAAATTACAATTCATTGTGACATGAAAAATTGTAGAATTATATAGAGGACATCACAGGACTCAGAAGAATGCAATATAGGCCACATGGAGGGAGATTAGTGTAGGAAGCGATAGTGCTATTTCAACTAAACGATGCTTTTGTTGAGTTAGCCAGTGATGAATGCAGGAATGAGAATGTTCTGTAAGAGGATACTACAGAGATGGAAGGACAGGTGGGTGTAGGGGATTTATAAGCAGCCAGGTTTGCTGGAGGATACAGTACAAGGCAGGGTGTGTGGCAGGTAGCTGGAGAAATGGAAATTGCTCTATGAAAGGCCAGCCTCTCCTTCAACAATATTTTTACTTCTAAAAAAATGCACTCTTCTCTTCTTCTTTCATAATGTATTTTGATGTCCATTTCTCATAAATGATTAGCAAAATAAGAATGATTTTTCTTTCCCAGGAGGAAAAAGACAGCTTAATCCTCCAACCCTCACAGGAAGTGAGTGAGTGGTATTGTTGATCTTTCAAGGCAGTAGAGAAAAATAATGAAAAAGAAGACAGCTGTTTCCCATTCAACAGGTTGACTAGTCATCTCTTGAAACATATTTTCTTTAAGTGAAAATTCTCAAAGTATTTCTGAAAATAATGCATATATGTAAATTTTATTAAACTCCCAATTAAGATTTTTGGGTAAGTAGGATATAAATTCTAACTACTTGGTCAAACTAATAATATGGCAAAATTCATTAAAATCTACCTGAGTGATTGTACTATAGATGTAGAATCAGATATAAAAGTATAAATTTATATCTGAAACGCATTTGTTTCAAAAGCCTTAAATATGGAATTCATGTTACAAAATATTTAATTTGAATTTTCATTGACTTCCTTCTAATATTTTATAGATAAGTATTATTTTGTAAATATTTTTAATAATTTGTAATTCCAAATTGTTTTTCAAAATTATTTTACTAGCAAAATATTCTTTAAATCACACATGGTTAAATAACCAAAATTTCCCACTTTTCTTAAAAGAAAAAGGAATTATGCTGGACTGACATGGTTGTGGGCTCGATCCCCAGTTGTGGGGCATGCAGCCAATCAATGATTCTCTCTCATCATTGATGTTTCTCTCTCTCTCTCTCCCTTCCTTTCTAAAATCAATAAAAATATATGAAATAAGAAAAGAAAAAGGAATTATTTAAATTATAATGCCAATAAATATTGTATTCTCTGTTGTATAGCTGGCTACAGTTTAAGGAAAAATATTAATTCTGTGAATAATTATATGTGCTTGAAAGTTATACATATTTTTAATCATTCAGAACCATAGGGAAACTCTACTCACTTTCAGATTCAGCCTATGGAAATATTCCAACCTGCAGGACTGAGTTAATATATATTCTCTTCCTTTTGAGGAAATTAGGTGACCTTAAATTCATACTACATAGACAGATTTTAGGCTTAGCGTTAATCTATCAAGATTTATCTCTCTTTTTGGAGCATCCAAGAAAATTAAAGCCGTAAAGCTTGCTGAGCTGGTGCTGTGTGCACGTGGGAAAGGAAGGGCCGTGCTCTCTTAGCCCAGTGGTTCTCAACCTTTCTAATGCCGTGACCCTTTAATACAGTTCCTCATGTTGTGGTGACCCCAACCATAAAATTATTTTTGTTGCTACTTCATAACTGTAATTTTGCTACTGTTATGAATCGTAACGTAAATACCTGTGTTTTTGATGGTCTTAGGTGACCCCTGTGAAAGGGTCGTTTGATCTCCAAAGGGGTCGCGACCCCACAGGTTGAGAACCACTGTCTTAGAAGCAGGTTTTACCACGGGAATTCGAATATTTCCAAATATAAATTGTGCATCCTTGCATATCGTCTATAGTTCTCCAAGAAATCACTGGGAATTTATGACTATGCTTTCTTTGATCTCTTGACATATAAAAAATGCTATAGCATCCGTGATGTTTTTTCTCCATATGCTCAATGTTTTTGTTAATAAAGATAATACATGAGCATGCGCATACAGATATATCAGTGAAAGGAAATCAGGCATTTCTCTAAGAAGTAAAATCCTGCATTATACACTTAAGAAACATACATTGCCCCTTATTATTTAGCATGTCATAAGGAAGAATAATTTTACTCTCAGTGTTTATAAATAAAACTTTCTTTTGAAAGAGTCATTCATACATTAGACACATTCCAGCAAGAACTGTTGCGATTCTTGAACGTTCAATAGACAAGCACATAAATTTGTCAAATGGGATGCCAACGCACAATTTAAAATTGTGAGGCAGTGTTCTTAGAGAGCCATTATTGTAAAGTGGCTTTTTAAAAATTAGTGTTTAGGCTGACAGCTATCAGGGTGGGGTGTTGGGTGGATGAAGGAATTGAGCAAAAAAGAACAAAAAAAGAGAGGAAAAAAAACACCTCCTGGACACAGACAGCAGTGTGGTGACTGTGATGGGGCAGGGCGTGGGGTGTATGGGGGGATGGGGGGTGAATGATGATGGCAGGAGACTTGGGGTAGTGAGCATGCAATACAGTGTACAGATGATGTTTTATAGAATTGTGTACCTGAAACCTGTATAATTTTGTTGACCAGTGTCACCCAAATAAATTAAATTTAAAAATTAGTTTTAAAGACAGTTTTAGATTTTATGTTAAGTGCTCTTATCACAAAAAAAAATAATAAAAGCCGAGGGAAGTGGGTGGTGATGGAGGTGTTTGTGGCATAGACTGTGGTGGTTCCATGCGTTTGTACCTACCTCTACGCCGACCCAGCTGTATACATTAGCTATGCACAGCTTGTATGTCAATCAAACATCAATGACCTGGTAGTCAAAAAGAGGCTTTCAACCTTATTTTGTTACTGGATAAGGGCACAGCTGTGTCAATGAGAGGTCACACTGGGGTAAAGAGAATTAAATGAAATATTCCGATAATTAAGATGAGCAGATCATCAGCCTCAAAAGTTAGACTAACTGGCCTTGTGTTTCCACTAAGCTGGATATCACAGACACATTTTTTACTGAAAAAGGTTCAGATCCGCCCTGTGAGGTCCACTGTGTGTCACTCTGCCTCTCATTTCCTTCATTGCTCTCACAGTTTCTTCATTTGAGGGCCCCAGTGTTACCTCTGGTCCCTATCTGCCGCTGGTGTTTTCTCGTGCCACTCTGACACCGATGGGCCTGCCTGGCTCAGGGAAGTGGTAATACACCAATTCTCTTTCTCCTTTCGCTGCTGCCTTGTGGAAAATGGAGAATGGGGCCCTCTTGATAAAAGTGTCTGTGTGCGCATAATACGAAAACGAGAGAACTGTCTTTTCACACATTTTCAAAATGTTTTCTTCTTCCGAAAGGGTCATGTGCTTAAATGAATGAATTTCGCTCGCCAGCATGTAGCAACATCCTGTCTTCGTGTGCATTGCATCCCTACGATAGTTCTACATGAACCTCCAGGAAATTCCTCCTGGGACGTATGAATAAAAGAATCTGACAAAAGTGGGCAGCTGCTTCATAACAATAATAAACTCAGATAAGTGTAAATTACATGCTGAATAACATAAATGTTAGTGTTGTTTCTTTTTTTTTTTTTTAATCACTAAGGTCTGATAGTGCTTAGTAAACTACGTTGTTTATTGCAAACTATGCTAAGGATGATTGTGATTTAAAAATAATGACTCCCCTTTTAAATGATTGAGTCCCTATCTTTAGGATTCTTTTTATTGGGCAGTGGCCAAAATGGAGAGGATTTAAAGTGAAATGAGCTTAGGGAGTCCAAGTCGGCCAAGGGGAGACACGCAATGGACACCCATTACCACGGAGGCTTCGGTCCTGGGCAGTTTGCCTTCTGTTTTTCGGGGTCCTTCTTTTCCCCGTCTCTTGTTCAGCTGATGCTCATCTTTGTTTTGCTGCTGGTCAGGCTTCTGCCTTTTCTGGTGACTCAGTTGCCCTCTCAGGCTCTAGTCACTGGTGAGTGAGTGTGTTCCTGAAATTCCACTCCTTAACACGGATTCCTAGTGACCTGCTCACGGTCATAACAATGTCAGGCTTTCTCGCTGGGTATCCTTGCCCTCACTGACTGAGGTAGCACACTTGCTCACGCATGCGTGTGCGATGACTCCTATTGAACTCAAACTCTTATTCTGTACCTTCTCTTTACTATATCTATTAATTTATACTTCTTTCTTTTTTGGAAAGGATAGAGCCAAACTCTCCTTTCCAGAATTATTCTTTGTATGTAATTTAAATTCCTTTGAGTCTTTAAGTTGGTTGCAAGAGTGTGAGAATTGGAAGAAATGTGAACTAGTCTCATTTGTACATAAAGATGAATATGAATATACAGGATGGACAAAAGTGGGTTTACAGCTGTGAGTACACAACATATTTTATTCTTGTATTATTACTTATTAATTGTAGTATTATTTCCCCATTAAAACAACTGTAAACCTACTTTTGCCCAACCCTGTATTAAATTAAATGTATTAATTATCACTATACCTAAGACCTGGGAATAGTAATTGAAAAGATAATTATCTTTAGCTTGATGAAAGAAAAGAGAGGAAAATAAATTATTCCAAACCTAAAGTTATTCCTGTCAATGAAATTAAAGACTGTATCATAAGTTTTAAAACTTGAAAATATCAATAACATTCAATTCTTACAAAAAGAAAAAAAGAACATAGTATAGTCCTGAGTTTAATTGCCTCCTTTTTTTTCTAGAACTTGGTTCTTCAGTGATTTGGGACTCTGCCATCTCATATTTACTTCATTTGTTTCTAAGCTGTCTTTTTTATTGTTGTTGTTTCCCCAATATAGATTCAAAGATAATTTAATTTCTTCTGACTGTGAAGCTCATAGACCCACAGGCAAGCAAACATGCAGCTGTA
Organism: Corynorhinus townsendii; assembly: GCA_026230045.1. Taxonomy (NCBI): domain Eukaryota; kingdom Metazoa; phylum Chordata; class Mammalia; order Chiroptera; family Vespertilionidae; genus Corynorhinus; species Corynorhinus townsendii. Next base: position 5,928,662 of record JAPDVU010000010.1, on the reverse strand, counting down.
TTGAGTTTCACTTGGAACTCTATTTCCCGTTCTTGGGTTTGGGGCCAGAGCATATTTAGCTGAAATAACCTATGCAAAGCCTTGCAGCCTATGATGCCCAAAGCTCTAAGGACTGTCTTTCTCTCTCTGCATGGAGATATTAAGATACTGTCTTGGTGATTAGATAAGAGAACAATACAATCTTATGCATGCAGAGCCTCATAAAGTTTTAAAATTACTTTTAAATATTCCCATTATTATAGTATTAAAATGACAATATTAGCTATTATTTAATGGACCACGCATTGTTGAAGTACTCCCCCCAATTATTATAAGCTCTCTTGAAGGTGTCTGAAGGTCCCCAGGCTTAGGAGTGTGGGCTCTGTCCTGGAGATGAGGTTCAGAAATACTGAGGTTGCTGGCCTTGACCTCTCACAGGTCAAACTAGTGTTAATGTAACTAAGATACATAATTCATTGTATTGACTTAATATAACACCTCATTAGTTATACATTTCTATTTTTCCTTTTAAAATACCGTATTAATGACATCCTGCCTAAATATTTTATCTATTTGGTATGTATTAAATAATTAGCATTATGGAGTTCTAGTTTATAGTAATTAAAAAATAATTTTCCTTGCGTAAACTGTGAGCTACTGTGCATTTATCAACGGGACGCACAAAGGCAAGAGTGTGTCAGTAGTTGCGCTGTTACTAAAAATATCCTTGACATGCACTGGGTGAATGAACCCCTCCTCCTCACATCTCTCCCTCATCCCCCTCTCAGTATATTATCCTGTTTGTTTACATAGCACTTAAACCCTTCTAAATAGTATGTACTTTACTTATTTCTTTTACTTTTATTTACTGCTTTCCATGCTATAATTTACCAGGAGACAAGGCAAAATTAAGGAAGTTGTTTAAAAGTTAAAGTCACTTTTCAATCCAATTTATATTAATTTTGTCACTAATAAAATGATAGAAATATCAACCATTTTATAACATCAGAACAACCAAAAATAAGAGAGCAAATGGGAGAGAAAACATTGTTTAAATTGATACAAAAAGTCACTCAAGCAAAACAAAGACCTAGAGGCAGGCAAATACGAGCTGTATTATACTAGGGAAATTATATAAATGAATTAGATTAGAAAAAAGTTTAATGGGAGACAGAGAAACAAAGATTAGCTTGTCTTATAAAATATATATTTAAGAACAAAAGATTATGATGAGCATAATGTATTAGGCATATCCAACTTCACTGCCCCACAATATTGTAATCTTATTAGAGACCTGATGCATGAAATTTGTGCAAGGGGTTCACCCCAATATCATGGCGGTGGTTGCCTCTGCCTCGGCCCCCGCGGCACTGCGGCTTAGTCCAGAAGGTCGTCAGGAAGGTCCTCTGGTCTAATTAGTATATTATGCTTTATTATTATAGATTATACTAAAAAATATTGTAATCTATATATATGTAAAAGCCCAGTGATTGACCGGCGGAATGACCAGAGCAACTGGTCGACCAGTTGCTATGATATGCACTGACCACCAGGGGGCAGACTCTCAATACAGGAGCTGCCCCCTGGTGGTCAGTGGGCTCCCACAGTGGGAGCACTGCTCAGCTGACCAGGATGAGTGACTGCTCCCATAGCAGGCTGATCCCCACAGGCCACACTCCCCACCAGTGCACGAATCTGTGCACTGGGCCTCTAATCTTATTATATTGAACTAACTTGGTTAAGCAGTGGAGTTAAAAAAGAATTGCTCCAAAAAGTACTCTAACCCTATAATATTTAGCTAACTATTAGAGGCCTCGGTGCACAAAATTCGTGCATGGGTGTGTGTGTGTGTGTGTGTGTGTCCCTCAGCCCAATCTTCACCCTCTCCAATCTGGGACCCCTCGAGGGCTGTCCAACTGCCCTTTTAGGATTGGGCCAAAACAGGTAGTTGGACATCCCTCTCACAATCCAGGACTGCTGGCTCTCAACTGCTCGTTGCCTGCCTACCTGATTACCTCTAACTGCTTCTTCCTGCCAGCCTAATCACCCCCTAACCACTCCCCTGCCAGCCTGATTGACACTTAACTGCTCCACTGCTGGCCCGATTGCTCCTAACTGCCCTCCCCTGCCAGCCTTCTTGCCCCTAACTGTCCTCCCCTATAGGCCTGGTTGCCCCAACTGCCTTCCCTTGCTGGACTGGTTACCACTAACTGCCCTCCCTTGCAAGCCTGGTCACCCCTAACTGCCCTCCCCTGGTGGCCTGGTTGCCCTTAACTGCTCTCCCCTGCAGGCCTGGTTCCCCCAACTGCCATACCCTGCAGGCCTGGTTCTCCCAACTGCCATCCCTTGCAGACCTGGTCCCCACCAACTGCTCTCCCCTGTAGGCCTGGTCACTCCCAACTGCCCTTTCCTGCTAGCCTGGCTTCCCCTAACTGCTCTCCCCTGCAGGCCTGGTCTCCCCTAACTGCTCTCCACTGCTGGCCTCATCCCCCCTAACTGCCCTCCCCTCCAGGCCTGGTCCCCCACAACTGTCCTCCCCTGCAGGCCTGGTTGCCCCTAATTGCTCTCCCCTGCAGGCTTGGGTCCCCTGCAACTGCCCTCCCCTGCTGGCCTGATTGCTCACAACTGCCCTCCCCTGCTGGCCATCTTGTGGTGGCCATCTTGTGTCCACATGGGGGCAGCCATCTTTGACCACATGGGGGAGGCCATCTTGTGTGTTGGAGTGATGGTCAATTTGCATATTACCTCTTTATTACATAGGATACAGTCTCTAACTCTAAAAATAACCATATAAAGATGAGAGAAATATTTAAGTATTTTACTTGTATGGCTTGTATTTGATATGGTCAAGAACAATTGCACTGGGCACGTTAAATGGGCCAGGATGACTCTTGCAATATGGGGGAGAGATTGGACTCAGCTCCTCTGACAGAAAAGGCAGAGTTCTTAAGCCCTGGGTGAGCGAGTGGAAAAGTACTAGAGGACTTTAGGAAGGAGGCTGGCCATTGTGAGTCCACCACCTGTGCTTGTTAGTGGTTTCCCATGGAAGTTAGACTCCTGCCCTCCCACTGAGGCTGGGGGAGGGGTTCTATCTTTCTTGATGAGAACAGTTTTCAGGAATGGCCAGGATTGGTAAAGACATACCTGGGATACAAACCTGGTGAGAGGCTGAGAAGATCTCAAGGAGGCAGAGAAAGAGTTTGCAATTTAAGTTTTTAAAAATCAATGCTCTAAAGAAAGGAAGGTCAGGCACATACTGTCAGAAGGAAATTTGACTGAAGTTTGGTCCAGCTGCAGGGAGCATTCACACCACCTTCATCAGTAAAAGAAACCGTGTTTCAGGTCTCTACAGTGAGCTCTCTCTTTTCTCTTGTAGTAGCAAATGTTTGCAGACCAGAGGAAACCATGCTTTGGCTGTGGCCCATTGCGGAGATGAGCAAGTGACTGATTCCAGTGTAAGAATGTTTTCTTCTTTCCTTGCATTCAGAGTTGCAGCATAGAGAATGCTGGTCCATTACCTCAAAAGTGATAAAAATCTTGATGGAATTCTATAACAGTGTATTATCAATGTAGAAAACTGTATTATTTATGGTAGTTTAAAGTACTTATATGGGTATTATTTGTTTGACTTTGCTATTTGGTTTGCTATCTCTGAATAATTTGGAAATGTTAAAAATAGCCAACATAGGACTATATCCAAGAACTTGTTTACCTGGTATTCACAGATAGATATTAGGAATAACATACCACTTCAAGTAGAAAAAAAGAAGCAAATATAGGGTGGAAATCTGTAACCCAGTACATGGTCAAGTAAATTTTTATATATGTAAGGATCTATTTTATATAAAATTATATATTGCTTAATATAAAATATACATATAATATTACATACAATCTTTTGTGTTAAGTGATTATGTTATTTAAGAAAATATATATACACTAGAGGCCCTGTGCACGAAATTTGTGCACTGGAGGGGGGTCCCTCAGCCTGGCCTGTGCCCTCACACAGTCCAGGACCCCACGCTCCTTATCGCCCGCCTGCTCTCCTTACCACTCATCTCACTGCTCCTTAGTGGCAGGCTCTTTACCCCTAGGCTTGCTGCTCCTTAGCACTGCTGCAGAGGCAGGAGAGGCTCCTGCCACCACCACTGTGCTCACCAGCCATGAGCCTGGCTTCTGGCTGAGTGGCATTCCCCCTGTGAGAGTACACTGACCACCAGGGGGCAGCTCCTGTGTTGAGCATCTGCCCCTGGTGTTCAGTGCACATCATAGTGACCAGTCTTTCTGGTTGTGCCGCCATCACAGTCACTTAAGCTTTTATTGGATAGATATGTATGTATACTTTTTAAATATTAAAATGTTTTCTTTCTCCAAATTACTTGGAAATGCATTACTATATAATTTAGAAAGCAATATAGATCCCTATGAAATTGTTATGATTTTAATTAAAGGGTTGCCTAATTATAGAAGGAAACACATGTGTATCACACTTTGTACTTTTGCTTTTGTTGATGAGAAGTTGAGCAGGAGTGATGTTGAGTCATTAATTTTAGGGGTGGATATATTTGCTTTTTCTTCATCATTGATTCTAAGCAGCCAAGGAATGACAAGTAGTAAAGTCTCCGTGTTTATGAAAATTTTCATCAAATTATTGCATGGATTCATAAAAATGTTGAGAAAACTACATGCTTTAATTTATTACCTGCAAATTCAATAGCTTTATTACATAATGGCTTTTACTGACTTATCTCAAAATCTTCAGAACAATTTTTAGTATATATTCTTTACTCCAACAAGTATATACTTTCCCTTTGAAAAGTTCTACTCAATTTAAAAATAACATAATTTTAAAAATAGAGCATAGTTAAATTCAACACACTTTTTTTTGAGCAATATGCCATATGTGCTGTATGTAGAAATATGAATGATCCTATTTCCCCTGGTAGACCTTTGGGAGTATTTGAGGGGACATCTCAGCACAGTGTTGTACACGAGAAGTATTTGCAGAGACCTTGAAGCTGATGGGCTCTAGAGTCAGACCCCAGACTAAGTGAATTTGGATTCTCACCTTGGCAACTGACTAGCTGTGTGGTTGTTGGCAAGTTAATTAACCTTTCTGAATTCCTATTCCATTTGCATGAAAGGATAATATTATTAGCTATTTCATTTAGTTGTTGCCTGAATTGCATAATTACTGCATGTAACACGGTTAATCCAGAGCAGGAATTTTATTGTGAACCAGAGATAAATTGTCATGTGGCGGTGGAGCCTAGGTTTGGGCAGAAGGGTAGGGTGACTTCCTGGAACACTCTCCTGCAGAGACGACTCTGGCTCTTGAGGCTGAATAAAAAATCTCTACACACAGAAAGGATTGAAGAGAAGGCCAGGAATGGACAGGATGAGCAGTTGACGAAGACACATGGATGTGATGTTACAATCTTGAAATGTCATCAGTTGTACTTAAGTAACTTGTAAAGTGCAAGGCAGGTGTGGGAGAAAGAGCACTAAAGAGATAAGCAGCAACTGGATCCTGGAAACATTGTACGTCCCTCAAAGGGGACTTGTCTTCACCCTGGAAGTGATGGCTATAAACTAAAAGTATTTTTTAAAGACTGAATTGGTCACCTTGAGTTTCGCATAGGTTTCTCTGGGTGCAGTAGGTTGAGAAAAATAAGATGGGAGGTAGAAAGAGCTTATGAAGCCATTAAAAATGCCCTGGATAATATAGAGTAAGTTGTTTTAGTCATAAGGATGCATTTACAGGGCTACTGTTTTTGAAATAATACTACTTAGGTCCCATTTTTAAATTTCAGTGGGAGGATAAAATTCTAGCTACAGGGCAACTAATTCTCATGGAAATAGCATAAATGGGAGAAAAAAGTTGATATAATTACTGATAATATTTCCCAAGAAAAAAGCTGACTTCATGTTACATTACCATGGGAAGTTCAAAACATCTTATGTAATAATTATACATACAGAGGTAAATTTAATGACTTGTTTTTCTCCCCTTCCTACCATATAATAATAGGAGTAGTAACAGTAGTGGTAGTAGTCATGGCTATGTGGTAAGGAAAACTGGGTTATATTTAAATTAAAATAATAACATTAAAACGCATTTAGCTTTATGCCTATTCATTTGAGTAAGCTCTTGCATCACAAATTATTTGCCTTCTACTCTTTTCATCTTTGATGCTTATTAAAGCTTCTATGTGTATGTCCATTGGGGATCTAGAGTGAGATACACAGGGGTCCTGGTACCTGCGCGGACTGGACACGGGCACAGCGCCCCCACCCACCCAGCACCTGGCGCAGGCCGAGCAGCAGTGCTCTCCTTTGTGCATCGGAGGAAACTGACTCAGGCTGTAAATGACCTGCCCAGGGAGCAGCCTTGAAATTATGCTCAGGGTTTTTGACTTAATATCCAGTGTTAATTTTCTGTGGTATCATTGTTCTATGTCCTGAGAATAGTAGAAAAAACATAATTTGGTCTTTAGCACAGAGTCTACATACCTGAATTTTAACCCTATTACTGATAATGATAACATGATATTTTGGATAATTTGAGAATTTTCTCTGAGCCAAGTGGGTTAGTGAACATCAGCCCTGTGTCAGAGTAGAGCAGGTAAAAACAGCTATAAAATAAAAAGGTAAAAGCCAGGCATACAATTAATTTTTTAGCCGCATTATTCAATCTCTCCAATTCTCCTTTAGTACAAGTTATCTACTGTGCTATGGTAACAATGATCTCATAAACAAGTTAAGAAGATTAAATCATGAATATGTACAAAAGGCAAAACATAGGGCCTGAGAATTTAAATTCTCAGTATAAATGAGGCATTTCCTTTCACTAGTAAAGTATACAGATATTCCAGATTGAGTTCTTGAAATAACAGCTCCTTGAGAAATGCGTGGCTTTTGACCTTCCATGTAAAGCACGGTGTGGGGCCAGGATGGGGCAGCAGAGCTCCAGTCCCAAGTGCAGAATTCTGGGAGCCACTTCTTGAAGGTTTCACAGGTGTAGGTGAGACAGACCCTGGAGATTTCCTGGTTGAGAAAGGACAGAAGAGCTAAAGCTTTGGTAAATCTGCTTACACAACTACCAGCTAAGGTTTGAAAAAAGTAGACACCAAAACCAAAGACTGGATTTTGACCATGGAATGGAGACACTGGCCAAGGATTGCCATTTGACTCTGGTTCATGAGACATGCTTCTGATCAAATTCATTATTTTAGCCTGGACACATTTTGAAAGAAAATGGACATAATAATCGCAGTGCACATATCCAGGTTGCTGAGGGAAATTTCTTTGCTTCTACTTTGTGTTTGCCCAAGAATTGTATCACTAAGACTTAATCACAGATCACAGAGTTGCAGCATAATCACAGATGACAGAATTACAGCAATGGAGACTGTGCAGAGTCATTTTAAAATCAGCTCCGAGAGAAGCCTTTCAGCCACATTTTTATGCCTTCCTCCATGAATCCTGTGCTTCTTCATCTTTGTGTCCAACCTTCTAGTTCCATGCCTGTTTCAAGACACTGTAAACACTGGGGAAGTGAGCAAACAAATGAGCCCCTTTCACTGTTTGTCAACGATAGTCGCATAACAAATTGCCCTCAAATTTGTTGGCTTAAGCCAAACATAGGGTTTCTGGTCTTGCGTGGCTTCTATGGGTCACGGCTCAGACTCAGCTTAGCTGGGGTTCTGGCTCAGAGTCTCTTCTGAGGTTACGTGATGATGTCAACATCTCCCCTTAGGACGTGTGTGTGCTCATGTCATAGAAGCTGGCTTCCTCTTGAGTACATGATCCTAAAGGCATCAAGGCATAAGCTGTGATATCTTATGATATCATGATCTAACTTAGGAAAACACACACTGTCATTTCCAAAGTATCCCGTGGGTTACAGAGGCCAGTCCTAGCCAGCACTGTGATGCACAATACACGGAGCACCCATGGGACCTGGCGGCTGGCTAACACTTCTTTACAGACACTTCCTACTCAACAAAAGTGTCCACATTTGTCAACTCGTTTTCTCATCTAGTTGATCTATCATGTTAGAATGAAGCAACTGTGGCACGAAGAAGGTTAATTTATTATCATTCTCAAGAGTCAAGACCTATATTCTTAACAAGCTGGAAATACAGCATGGGCAAAAGTAGGTTTACATTTGTTTGTATGGAAAATAATGCAATGATTAATAAATGATAATACAAGAATAAACTCTGGCCCTGGCTGGTTGCTCAGTGGTTAGAGTGTTGTTGACCCAAGGACTGAAGGGACACGGGTTTGATTCCCAGCCGCTGTTGGGCTCCTGCAGAAGGCAACCAATCCATGTGTCTCTCTCACATTGATGTTTCTCTCTCTCTCTGCCCCGCTCCCTGCCTTTTACTCTGTCTGAAAATCAATGGAAAAAATATCCCCGGGTGAGGATTTTTAAAAAGGAAAATAAAATAAACTGTCATGTACTCAGAACTGTCATCCCACTTTCGCCCCACCCTGTACACAGTGAGCTGAAGAGGATATTAACAAATGTGTATCTCTATCTTTCCCTGAGTGTTTTCCAGATCCCTGACTGTAAACACGGATATGGTATAAAACGCGAGCCATCTTATCAATCTGAGATTTGCCTAGTTAGCGCCTGAGCTTTCATAGGAATGAAACAACCTCAGTTAACTTCAGTAAATCCCTTTAGCTTAAGCGCAAGAAGTCATCACAGAAAAATCACAAAGCATAAAGCCACCCTAAAACAACACTGCTGGTCTGATCTCTGTGGAAAGAGCAGGCAGCGGAAAGGAGAGCATCCACCTCTCCCTACAAAACAGATGCCGAGGAGGAATCACCGTGTGTGTTTACGCTAGGATGGCTAGAACCTTAAGAAAATGCATATCACATGATCTCACTCATTTGTGGAATATAATGAACAACATAAACTGATGAACAAAAACAGATCCAGAGACAGAAGCATTGATCAGACCGTCAAATCTCAGAGGGAAGGGATGGGAGGGCGGAGGGAAGGTAGGGGAGGGCGGAGGTAAGGGGGAGAGATCAACCAAAGGACTTGCATGCATGCATATAAGCCTAACCAATGGACACAGACACCAGGGGGTGAGGGCATGAGTTGGGGGGGGGAGACCATGGGGGGGGTAAGGACACATATGTAATACCTTAATAAATTTTTAAATATTTAAAAAAGGCAAAAAAAGAAAAAAAATGCAAAGCTATTTCTATAAAACTAAGGTCATCACAGTCCAGGGTAAAAGAATCGCTAGGTTGAGGCTAACTTTACTGACAGATACAGGGGGCTGGCCAGGGGGGCACCAAACTCGGAACATTTAAGAAAAACACACAATTAAACATTACATCTGTGATTTTGGTTTTGTTTCTTTTAACTTTTGTTTTATGTGGATTTTCTTTTGTGACTTGTTTTGATTGTTAGTGGGAGTACATATGCCCCTTCTGTGTGGGAATGTTAGCAAGATGGTAGGAGTTACACACAGAAATCCACACTTCATGGGAGTGAATTATTCACGATGGAGGAAGTGATTGTGTTCCATAAATTCAGATTAGCTAGTGCTGGGTGTCTTTCATCACAGATGCAGGGAAGGGAGAAAAACGCTCCCTGGTTTTCTCCTTTTAAGTGCCAGGCACTGTGCAAAACAGCGCACTTTTATTATTGCCTTTCATCTGCACAAAAAATGGATGAGAGGTAATCTGAAATGCAGAGAGGCTGAGGGAGTCCAAGGTCAGGGGGAGTGATTGCTTGTGCGGAGTAACTGAGAAGTGGTGGACCCAGAATCTTGTCTGACTCCTGAGCTTTCTGGATGCTGACTCCATGCTGCTCCAGGCTGTCTCCATGCTGACTCCATGCTGTCTCCATGCCGACTCCATGATGCTCCAGGCCTTCTCCATGCTGACTCCATGCTGCTCCAGGCTGTCTCCATGCTGTCTCCATGCTGTCCCCATGCTGTCTCCAGGCTGTCTCCAGGCTGTCTCCAGGCTGTCTCCAGGCTGTCTCCATGCTGTCCCCATGCTGTCTCCAGGCTGTCTCCAGGCTGTCTCCAGGCTATCTCCATGCTGACTCCATGCTGCTCCAGGCTGTCTCCATGATGTCCCCATGCTGTCTCCAGGCTGTCTCCATGCTGACTCCATGATGCTCCAGGCTGTCTCCATGCTGACTCCATGATGCTCCAGGCTGTCTTCATGCTGTCCCCATGCTGTCTCCAGGCTGTCTCCATGCTGACTCCATGATGCTCCAGGCTGTCTCCATGCTGACTCCATGATGCTCCAGGCTGTCTCCATGCTGACTCCATGATGCTCCAGGCTGTCTTCATGCTGACTCCATGATGCTCCAGGCTGTCTCCATGCTGACTCCATGATGCTCCAGGCTGTCTCCATGCTGACTCCATGATGCTCCAGGCTGTCTCCATGCTGACTCCATGATGCTCCAGGCTGTCTTCATGCTGTCCCCATGCTGTCTCCAGGCTGTCTCCATGCTGACTCCATGATGCTCCAGGCTGTCTCCATGATGCTCCAGGCTGTCTCCATGCTGTCCCCATGCTGTCTCCAGGCTGTCTACATGCTGACTCCATACTGACTCCATGCTGTCTCCATGCTGTTTCCATGCTGCTCCAGGCTGCTCCATGCTGTTCTAGGCTGCTCCATGTTGTCTCCCAGGGAAAATAAAGTTTTGGAAACTCTTCCATTCTGATTTCAACTGAAGACTGAAGTAGGAAGTCCAATTCTTTTACCAGGAACCATAGAATTTGGAAAGGGTTGGAGAACTAGAAAATGGTGGCCACGTTATGCTGCATTACATGAAAAAGGTACAAAATTTGCCCTGCTAGAGTGGCTCAGTGATTGAGCATTGACATATGAAATAGGAGGTCATAGTTCGAGTTCCAGTCAGGGCACATGCCTGGGTTGTAGGCTCCATCCCCAGTCTGGGCCATACAGGAGGCAGCCGATCAATGATTCTCTCCATCATTGATGTTGCTCCTATCTCTATCCCTCTCCCTTCCTCTCTGAAATCAATAAAAATCTTTTTCAAAAGCAACAAACCTTGATCAAAGTTTCTAATAATTCTGTACTTCAGAAAACGATAAAGATTCCTCTTAGAGAAATGCGATCATATTTTCAATGACATACAGATAGGATGGCAGATCCCACTCCATTTGAGTGGTTTGTATTCACTCTCCTCCTCCTGTTGTCATGTGTTTAGTCTGGCATTATTGCTGCACCGCTATTAGACCAGAATTCCCTTCTGGCATTGCGCTCAGATTTACATTTAACTTTGTGTTGATTTCTGTTGGCCCGGTGACCAGGCATGGCACCTGTCCCTCATCAGCCATCCCCTCAAATGCAGCCTGAGAAGCCCTTGAGCTTTGTAGGAAGTCAGTGTCCACCTCACCCGAGTATTCCAGACATTGACATGACAGCTCTCTAATTTCCTGGAGCAGTGTATTAGGTGGGAGAGTGCTATCTACAGAGCATTGATAATTTTTAACACCCTCCTGCTCCAGTCCCCTCCTTCTGGAAAGAGCCGGCATGAACTCACGCCCTGTGGTCCCAGGCCAGGCTCTGGAATTGGACAGCCTCTTTCTGCCTCTTGCTCACTGATGGCCCTACTGTCCAGAAGTTCTTGACTTAGTGGCTGTAAGTTTCAAGATACTCAGGGCCTCCTAAGCTCTTCTCAATCTTCCGTTTGCTTTCGAGTGATCAATGCATGTATTTTATCCTTCAGTCTAAGTGATTCATTGTTCAATTAACATTTTTGGCTTCCATAAATTATCCCTCAATTAAGTTTCATGTCGGGTGAGTGGTTTCACCCTGGCGGCCTCCCGGGGTCGGCATCACCGCCGAGGCTCCCTGTGTGGGCAGCTCTGCTCCGCTGACCCGTGTGCATTCCCACGCCCTGTCCTTAGACAAGGGCTCCCGAGGCCACAGGAGGGCGCAGGCGCTGGCACAGTGGAGGGTGTGGGCCCAGTGGAGGGCACAGGCGCAGTGGAGGGCAGTGTGCAGTGAAGGGCACAGGCGCAGTGAAGGGCAGTGTGCAGTTGAGGGTGTGGGCCCAGTGAAGGGCACAGGCGCAGTGAAGGGCAGTGTGCAGTGAAGGGCAGTGTGCAGTGAAGGGCAGCACGCAGTGGAGGGCGCAGTGAAAGGCAGTGTGCAGTGGAGGGCAGTGTGCAGTGAAGGGCAGTGTGCAGTGAAGGGCAGTGTGCAGTGAAGGGCAGTGTGCAGTGAAGGGCAGCACGCAGTGGAGGGCGCAGGCGCAGTGAAGGGCAGTGTGCAGTGGAGGGCAGTGTGCAGTGGAGGGCAGTGTGCAGTGGAGGGCAGTGTGCGGTGAAGGGCAGTGTGCAGTGGAGGGCAGTGTGCAGTGGAGGGCAGTGTGCAGTGGAGGGCAGTGTGCGGTGAAGGGCAGTGTGCAGTGGAGGGCAGTGTGCGGTGAAGGGCAGTGTGCAGTGGAGAGCAGTGTGCGGTGAAGGGCAGTGTGCAGTGGCGGGCAGCACGCAGTGGAGGGCACTGGCGCGGGCGCAGTGGAGGGCAGCATGTGGTCATTGGCGCTGCAGTTTCAGTTCTTCTCAGACGCGTTACCACGTGAAGCTCTGTCCTATGGAACACAGACGCTTGTCCCCCCCGCACCACCATCGCAGGCGTGACAGAACCTAGAGAGAGGGGAGGGGGCCCTCTTCCTGCGGCGCCTGGTGAGCGTGGTGGGATGAGGGGCGGCAGCGCTGTCAGAGGCCTGGTGTCCAGCCCAGGTTCGTTCCCTGCCCCGTAGTCCTCTCCCATTTAAGGTGCCTGTGGACCTCCTGGCCCTCTTGTGTCCTGGGGTGGGGCCTGAGATTCCGAATTTCTGCAAGTTCCTAGGTCATGTGGATGCTGGTCCCCACTTAGAAGAGCAAGAACTTGGTTAACTAAGATTGAGGGGTTCCTTGCTCTTTCTGAGTTTTTGTGTTTTTGTGTGTTTTTCTTCCCATTCACAAACTAGAATGGTTGGACTCAATAGTGCAAGGAGCCTTGTCAATCTCACAACGTCCTCATTGCACAGCCCTCAGGACCTCTATTCAGGTATGGGAAGCTATGTCTTGTGGTGATTTTGTCGTTAATTTACTTAAAAAGAGAATTTGGTCTCTTTTTTTCATGGCCTAGATGAAGTTTGAATATCAGTTACGCAGGTATTTGAGATTCATTGAGGTGTTTTGTTGTTTTTTTTTTATAATTAAACTAAAGCATTACTTTCTGATAAAAACATACTAAGAAAATGTTGAATGTTTATATAGCAAGTGATCTGTATATGCATATGACCTTTATTTTTAGAATATAGTATTTATCTGTGAATAAATATATCCTCACCTGAGGATAGCTTTCCCACTGATTCTCAGGGAGAGTGGAGAGCAGGGGTGGGGGAGGAGAGACATTGCTATGAGAGAGACACGTGGGCTGGTTGCCTCCCACAGAAGCCCGGCCCTGGCTGAGGATCGAATCTGAGACTCTCCGATCTGTGGGCCCAGGCTCTAACCACTGAGCAACTGTCTAGGGCCATACATATCTAACAAAAAGGCAAATATACATATACATGCATCTATGACAGTATATAAGTGAATATATACTTTTGCTTTTGTTAGTTATTTTTAACATCTTTTTTATGGAAAGCTACATAAGTCTAAAAACGCAAAATGAACCTACATGCCAATCACCCAACTTTAAAAATATTAGTATATTTAGGAGGGTTGGATTATTTTCAAGTGAAGGCCAAATATAGTAACATTAGTGAATACTACTCTAACACCACATTATGCTAGTGCACTAATTATAGCATTAGACATCTTTCACCAAGACCATCGTGTCATGACGGTGCAGCATGCATGAATCTGTGTGTAGTGTGTGTGGGTCCAGTGCTGTGGGTCCAGTGTGTGGGTCCAGTGCCGTGGGTCCAGTGCCGTGGGTCCAGTGATGTGGGTCCAGTGTCGTGGGTCCAGTGTGTGAGTCCAGTGCCATGGGGCCAGTGGGCCCTGGTTCCATGGGCCCAGTGCTGTGGGCCCAGTGCCGTGGGTCCAGTGATGTGGGTCCAGTGTGTGAGTCCAGTGCCATGGGGCCAGTGGGCCCTGGTTCCATGGGCCCAGTGCCGTGGGTCCAGTGAGTGGGCCCAGTGCTGTGCTGCAGGTGTTCAACAATTGCTCCTGAAAGCAACACCGACACCGAGGCTGTGCTCGTTGACAATTCCTCGGTTGTAAATACTTCCACTGAGGCCAATTTCGGGACAGAAACTTGACATTTTCGAACGTGGATTTGGAAGGAGAGGCTCACTGCTGCTCCCTTGAGACAAAACCAGCTGACTCCAGCACATCGCCCTGTAAATCTGCCCTTCTAATTACATGGTTTGGGCACATAAATGTTTGTTTCCCTCTGCAACACAAATATTACACTGAGGGCAATTCGGTCTGTGGAATGGACATCTTATCTCTGTAAATATTTTAATTTATGCCAGCAAATTACCAAAGTATTTCTGCCAGTTGCTTGCATGGTAGGTGTGGAATATGCTAGAGTAAGGATTTCTTAATTAAATTAAACCATCTCATACATCTCTTTCATGGCACCTTGTACCAGTGGGCACTCCATAAAAACTTGTCCAGTGAACAAAGGAAATATGGTAATATTTAAATGAAGTTATTATTATGCAAAAATACCTATTCTTTTTCACATTTAATTGAGGCTAGGGAATTGGGTATCTTATTTAACATGAGGTTCTTAAGCCATATAGGTGATTTATATTCAAACTCTGAAATGCCTATGGCTGTTCTGCTTTTAGGCATGTGAGTGATCTCAAATCAAGAGATGGAAATCCAGGAGTGATGGTAAATAATGCATGAGTGATATAATTTTATTGTGTATCTCATTAGTGAAATGCTGCAGGAGACAGTAATGTTAAGAAAGAAAAAGAAAGGAATCTTTCTTTTCTGAGACACCATTTTTCAGCATCATCACATTTAAAGAGTCAATTTTCCCACAACCTGTGGGGCAGTCATGTGAAGTTATAACACAGTACAGACAGTTGCTATTCTGTGGATCAAAAGGAAAATCACAAACCTCATTTCTAATTCAAGCTTCAGTCTCTTTCTCTCTCTTTATTTCCCCTCTTTTTAATCTTCTGCAACAAACAATTTCAAATCCCTTCGCCCTGATAAAATGTAAATTACCTCTTGGGTTCAAAGTTATTAGAACAGTTTTATTAGCTGTTGCACCATGCAGCATTCTGGTAGGGAACCGGTTATAAAAAGTAATCATCTTTTCTTTATCTCCCGGCTTCCATCTATCACTAATGGCCTACATCACCTCATCTCACAGACAAGCATTTCTTCATAAACAAAGATGTGATCAGGTGCAGATGTGGCTGAGTGTCCTAAAAAGCCAATATATCAATTTTGATGCATTTTGCAGCCTACAATTTCATGACTAACACTTGGCACTGTAACCATGGTATCTGAAGTCAGATGCCAAATGCAGAAACATCACACAGAAGGATATTTCTTAGGTCTGTTGTGCACAGTCAGGAACTTGAAAGGGGAGAAATTGTGAGAGCATGAAAGAAGACTGCATGCAATAAATATACTTATCATATTTTAATCATATTCACCTTAGGGAATTTGTTATTTGAAGTACTTACCAGAACAATATTGAGAAGCAAGTTAGTATATGCTGTATATGATCCTTTTTGTTTTTTTATAATTTCTCTTCAAATATATTAGTTGGGTTTTTGCATGTCTTTTTTTAAGAGATACTGTGATAGATAGCTAGTAGATTTTGATGTGAACACACACACTCATAAACAAGTAAATCTAAAATTTTTGAAAAAATATTAACATTTCTAGATGCTAAAAGTCCCAGTGTGTTGACTAGATTCTGTGGTGGATCTCTATTTTTATTTTAATTTTTGTTGCTCAGCATCTTGTTTGCCCTTCATAACAACTTTCCAATCTACATTTTAGAATCTCTTCCACTCACTGTGTGGCACTTTGGTGGAGAAATTAATTTAAGTGTTCTACCTACAAGCAACGGAAACTGGAAGTGTTCCTGCAAAGTCCTTCAGCCAAATTTATCAACTGTCCTGCCTTCCCCACAATTAAACGTACAGGGTGGCCAGTACTATATTCTAATTTTGTGCAATAAGACATTTCTTTCGGGAGTTATGAATATTCATCCAAGAGATTAAAATGTAGACCAGTATTATTGTTGTTCATTTCTGTTTCCTCTTTTTTCCTAGTTAAGACTTGGGTCTTAATTTTTACAGTAATCCAAAGATCTCTCATGGTCATGGACTCAACCAGACGCAATTGACTCAAGAGGAGATTTAACTACGTCCTTAGGGATGAAAAAAAAGCTGCCTTGTAATTTAAAATAATTTTTACCAATTTATTTCATTTTTCCACCCCCATTTCCCATTATGGATGTGTATTGTAATAGAAAACAAGCGAGAGCATCATACGTCCCAGATGACAGCTCTCTGGTGCAGCCACCTGGAGACAGGTCTGTCTGGAGGCCATCTATGGCAGGAGCCGCCCTGGAGCTGGTCCAGGTGCCAGGACCTTGCAGGCTCACAGGCTGGGGCTGTAAGAACTGTGTCACCTGGCTTCATGTTCACATGCGCAGCCAACAGCCTCCTGAGCCATGTTCTCTGAAACCCTATATGAACACAGGCTTCCAGAAAAGGAAAGAACATATTCGTTAAGAGGAGTCATATTATTCATTGGAAAGAAAACACATTTTTGGTTTGTTTTTAAAATGGCTAAAAGTTCTGCATTCTGAGCTATTCTTGGTTCAATAGTCTTGTTTCACCTTGGGTAAGTCACTCACTTCACCTGTAATAAAATCCAGGCTAATTACCCACATGACAATGAAGTTAGCCCATGAGTTAAAAAACTTTGCATTTTCTAGTTAAAGTGAAATATGTCGTATAATTAAACAATAATACAGTGATGATTAATCATTTTTCACAATTCAATTATGTAATGTGTATAATTAATCATTGTAATTTAAAAGGATAGTAAGCAAACAGAATAATTATGGATAATGGAACATGAGGTACAGGTTAAAAGGTATATTTTAAAATCACGCTTAAGTATCCGGGAAAATTATTAAATGATATTACTAAACATGCCTCTAATGTAATTAGTCTCAGGGCTTGAAGGCAGGCTTTTTCCTCCCTGCGCACCAGGCAAGGGAGCTCCTCCTGTTTCCCTTATCTCCTTTCTCCAGCTGAGTTGTATGTTTCATGTGCTCTGCATTTTCCAGGCAAGCCTTCTAAAATGGGGACAGAAAGAGATCTGAGACTTTTGGGAGGACAGAGAGGGTCAACTGTCCTGGTGGAATCTTTAATTCTTGTCTTCGTTTGAACAAACTATTTAAATATATACAGTTTCTATCACACCAATACCTAATCTCTAATTGCCTGATTTGGGGGCAATTAAATTATCCACACAATGTCAAGGAAAGGTTAAATTGTTTTAAAAATTAACTTTTGCAAAAAGGAAGTGTTTAATGCAAGGATTGATCCAATGTTATCTGTGGTTCTTGCTGCTTGATATCAAAGTGGCAACTCTCACCTCTGGCCTGGTAACAGGAGAAGGGATATCTGCCTACTCATTAAAGTATTTATTCACTTAGAAAACACATGGGTTGTGTCCATACTTCATGTACACATCCAGTGGGGGAAATCTGCAACTACAAAATACCCACTTGGCTGCTATCCAATGCATTGTGTTAATGTAAAAAAAGACCCATTGAAACCTGTAAAAGAATTTTTGTGAGTTTATTTGAGCCAAACTGTTGACATATGCTGGGAAACAGAACCTCAGTGAATTGAGATGATGCTCCAGAGAATGGCGGGTTACATCTATGTTTATACATTGCAATCAAAGGAAGGGAGGTAGGTGGGTTACATGAAATCCATTGGTGATAGACTAGAGAGGTGGGAGAAAGCAAAGCAGGGAAACCCCTGGGATTGGATAAAAAGTAAAATGATGGACACATACTTAGGTGGGTGCAGGAACAATTAACATGATAACAATGAAGGAATTTGTGGTCTCTGTCCTGGTGCCCAGCACATTAGGTTGTGCCCCAAGGGGTCCAGAGAAAGGGAGGTTACAAGTTACCCAGACATTTCAAGGGTATGTTATTGAGAAGGCTAAAAGGCTAATTCCAATGTAACCCTGATCGGGGGGCAGGGGGAGGGGTAGCAATCTGAATCTGTGCAATAACCTAATGTACATTCTTGATAACCTATAATTAAGTCACTGCCCCTTTCTCCACAATCTGGTCTTGCAAGACCTATTACCTAAATGCTCACATTTTACAGAGGCCATAAACCATGAACAATACACAACCCCTGGAGGGGGTTATCAGTGCTGGCGCCAGGCCAGGCCCTTAGATATGGTCTCACTGTTCCCATACCAGCACATGGGGCTTTTTGCAAAGCACTCAAAATGTCCAGAAGTATAATCCATATTTGGGGGACAAAGAAACCAAAGGGTATAAAGGGAAAGCTTCCGCCATATTGGTTTGCTCAGACTTTGGAGGCAACTCCTCTGAGACCGCCGGCATAATAAAGCTGTGTAACTCCATTTCTCTAAGCGTCGCTTGGGTTTCTTCGGTCTTCTACAGCATCATTATAGATGCAAAAAGACAGACAGGCTCAGTTAAGGTAAAGGTAGCCTTGTCAGTGAAGATACCAGCCTTGAATATAACTACCCACCATAACTGCTTTTAGTTAAAGTTTAATTTCAGATCATCCTTTGTAGTTACTTTAGGTTTCTGAGTTTGCAAGATCGCCATGCAGGCCTTCCCTGAGCTGTCAGGTCAGCATGTGGCCCCTTTTGTCCACACTTCTCTGGTAGGAAGATGAGTTCCTGGTGTCCCAAACTGAAGTTCAGGCATTTTCAATAGCATTTACTGAAAAAGATATTGATAATATACTGAGCCTAATCTGCTCAATTAAGTCTACCTTGAGATTTTTAAAAGTTTATTTCAGGAAATTAACATCTCTAATAACATCTTTCCATTGGAAAAGACATTCCAGGTTCCAGAAAAACGACTGAGAGTTTAATTTTGGAATACAGCTCAGTTGTAAGTTGAGGCCTGGCTATTCTAAGAAATGACCCAAGGGTCATCATGTGATGGCAGGGATAATAAAAAGATGTCAATGCATTTTCCTGCTTTAGTACGCTAGAGAGCATGAGACTTAAATTGAGAGCTGTGCTTCATTAAATCACTACGCAAACAAAATTTTGAAAAGCAGTGTCATTTGTCATGCCTTTAAGGAGTTATTCCTCAACCCCACACTTGGAAATAGCTCCCAGCAACCTCAGCAGGAATTAAGCATATGTGTGGAGAAACACATTATCTGGAGGAGATGACAGGGCCCTGGCGGGGTTGCCACTGTGGGTCCTGCTGAAGCACGGCTTCAGGCCGGAGGTCGGGCTGGCGTCTGAGTGAGAACAGCAGACCAGGCACCTACCCAGAGGTATTAATGTGGCTGGGGTGGGAGGGGTGGGGGAGCGGAGCGGGGATTGTCCTGCGTGCAGTGAGGAGGGGAGGAAAGGACTAAGGAGCTGAGACGCTGAGAATGGAGATGGGGCCAAAGCAGATTGTGCTGCATACACAGGGCTGCCGAGAATGCACGGATCTCTCGCCTGCTTCTGCTTGCTCTGCCACCGGAGTGGTTGCCCAATACAGTGAGGGGGCAGACAGAGAATGTTGGGGAACCAGCTAGAACTGTAGGAATGTTAATCCTGCTCTGTTAACCGTGACTGTTTTGTTCTGATTAAAGAAGACACAGTCCAACCTGGTCGGCAGCCGCACTCAGGACCTGGGAGCTCACCTGGAAGTGCAGCTGCCCTCCCCCTTTGGAGCTGCTGCCTATTTGCATGGAGAGATGAACAACTTTGCTGCAGAAACAAGAAAGCCAGCCCTTTGAAGACCCCAGCTCTTGCATATCTGTAAACTTCCCATTACCCTTTTGCCTACTTCCCCACGTAATCTTTGTCCTTCTACCAAAACAAGCTGCCGGCTTATGGTAGGGTGCAGAGCAGATTTGTGTGGGTGACCCACTGCTCTCCAGTACTGCAGGCAGGACTGGAATAAATTCTCATGTGTGATTCAACCTTGTCTCTCCTTAATTGGCTCAAGTAGCACAGGCCCATTGATTGTCCAGTTACAAAAGTAGTTTCAGTTTGACAGGGCAAGCATGGTCATGACCACCATTGACCTATTGTATCCAGAAAACACAAAATTGCACATGGACTAGTTACAATAGTCTAGTTGGGGGATCATCCTAAAGGTGAATAATAACACAGGTGTGCATGGCAAATTCCTACTGGGACTGCTAAATGAGGGCCTTTACCTTACCTGCTGTGGGATGCTGGAGCAGTGGCTGGCAAACTGCGGCTTGCTTGCCGACCACTGACCTAGACTCTCGATTCCAATAATTACAGGCTGTTGTTGTTCCTTGTGATTAAGCCCCTAGAGCAAGCTGCCGCCTGAGCCAGGCGCCTCGGTGAACCTTGGAGGGAGGTTGTCACCTGGAATGCAGGTAGGACAGGGAGTGCCAACGGAGACCTAATACTCAGGAGTGATGTCAAGACATAAAACGTGGGCTTTCAGTGCAGCAGAGGAGCTGCTGAGGACCAGAAGCCGGTACTTTTCGTGTTGGGCTCAGGGTGGTCATTTTTACTTCTCCAAATTCCATTCTCTTCCCAGTCTCCTCCCAGCTTATCCTCTGCAACTATGGAGGCAGGCTAGCAAATGAATGGGGTTTCGTTTTCCACTCATTCAGTTTGGAATATGTGATGGTCAGTTTCCTGTCAATTGGGCTAGGTCCCCTGTTATTCAATCACACACTAATCTCAGTGTTGCTGTGAAGGCGTCTGTAGCCATGATTACAGTTTATGATTGGTTTACTGTAAATGAAGATTGTTCTGGGTAAGCAGGGCAGGCCTGACCCAGTTCTCTGAAGGCCCTTCAGAGCGCAGCCACAGCTTCCCGGAGGAAGGAGGCGTTCTGCCTCCGAGAGCAGCTTCGGCTCTTGCCCCGGAAGTTCAGCCTGCCTCCCTAGCGGCTCGTTTCCGAGTTTTGACCTGCCTCACCAGCCCCACAATCATGGAGCTAGTTCCTTGCAATACATTTGTTCATGTGTATGTCGCACTGGTTTTGTGTCTGTATTGGAACCCTGATCGACATGAAATGCCTTCACAGGCACATCCGAAGGGGTGCAGTGGGAAGGCCCTTCAGTGTTTTAGCAGGAGGCTGTAAGTGGAAAGCGGGCTTTCCTGGAAGAGGTGGAATCTGATGGTCACACACAGGGTGTGCGGGGAAATGTGCGCGGAGGCCACCTGACTGGAATGTGGAGTTCATTCAAATGAGAAGTTTGAGGCTCAGTTTTATAGAACTGGACAAGGCGTCTGGGATTCCTGCTGAAGACACAGGAGCCTGAGGAACCAGGGGTCGCCGTGGAAGTGAGTCTGCGGAGAAAACCCTGAGGAGGGAGAAGCAAGTCCAGATGGCCCTGTGGGTCTTGGCGGCAGAGGTTCAGGAACCGGTGCAGACAAGTTGTTGTTCAGCAGATCCGAGGTGGGAAGAGCCCGTGACAGACAGCGTGGTTCTAGAAAGATGCAGATGGGCTTAAAGAGCCCAAGACAGGGTCAGATCAGAGGATCTCAGACTAGGATGCTATAGCCATATGTCCTGAAAGAAACAACATATGGCTTAATTAAGGCAGGGCCCAGAATGAAAAAGAATGGGATAGAGGAAGGTGACATTAAAAAAGGAAAAAATCATATTTGCAGGAGAATTGCCATAAGAAGAGCAAGAAACAGAAACAGTGATCCTCCCAAGATCGCAAACTATTTGACCCGTGAGACTAAATGCACACAGATCCCTACATCCCTGTGACTCTTAACAGAGCAATGAGGAGCTGTGACTCAAATACGCTAACTGAGGCTTGCAAAGAAATTGTAAACACACACTGAGGCAATACATTTAGTGCTTTCTTTCAATTTAATTTTTCTTTGTTTTCTTTCTACATTTTTTTTCTGATCAATTTCCCAACACCACACTGATTAAGACAGTAGCGCTGCAGTACGCTTTCAACAGACTTTCATTTCTAGGCTGAGATGTCCTGGTCTGCTTGTTGTGAATCACAGTTCTGCCAGCACTTAGAGTCATGCTTCCTGCCACTTCCAGTTCTTGACAGGCCAGGCGGCCAGACTCTGAATGCCCTCTCCTGTGCGTGGCCGCAGGTTCTGTCTCTGAAACTATCTTATCAGTGCTGCATAACAGGAAAGAGAAAGAGAACTGCATTAATCTCAGCACATATTTCCCGGGGACTCAGGCTACTTTTCACTGGGGACGGGGCTATGGTATGCAGTAGCCACTTGTGCCAGAGTGTGTTTGGTGTCAAGCATCAGCTTGGTGCTCCTTCGAAAGGGAACAGGCCTGAAATTTGACGAGAGCATTGACATTTATTATTGGAAGAAAATCAAAATTGTAAGGCATTATTTGATGCTATTGAGAAAGAAAGGGACATTTAAGGGAGAGGGGGTGACTGAAAAAAGAAGGTGAAGGAAATAGCTCAAGAACGTATATGCATATCCAATAGACACAGATAATGATTTGGTAACGGCCAATGAAAGGGTAAGCAGGGGAGGGTGGAGGTGGGCAAAGACGGAGGGAGGAGGGGAGAAAGGGACTTCTGCAATAATGTCAACATTAAAATTTTTTTAAAATAAAAATATGTAAATAAGAGGTAAAAAAAGAAAAGGTTATAAACCTTACTTTTTAAAGATGGTTGAAAACAAATTCAGAGATGGGGTATTTGACTGCCACCCTCTTGAAATATTTGGCTAAATATTTATAGAGTGCTTGATAGTCACAGTCAGGTAGACCAGTATTCCAATGCTGGGTCCACGACATATTAGCAATGTGACAACGGCCAATTATTTAACCTCCTACATCTCCGTTGCACCATCTCTGAAGGGGGGTGGAGGTGCTGAGAACAGTGTCTGCCTGCTAGGGCTCTTGTGATGAAAGCAGCTGAGGTGGGCCGCACCCTGCTCCATGCTAGCACTCCTTCCGTTGTTATTGTTACTGCTGGGCTGAGCTGTTGGCTTACCGAGCTCACTTCATTTGGTAGACGCATTTGGAAGAAAGAAGCATGACTGGAGGGGTGTATCACAATTAGAATGTAGTCATGCTACCCCTGGAAAATGTGTTCATTTCAAAGTGGTTCTAGCACCTTTTAGAAAACATATGGTGGCAGCAGGCAAAGGATGTCCAGTGTGGCCCACGTGCAGCAGGAAATGCTGCCCGATAAATGGAATTCTTACAGAATTACCCTTAACCCCGTGGTCCCAGGGACCTGCCTCCCCAGGCGGGTTATCACGCAGTACTTGGCCACCAGCTCTGATTTCCTGCAGCCCTCAAGCTCAGTCTAATGCGAAGGTTTCAGGCCAGTCCCCGTGAGTAAGAGTCAGACTTCAGACCATTGGTAACATCAGGCGACTGAATGTTATTCACCAGGAGCTGCATCTAAATGCATAAATCCATTGTTAGGGTTTCAGAGCAGCTGTCACACAAGCCCTGCCTTGAAATGAGCAAACGTGCAGATTTAAAAGAAGAGTGTAACTTACCAGGGAGGGTGTAAAGTGGCAACCAGAGAAGAGGGAAGAAGAGAACATTATGTGAGGCCTCAATGATGTCATACCAATCGCAGCGCTCACTGGTTAAAGATTAATCTAGGCCAGAGAGAGCACATCTGTGGCTTCGTTATAAAGATGAAACCGCATGTCTAAAATCCTTTCTCAGAAAACCTCCTGCTTTTACTGTGATGAGCAGAACTTAGAATCTTGTTATCAGCCTTTACAAAGCATGTGCACTATACCAAACTATGTAATTATGTCGGTTTATAATAATGAATAGAAAAATCTACCATAAAGAATTACTAATGCATGCTATATAAATATAACAAAGAAATAGATCAATGGAACAAAATTAAAATTTATAAATATGAGTATAGTGCCTTGTACTAGACTTTTTTTTGGTATATGATAGATTTGACATTTAAATTAATGAAAAATATGATTATTGAATAGATGGTTTGGAAAGCTGATTTTCTCAGAAAATTAGTCAGTTAATTTTCTCAAGATCAATCAAAAAGATCTCACACAAGTTAATATTAATGGTGCCATAAAATAGAAAAAAATAAAAGTGAATGTTTATTTGATCTTGATTGTGAGAAATGTGTTCAAAATGTGGATAATAATGTTTTCAGATATTGTCCTTTTGTTCTCTCTCTTTCCATCTCATCCTTCTCTATCAAGTGTGCTGAGCAGGGAGTTGACTCTTTCCCTCATTATTTTGAGGAGGGTTGTAATAACCCAAACAGGAATAGACCACATTGATGCTCAGGTTTCTCCTTTTTCTTTCAGAAGGCCAGAGTTCCAGAGCGAGCGTGGACCGGTAACGGAAGGGGAAAGGAAAGGCAGGACCTTATCCGACCTCATGCCCATAGCTGTGAACACAGCCAGGACCTGGGCAGCGCTCTGCAGAGCCAGCCAAACTCCACCACAGAGTCGAGTCTCCAGGCCACTCAGGCCAGCACTAGAGAGGCAGGTCCCACAAGGAGGAAGAGGGTATTCCCTGCCTACCTTTCGGAGAGCACTCTGTAGGTCCCTGAATAATATTTTTCACATTATAAACTGTATTTTATTTAAGTAATCATATACCTACTTTTAAAAATTTAGTTTCCAAATATGTATTATAATAAATGCTACTTTAAAATATGACATCTATTCTGAAACATAGTCTCAATTGTTTACTTAGAATAAAGTCCTCCATTTGGAAATCCAGAGTAAAATACACAGATTTTTAAGACTCTTCGTGCATGTGGTAATATTTCCTTCTGGAAAACTTGCAACTTTAAATCCAACACCGAAAATGTGAAATGCTTATCTCATTGCACTTCCACCGCCTATCCCCCCCATCACACACACACACACACACACCCCAATTTAATAGGGAAAAGCTTGTATACTTATTTTATTTCATATTTTTAATACTGGAGAGGATTTACCTTTTATGAAAAGTCTTTCAATTTGTAATAGTTTTTTTAAATGCCCATTTTCTAATGTGTTTAAGTGTCTTTTAAAAAGTTTATATATATTAAAAATGTGGCTTGTCCATCAAGTTGATGCAAAAATGTTCCTCATTTAACTTTTACTTTTTAGTTTTATGTGTAACTTTTAAAAACAGACATTAGCGTTAAATGTTAATGTAAACCATCCTATATATATTTTTCTTTGTATTTTTTTAAATTAATGATATGCCTTGTCCATTTTCATTTGGAATTAATGTTAAAACGTGGCATATATTTTGTTCTATTTTTCTTGGTTTTACTACTAACACTAATTAATGTGACACTCACACTGTCAAGTTCCAGTACAAAGTAATTTTCCCCCATTTATTTATCCAGCATTTCTGCAAGGATGGCTATTGTTGGCTAGTCATGTGCTATATAGTCCCTCTTCCAAGATTTTATACCCTCCAGTGTATCCAAGAAGCAAAGTAGAAGTTGCAGTATATAATACTATAAATGCCACAATGGTACTAAACACTGTGTCCTAGGGGAGTAGGCGGTCAAGGAGTCGGGGGTCGCTTCTGGAATTCCCGGAAGTGACGTTTAGGCTGAAACAGGTAGAACTTACCCACGTACACATGAAGAAGTGGGTTCCATAGAGAGGAACCACAGGCATGGGAGGAGGCCTGAAGTAGGAGAGAGCACAGCCCATGCGGGAGGTGGGGAGGGTCAGGCGGCTGGTGCAAAGAATGTGAGGAGAGTAGCTGGATTGGAGCCAAAAAAGTCATCAAAAGGCAGGTTTCAGAGAGCTTTAGGGTGGGACTCACTGAGGGTGAAGACGTCCCTGAAGGCTGTTGCACTGGGATGGAGCATCATCAAATTTTGCATCGGTCTGAGCCCATGAATGAGTGTGAAGCTAGAGGTGTTTCCCATCTCGCCTGCCCAGGAACACCATGAATTTCTCTGTGCTGGGAAATAAGCACCCATTCTGTCAAACCCTAAGCTTGAGGGTGGTCCCTTCTGTAGCAGCAAGCTGTTTGCTGTCACACACAGGGAATGGAGAGGACCCCTGTTTAAGTGCAATCAGTCCTTCAGTGTTTGGAAGACAGTGGCTCCCTTCTCCATAAAAATCCCCATCTTCCATCCTGCTGTGACTATCCTGTATAATAAAGATGTAATATTCAAATGGTCGTTACGCCGTAAAGTGTAATGGCCAACCACGTAATGACCGGATCATGGAGCAGCAGGAAGGTGGGGCAGCAAGCTACAAGTGGGCGGCAGAGAGCTACAGGAAGGGGCAGGGCAGCAAGCTATGGGGCGTTGGGGGGGGGGGGGCGGATGGAGCTACAGGAGGGCGGGGCAGCAGGTGGAGAGCTACAGGAGGGTAGCTACTGGTGAGCTACTGGGACACGGATTCGTGCGCAAGGCTACTAGTAATAAATAAGGTAGTGCCTGCATTTAAGATGCGTGAAGAGTTTTGACAGTGATAGAGAGGGGGGCATATTAAAAAGATAAAACAAATTAATCTGTAATAAACCTTCATAAAACAATCGTTAGCTGGGACATCAGATTGGAAGTTTTGTCTCCTCGCAGGTATTTCCCCTGATGCTCAGTCTAGTTGAGTCATGGAAAGGGTGACTTGAAATAATTAAATAGTAAAATGGGGAAAGTGGGCTTCAGAAGTTGTTGCATGCACTTTTGTATATATGATGTGGAAGTATTTTAACAGTGTGCACACCAAAGAACAAAAATGAAGCATACAATAGGACTGTATTCTTATTTACAAATGAGGGCTATTTTTAAAGTATTCTCTTCTAGTCATGAATAATAGTTTTTGAGAGTATAGGTTCAGGAAATGTGGTGCTTTTTAAAATTAAACATATTTTTGACTAATTTTCTTCCACTTCTTTCTAAGGCTCTCCCAAATACTGAAATAAGCCATAAAAGACTCACCTGCAATGTAACATTTCTATGAAATTATATAAATGTGTTCTGGTTTATTAATGATCAGAAATTCTAAAAGATGGTCTAACAAATTCTAAAAGATGTATGTTAGACCATATTAGAAAAATGAAAATTTGACTTTTCCAGGAAAATTTTTCTGTGAAGTATAAATGTTCAGTCCTGTTGGTTAGACCACCCGTTAATACAGTTTTGAAAAGATTTAAGTGCTACAAGACTAAATTCTGATCTGTTATCACAGTGCCTTTATTACATGAAATGGTCATTTTTTTCTGTTTTGGAAAATGCTTGTACTACAGATGGAAGTGTTGGTTGAATTATAGAGTTTCCTTGAAGTGTCTAATAATAAGCAATGTAAACAGAAGTGAATTGAGGTTGGCAGGTTGGGGAGCAGGTTGGAGTTTGCTATTATCCGCAGAAGCACATTGTACAGGAAGAGCAATCGGCATAGATCAATTTAGCCTGTGGAGTTGAGTCTCTGGTAAATTACTGCTCTACATTCCACCTCCATTTATACTTGCCCTATAGGTTATTATTTATTATTGAACATTATTACAAATTCTTAAGGGAAAATAGTGTAATTCATTTGAAATGATGCTACACAATTGTGCACGCAGTATACTCAAATTCTTGCAGTTACTATTCTGACTTATAGGGCAACAGGCTGTTATTTAAGAGTTACTTCTTATGGTTCCAACTGTAATTGATTTATTTCTGGTTGTGAACATATTATGGTTACTTACAGTCAACAGGAAAAATAAGTGAACTATATGAATCATTATGTCTGAATAATTTGCATGTTCTTTGTAAAACCAACTAAACATAGTTTAGCTTGCTATGTATAGTAAAGCCATGCACAATTTTGGGTTGTTAAGTGTCAAGGGAGTTTTCATTTGAATTGCATTTAAGTAGTTACGACACAGTGGAATTAACATCATATACTTATTTCTAGGTTATGTAGCTAATATAAAAATGATGACACTGTATTTACTTTATACTGCAAGATGAATTGCATATGAATAATACATTATTCTCAGTGACACATCAAGTGTTATAAAATTATTTAAAAATTAAAGAAGGTGTGGCGTAAACAATAACTAGGAATTCCTTGAGTACCTGTGGTGAATTACACTAACCAGGAGCCGTGTGCTGTTTGGGTGGGTACATTGTGGTTGGGAGGACAAAAACAATGCATGAAAAGTAACTAGAGAAAGAAGGCAAGAAAATAAGCAGTCACATGGTCATTGAATACAGACTTTCAGAGAAAGGTGAGGTGAGTAGAGGCTATAGTATTCAAAGGATGTTTCTTTAAACAGTTTAAACTCTCCTCCCCAACCCAATTTTTATTTATTGATTTTAGAGAGAGAGGAAGGGGAAAGAGAGAGAAACTCCCATTTGTTGTTCCTCTTATTTACACACTAGAGGCCCGATGCACGAAATTCGTGTAAGGGGCTCGGCCCTCACAGCCCCAGCTTTGTCCAGCAGGTCGTCTGGGCGGTTGTCCTGCTGTTTGGTCTAATTAGCATATTAGCTCTTTATTATATAGGATTTATTGGTTGATTCTTGTATGTGCACTAACAGAGGATCGAACCCACAACCTTGGTGTATTGGGATCATACTCTAAACAACTGAGCTACCCAGCCAGGGCTTAAGCAATTTAAACTTGATTTAGGGTGACAGCATGAGTAAAGTGTGGATAATTAAAGGAAACCCCACAATGGACTTGTAGAATACCAAGAGCACATGCATCGAAGTTGGAGGTAGCTTTGTGTGTTAAGGGAACCAAAGGGTGGAGGACATATATTGCTTCTCAGTGAAAAACAAGTCAACTCAGTAGAGTGGGCAACAGTAGAGAAGGCTGTGGAAGGAATACATAAATATTTCTCTCCTTTTATCTATCTATCTATCTATCTATCTATCTATCTATCTATCTATCTATCATCTATCTATCCTCTATCTCCCAATTCAGAAGCTCCTGAATACCTAAGTCAGTAATGAAAATGTCTTGTTAATTGGGACAAGTTAGGGATAGCATTGACAGCAAATGAGGGCACACTTTGATTTTAGTGTATTTTCTCTTCCAAAACCTGCTGTTCATGATCACTTAAACAATTTATGCAAAAAAGAAGATTTTTTTCCTTGCACTTAAATTAACTCATTGATTGACGTAAGGAGAGGAAGCTCCCATTAGTTATCTATTATATTTTAGACATAGAGCTAGGCACATGATATGTTTTATCATATAACCCTTCCCGGCAATGCCTGGAGTTAGAAGTTTTTGTCACTGAATATTAGGAATTATGGACATTAGAAATAAGTTACCAAGCAAATCCTGACCTTTCTAATTCCTAGTTCTATGCTATATTTTATAATCAAGCTGCACATCAAATTCTGAGATGTATTAGATACAGTCATTTCTACTTCACTCCTTCTGAAATAAAATGCATCCCCCAAGCCTCTATCTCCCACAGCTCAGGGGGGGGGGGTGTTGCTACCAGGGGGTCTGGCCTTAGCCTACAACTAATGGAATCCGAGTCAGGCACCTGATTTAGGTTTGAGTCAAATAGTTCCTCTCACGTAGAAATGGGAACTGCGATGGATGAATTGAGCTGATGTTGGTAACTGGATCCACAAATGATCCCAGCCCTGCAACACTATGGTGTGTTGCAAGTGACAGTTATACGGAAGCAGAAAATAAAAGCCTAAGAGAAGCAGCAAGTGCCCTGGGAGGAAGACGGGGCAGCCATGGACTGAGAGCAGGCAGGCATGCAGAGCCTGGGTCTTTGTGTAACTAAAAGTGTTTTCATTGGATCCTCTGGCTGGAATAGACATAAGATGCTAGGTTCAAAATACTCTTTTCATTTCAAGTTGTAGACTTTACATTATTTCACAGTATCCCTGTGGAGCACAAGAAAAGCTATATCCAAATTAATTTTAATCCCTTTAGAAGCAATTTGGTTTTCCTTAGTGGAAGCTTTTCCACTTTTTTGTTTTTATTTTTTAGTTTTTATTGAGGGCAAATATCTGAATGAGCCACTTGTGAGGTTCACGGTGCAGGGAAAAAAGACAGAGAGTCCAGGCTGGTCAAAAGGGGGTTTAATTTTCATAGGTCCGAGGGTAGGGCCGGAGAAGTCGCATTGGGCGGGAGCTGAGGCACTTTTTTTATACAGCTGTTCAGTGAAGGCGGTGGGCCTTAAGCTGTTCAGGGAGCGAGGGTGGAACTTCGCTGAGGGCAGGGGTTCCAGGAATGGAGCCAATATCTGTGTCACCATTTGCCTGGAGCACTGGTCTGACACGGGTTCCAGGAAGGGACCAGCATTTGTGTCGCCATCTGTCTGGTGCACTAGTCTGTTATCTGCGTCACCATCGGTTGCATGCATCGGCTTCTGGAATTCCTCTGATCTAACATCCTGGCCTTTTGGTGATAGGGGGCACCGAAATCGTCCTGGCTACTTCCTGCTCACCAGGGGCGAAGAGGGAGGGGATTTTTAAAGGCCAAGGTCAGGCAGAGGCAGGTCAGAGGGCAGCCGAGTGTAGGGATGGAGCAGGAGCTGGTTTACAGTCACCCGTGACATCTCCGTGATACGGGAGCAGATGAATTTGAGGAGGCAGGGGGCTAGAAAAAAAGACACAGATGAGAATTAGGGGCCCTATCCTGGGTAGGATCCAGGTAGCTAAGGGACTTTGGAACCAGCCGAAAAGAGAGTTGTCCCGGGAGTGTCTTGCATAGCTCTTCACTCAACTTGGTCAGGGTCTGCACGTTCTGTTCTACCACTCCGGATTCGTTGATGTAGTAGCAGCATTCTTCCTGAAGGAATATGCAAGTTCCCCCCTTTTCTGCAGTAAGAAGGTCTAGGGCTTGTCGGTTCTGTAGGGCTACCAATATTACTTGCCGCTGCAGGGAGGCTAAGGAGGCGGTAGTAGACTCCAGGGCTATCTGGAGTTTGTCATTGAAATCTGAGCAGATATTATGCTATTCCCGAAGGCCCCTCTGGCAAGGCCTACCGAGGCAGCAATACTTAGTCCAGCCTGAGGTTGAGTGAGGGCCTTGATGACTCAGGGCAGGAGTGCATTGCCGCAGGTTGGCTGGAGGCAGCGGGAAGGAGAGTGGCCAGGTTCAGGGCTGGGGACTGGGTTAGGGAGATGTCAGGACCCTCGAGGAACAGGAGATGGAATTTCTGCATGCGAGAGGGGGCAAGGAGAGATAAGGATCGGTGGGAGAGAAGATCCTGTAGTCTATGGGTGGAGAAGACCTGTAAGGGTTGTTGGAGGCAGATCTTCTGGGCCTCCTTGGTGAGAGTGGCAGCTGCAGCCAGAGCTTGGAGGCAGGGCTGCCATCCCCGAACCGTGGGATCAAGCTGTCTAGACAGGTAGGCTATGGGGGTGAAGGCTGGCCCTAGGGACTGGGTGAGGACCCCCATAGCTATTCCCTGTCTTTCATCAGTAAATAGTTGGAAAGGCTTAGAGATGACCAGGAGAGAGAGAGGGGGAGATGCCAGAAGGGTATCCCAGAGCTTAGAAAAAGCCTGGCGAATGAGGGAGGGTGAGGAGAGGGGGCCTACTGGTGTTTCTTTAGCGGCCTGGTATAGGGGCTTAGCTCAGAGAGCAAAGTTTGGGACCCAATGGTGGAAGAATCCTACTAGCCCTAGAAAAGACAAGATCTGTTCAGCAGAAGTGGGAGACTGTAGGTCTCATATTGCCTGAGCTCAGTCAACTGTCAGTCCTCGGGAATTGGGCATCAGACAGATCCTCAAGTAAGTGACGGTGGGGGCTGACAGTTGCTCCTTGGCAGGGGACACACAGTATCCTTTGTCCCTGAGAAAATTGAGGAGGACAGCTGTCTGTCTCTGGAAATTGTCTAAAGAGGGGCTGCAGAGAAGGAGATTTTCTACATACTGGAGAAGAGTGTTGGGTTCTAAAGAGCATTGTTGGAGGTCTCTGGCTAAGGCCTGGCCAAACAGATGAAGACTGTCTTTGAACCTCTGGGGCAGGACCGTCCAGGTGAGTTGGTGGGATACCTGCTCCTCTGGGTCCTCCCAAGTAAATGCAAACAGATGGTAAGAGTCTGGATCCAGAGGGATGGTAAAGAAGGCGTCCTTGAGGTCGAGGTTGGAAAAGTGTGTGGTACAGGATGGAATACATGAAAGGAGAGTGTAAGGATTAGGGACCACCGGGTGGATGGGGACCACCACTTCATTGATTAGTCAGAGGTCCTGCACCAGCCAGTAGGTCCCGTTTGCCTTCCTAACGGGGAGAATGGGGGTGTTGCAGGGAGAGTCAATAGGTATGAGGAGACCCTGCCCCAGAAGCTGAGTAATGAGGGGTTTGAGCCCTCAGCCATGAGTTAGGGAGATAGGAAACTGGGGACGGGAGGGAAATGAGGTGGGGTCCTTAAGTCTGATTCTGACCGGGGTATGGTGTCTAGCAACCACTGGGGTAGAGGTATCCCATACTTTTGGGTCGACAAGGGATGCAGACGGTGGGGGATCAGTGTTCCTGTGAAGGGAGAGGGCCAGGAGCAGAAGAAGCAGGGAGGCTGAAGGGCTCTGAGTGAGCTGCAGAGTGGCCCCTAGTTTGGTGAGGACATCCCATCCTACAAGGGGCACGGGGCATGAAGGCATGACTAGGAATGAGTGGGTTATAGGGCTATCATCGAGGAGACAGGGAAGGGGCCCGGTGGCCAGCGAGATTGTGGAAGGGAAAAGAGGCTCTGAAAAGGAGGGTAGGACAGAGAAGGTAGCCCCCATGTCGACCAGGAAGGAGACCGGCTTCCCCTCTACCTTGAGCATTACCCTGGGCTCGGCGAGGGTGATGGGGGTCATTGAGTCTGGGCATCTTCCTTCGGCCAGTCCCAGCATGGCCACGGCGGGTCATGACCTGGAAGGGCGGCCCCTCCACGCTGAGATGCAGAGTGCCCGTCACTTTTCCAGGGGCAGTCACTTTTCCAGAGGCCGCTTTGACTGCACGCTGGGCAGGGCTTGATTGGAGGCTGGGATTGGGGGCACTGCCTCATCCAGTGGCCTTCATTCCCACACTCAAAGCATCCTCCAGGTGGCATTAGTCCTCTTCTTGCACCCCCACCTCGCACAGCCCCTTGGGACCATGCGCGGCTGCCGTCGGCTGCAGGTTGCATGCATCCTAACACCACTCAATTTAGGTATGCAAAACTGACATATTTATTTAGTTTTATGTAATAAAACTCTGTTGTAATAATTTTCAATGCAAAAGAAATATAACAGATTTATACATAGGTAAAAGAAATTGACTGTCAGAAATAAATTAATCTTGCCTTTTTCATGGAGCACAAATAGTAAAATAATTTAAGCTAAAAGTTTTGTTTGCCCTAAGTCATGAGGAAATGGCTATTTCCTAGACTCTCAAAGACCACTATCATGTGTGAATGTAGTATAAGGATAGCAAGACAGTTTATAGCATTTATAAACAGTGAATCTGATGCATTTAGGTAATATAATTCAACAGTCATGATATGAAATAATTACTAGTTTTGGGTGTTCTGTATAAATTATCTTTAGTTGTCACATTTCATATTAATCCTAAAAAAATATATGAAATGTGACAATAATTTCTGAGACTGTCTACTTGCAATAAAAGGCTAGTTAGACATAATGAGCAGCACCTTTGCAAGGGGTCCTTTTACATGGCCAAGTCACAAGGCTAGAAATATTTTGGAAAATGGGGACAATTTATTTGGTCATGATTTTTCACGTTTCTGTCAAAGACATTTCACGCAAAGGTGGACAATGTGCAGAGCAGGGTTCATGCTTAGATATAGGGTGTCTAGTCTGCGTACCGGGCACTTTTCCTTCCCCCTCACTGAAGTGAAGTTAGACCATATTTCAAGTGATGAAAGACCGCAGGTTCTAAGGGGTGGGGCTGGGAAGACCAGCTGCCAAGATCCTTTGGGTGATTCTAGTGAACGAAAGTCTTTAAACCTCAATTTCTTCATCTGACAAGTATTTATTGGGTATGGCTGTTGTGTAACAAGCACTTTCAGTCACCCAGAATCCATGGGTGAGCCAGAAAAATACCCACTTTTGCTGATTTTGGGCTTCTCCACCTGCCCATCTCCCTACGCCCAATTAAAACTCACCGTCAGAGCTTGGCGGCTTTCACCGCTAACGGGAAGCATGAGATGTGTCTGCGTGCTTCTCCTTCCACATCGTCAAGTATTCACCTTGCTTGTTCTTGCAGTTGTTCAGAGCAGAGCATGTGTGAATTCCTGCACTTCTCAGCACAAGAGCTCTCACAGGGACACAGGGCTGCTACTCTCTGGAGAGCATATGAAGCTATCATTGCCATGCTGAGCCCTTTTTGGCATGATTTTTAAAAATATTTTTATTGATTTTTTAGAGAGAGAGAAATGGAGAGGGAGAGAGTGATAGAAACATTGATGAGAGAGAACATCAACTGCCTGCCTTCTACATGCCCACACCAGCTATCTAGCCCACAGTCTGAGCAAGTGCCCTGAATGGCAATCACACGAGTGACTTTTTGGTGCCTGGGTCGACACTCAACCACTAGCAACACCAGCAGGGGCAGGGCACTGTGTTAGTTTGTTAGTTAGTTTGTTTGTATTTTAGATAAGCTACTTGTAAAGTCAGGCAATTCATAGATATTAGTTTATACACCTAGTTTGGGGAACTGTGAGAAAATCATGGATGTACTTGGAATTCCACTTGTTCGTAGTACTTTATGAGGAAGATAAAGTTCAAGTGGAGGTAGATTGGGGGCTATTGCCAAATCCACTCCATAGGAAATCTCCATGAGGTCATTGGCTCTACAAAGAACGACCCGGAAGAAAGTCACGCCCTTCAAGGGATAGGAAGTCTCCCCTGAGCTAAGATAATAGCATTGAGCCAGGATTTAAGTTAAGTCAAGGCAAAAAAGAAACAGAATGAGCAAGAATATGTGATCTAGTATCATCATGCACAGGGTTTGCTTAGGGTGTGAGATGAGACAATAACAGGAGAGCAATTAGTTACGCAGGTCCCGAGGTCCTGCCCAGTCCCCCTATAGAAGCGGGTGACAGAAACAGGAAGTAGGGGAGAGTCCTCAGGACCACAGCGAAGTGATAGATAGTGGAAAGAGGGTTCCTGGAAACCTTTTCTTGAGGTCATAGAATACAGTTCCTTCTTGGATTCTGGCTCTTGAGCTCTTTCTTTAGAAGTGGGACCAGATGACATGGGATGTGACTCCCATAGCTGCTTTCCTTCTTTCTGTGCAGAGCCCACCGTGGGCCGGGCAGGGGGGCGGGAGGGGAGAGGTTGGCGGGGGCAGGGCAAGTGTCCAAAGACATGAAGGGTGTGTCCTCTCCTAGTTTATCAGCATACATTTGAGGGCCCATAGAAATTCCGTTAGGCAAAGACCTATTAGTGGGGCACCATAAAGCAACACTAAATAAAATGCAATAAAAAATCAGCAGTCAAAACAAGCTTCCACACAGATGAAAACAGCTCAGCTCTCAAGATGGACACAGCACATAGGTGATGAAGTAAATGGAAGGAGAAAAATTCTTCAGTGCTCTAGTGAACTAAATTCTTGCAGAGCTCTATTCCCCATACAGCGAGCTCATTCTTAAAAATAAAAGTCTCAACTTTGTGTGACATTATTAGTCAATGCAAACCCTCTAATCTACTATGTTCATTCACCTAGAGTGGCGATCAATAAGGTAGACGTTATTCCACCCCAGGTCTGGCATTTCCATGCAGTGACACGCCCCTCAGGGGCGGGAGGAGACCCTGTGATCAAGGGAAGGCGATGCCCCATCACACCTCTGCTGCTGCCACTGCTGGCAGCGCAAGCTTCAGCCTGCCCTGGTTACCTGGTTACCTGAGCCTTGGGCAGCCCTGGGTGGCTGGCCAGCTGCCATCTGAGGCTTGCCTGTGCCTCGGGCAGCCCTGGGTGGTTGGGGGGCTGAGGGGACTGGGGGACTCTGGAGGCAGGCCCCACACTCCTGCCACCCTGGCGGGGCTGGGAGGACTGGGTGCTGCCATCTTGTGGCTGTGGGCACCACCATCTTTAAGGGTGGGGCAGCAATTAGTATATTCCCTCCTATTGGCTATGAGTGCTGCCATCTTTGAGGGTGGGGCAGGCAATTAGCATATTTCCTCCTCACTGGCTGTGGGTGCCACCATCTTTGCAATGGGGTGAGGTTCAATTAGCATATTCCCTCTTTATTAGATAGGATTTGTCCTAAGGCAAGGTGGAGACATACACTTCAAAGGGTGAGGTTTCAAAGGGTAGGGTCTAGAGAAGCATTGTCAGATTGTTGAATAGCCTACAGCTGTTCAGGTGTTTGGCCAACAGGAGGCAATAACATGCAGATTAAGATGCCCTGAGCTGTCTGGCAGCAAACAATCATCCTATTCAGGTTTAGGGGAGATGCTTGTTAGCCATTCCGACAGGTAATTACATATGTGACTCAGCCCTTGTTGAGCCCCCAAGCTTCATCAACCTTTTGATGAAACTCTTGTAAATATGACATGTTGGAATTGGTTCCCGGCAGGCTGGGGCAATGTCCTAATTTTTAAAAGATGTACTCTGTGAGTCTCCCTGTGACAGCCTCCGCACATCCTGTGTGTGTATGACACAGCAGGAACACAGAAATCTGGCTGCTGTCACCAGCAACCCCAGGCATGAAAGCAGGGCCTCTGGATGATGCAAACGTGCTTCCATGGTGGCCATCAAACAGCGCCAGTGTCAGGGTTTGGGAAAGGAGAAGGAAGTGCCACCTGCTTAGCTGCTTTCTCCTGCTTTGTCGAAGGGAAGTGAGAAGATTTTGTTTAGAATGTTTTCATTTTATTTGGCTTATCCCTCTAAGATAGAAACATAGTTTGCCACCCTGTTAGAATTATTTATCACTGAATTTAATTTCAACTGGTTGACCAGCTCCATTTTAAATCTCTGTGCCAAGATAAAGTTTCTGAATTTTGTCTCCAAATATCTTTTCCACCACAGACCTCATGAGCATTGAAAGCTGTCTCCAGCTCTCTAACCCTGTCCAGCCTCTCCTATCTCATGTTACTAGAACTTTAAAAGTCTTTGCATGCTTGCATTGGTAGTGATAGCAGATAGAGTAGAATAAGCTTAAAAATCAAACAAGTGATGCTTCTATGCAAGCTATATAACCTCTTTCTGGAAAGGTTCTTATCTTTTTAATAAGCCACATAATTTATTGCCTGTGTTTCTTCTTCAGGAGAAAACATGACCTTGTTTCTTACCAAATATTGTGAGTGGGTAAGCTGTAACAAAAGCGTTTATTTTCTTTCTTTGTGCTGGAAACACACACACACACACACACACACACACACACAAAACTAAGAGGAAACTTCTCACTACAGGCATCTAATTATCAGTTTCTGCTTTCCTTTGTTATTATCAGAAAATATATTCTTAAGGCCAGCTCCGAAGTTACATTCATGTAGAGGCCTTTACTCCAGGTAGCCAGGGTGCAAGTGTGTGTCCTCTTTGTCCAACTGGAAGGACAAGCAAAATTATAGACTGAAGCAGAAAAATAGAGACAAAAACAAAATTACAGACTAAAGTAGAAAAATCAAGCTTTACCACCATTTAAATAGACCCAAGACTTGCACCAGGCCAATCAGGAATTAGGTGATAGTGTCAGGAATTGCACATATTTTTCCTTGATGCTGACATCTTTTTTTTGTTCATATAAGTGCATTTTAACTTTTATTATTATTTTAAAATTTATCTTTACTGTTGAAAGTATTGCAGATGTCCCCCCTTTTCCCCCACTAACCACTCCACCCCCATCTGCCTCCCCAAGGCATCCCTGCACTATTGTCTGTGTCCATGGGCTATGCATATCCAATCTAATAAAAGAGTAATATGCAAATTGACCATCACTCCAACACACAAGATGGCTGCCCCCATGTGGTCAAAGATGGCTGCCCCCATATGGACACAAGATAGCCACCACAAGATGGCCAGCAGGGGAGGGCAGCTGGGAGGGATCAGGCCAGCAGGGGAGGGCAGTTGTGAGGGACCAGGCCTGCAAGGGAGGGCAGTTGAGGGCAATCAAGCCTGCAGGGGAGGGAAGTTAGGGGCGACCAGGCCAGCAGAG
The DNA here is from genome assembly GCA_026230045.1 of Corynorhinus townsendii. Lineage (NCBI taxonomy): Eukaryota > Metazoa > Chordata > Mammalia > Chiroptera > Vespertilionidae > Corynorhinus > Corynorhinus townsendii. The sequence goes on along the minus strand of JAPDVU010000010.1, from coordinate 5,890,491 downwards.
GAGGGAAGTTGGGGGCAACTGGGCCTGCAGGGAAGGGCAGTGGGGGGAACCAGGCCTGCAGAGAGAGCAGTTGGGGTGGACCAGGACTGCAGGGGAGGGCAGTTAGGGGCAATCAGGCTGGCAGAGGAGCAGTTAGGCATCAATCAGGCTGGCAGGGGAGTGGTTAGAGGGTGATCAGGCTGGCAGGCAGAAGCAGTTAAGGGCAATCAGGAAGGCAGTCAGGCGAGCAGTTGGGAGTCAGCAGTCCTGGATTGAGAGAGGGATTTCTGACTGCCCGTTTTGGGATCGGGCCTAAACAGGCAGTCGGACATCCCCTGAGGGGTCCCAGATTAGAGAGGGTGCAGGCTGGACGGAGGGACACACACCACCTCCTCCACGGCCCACCCCCGTGCACCAATTTCATGCACCTGGCCTCTATAATAATAAAAGTGTCATATGTTAATTAGACCGGACAGCTGAACGACCTTCCAGACGTCCTTCCGGACAAATTTCCAGATGAAGTCAGGGCTGCGAGGGCCGAGGCACACCGCCACAGCTGTGAGGGCTGAGTCCCTTGCATGAATTTCATGCATTGGGCCTCTAGTATGAATATAAGTTCCCCAGCTAGTCTCTTCCCAACCACCCAACCTCCCCCACCTTTTCTCTGAGGTTTGATAATCTGTTCCATGCTTCTATGTCTGTATCTATTTTGTTCATCATTTTATTTTGTTCATTAGATTCCGCATATGAATGAGATCATATGATACTTGTCTTTCTTTGACTGGCTTAGTTCCCTTAGCATAATACTCTCCAAGTCCCTCCATGCTGCCTCAAAAGGTAAGAGATCCTTCTTTTTTACAGCTGCATAGAATTCCATTCTGTAAATGTACCATGGCTTTTTAACTCACTCATCTACTGATGGGCACTTGGGCTGTTTCCAGATCTTAGCTGTTGTAAATTGCACAGGGGTCCATATATTTTTTCTGATTGATGTTCTGGGTTTCTTGGAATATTTTCCTTGAAGTGGGATCACTTGGTCACTAGGAAGTTCCATATTTAATGTTTTTGAGAAAATTACATACTGTTCTCCACAGTGGCTGCACCAGTCTACATTCCCACCAGCAGTGTACTAGGGTCCCCTTTTCTCCACATCCTCATCAGCACTTGTCATTTATTGATTTGTTGATGGTAGCCACTCTGACAGGTGTGAGGAGATACCTTATTGTCTTTTAAATTTGCATGTCTCTTTCAGCATGTTTTCATATATCTCTTGGTCCACTTTGGAGAAATGTCTCTTGAGGTCCTTTTGCCCATTTTTGAAATGGATTGTTTGTCTTCCTTCTGTTAAGTTGTATGAGTTTCTTATGTATTTTGAAAATTAATCCCTTATCAGATGTATCATTGTCAAATATGTTCCCCCATACAGTGGGCTCTCTTTTCATTTTTTTCTTTATTGATTAAGGTATTACATATGGGTCCTTATGCCCCTATTGCCCTCTCCACTTCCCCTCAATCATGCCCTCATCCCCCTGGTGTCTGTGGCCATTGGTTAGGCTTATATGCATGCATGCAAGTCCTTTGGTTGATCTCTCCCCCTTACCCCCACCCTCCCCTACCTTCCCTCTGAGGTTTGACAGTCTGATCGATGCTTCTATGTCTCTGGATCTGTATTTGTTCATCAGTTTATGTTGTTCATTATATTCCACAAATGAGTGAGATCATGTGATATTTATCTTTCTCTGACTGGATTATTTTGCTTAGCATAATGCTCTCCAGTTCCATCCATGTTGTTTTGATGGTGGTTTCTTTTGCAGTGCATAGGCTTTTTATTTTTATGTAGTCCCATTTGTTTATTTTCACCTTAGTTTCCTTTGCCTTAGGAGATGTATCCATAAACATATTGCTATGAGAGATGTCTGAGATTTTGCTGCCTAAGATTTTTATATTTTCGTATCTTACATTTAAATCTTTTATCCATTTTGAGTTTATTCTTGTGTATAGTGTAAGTTAGTGGTCCAGTTTCATTCTTTTTGCATTTACCTCTACAATTTTACTAGCAACATTTATTGAAGAGTCTGTCTTAATTCTATCGTATGCTCTTGCCTTCTTTGTCAAATATAAATTAAGTGTAATGAATTGGGTCAATTTCTGGGTTCTCTGTTCTGTTCCATTGATCAGTATGCCTGTTCTTGTGGCAGTACCAGGCTGTTTTGATTATGATGACTTTGTAGTGTAACTTGTTATGTGGTATTGTGATCCCTCCAACTTTGTAGTTTTTTCTCAAGATTGCTACTACTGTTTGGGGTCTTTTTTGGTTTCATATAAATTTTTGAGTGTTTGTTCTAGGTCTATAAAATATGCCATTGGTATTTTAATAGGGATTACATTGAATTTATAGATTGCTTTGGGTATTATCTACATTTTAAAGATGTTAATTCTACTATGAACATGGTATATTCTACTTTTTATATCTTCCTCTATCTATTTTTTCAACATCCTGCAGTTTTCTGAGTATAGGTCTTTTATCTCCTTTGTTAAGTTTATTCCTAATTATCTTAAGTTTTTTTGCAGTGGTAAATGTGATTGTTTAGTTTCTCTTTTTGTGAATTCATTATTGGTATATAAAAATGCCATTGATTTCTAGGTGCTAATTTTGTATCCTGCCACATTGCTGAATTAAGTTATTAAATCTAATAGTTTTTTGGTGGAATCTTTAGGTTTTTCTATTTACGATATCCTGTCATCTGAAAATAATGACAGTTTACATCCTCCTTTCCAATTTGGATGATTTTTATTTTTTCTTCATGTCTAATTGCTATGGCTAGGACTTTGAGTACTATCTATATATAAAGAACTAGTATGCAAATTAGCTCAGTATGCTGTAATGGTCACGACAAGCTCAGGAGGAGGGGCTGGGTACAGCCCCAATCCTGAGAGAACAACACGCAGGTGTGGCCCAGAGCCTGAGAGAACAACACACAGGGGCACCTGCTCCGGGCCTCCGCGATGCGGCCGGGGGCAGGCCTGCAGCGGACACACACAGGGGCACCTGCTCCGGGCCTCCGCCATGCGGCCGGGGGCAGGCCTGCAGCGGACACACACAGTGGCACCTGCTCCGGGCCTCCGCCATGCGGCCGGGGGCAGGCCTGCAGAGGACACACACAGGGGCCATGCTCTGATCTTCGTTAGTAGTACATCCCCTGAGGGCTCTTGGGCTGTGAAAGGGGGCAGGCTGGGCTCAGGGACACCACCCCCCCATACAAGAATTTCGTGCACTGGGCCTCTAGTCCTATATAGTAAAAGCCTAATATGCTCAGTGTCTGGTTGTCCGGTCAGCCATTCAACCAATCAAAGTGTAATATGGTAATGATATGCAAAGGCCGCTCAACCTCTCCAACACTTGTTATTGCTTGTCTTTTTTATAATGACCACTCTAACAGGTGTGAGGTGGTATCTCATTGTAGTTTTGATTTGCATTTTCCTAATTGCCAGTGAAGTTGAACATCTTTTCATATAGGTTTTATGACTTCTTTGAGTGGTTGCTAGAATTCACTGGCAGAGACATCTGGTCTTGGACTTTTGTTTTTTTGGAAGGTGTTTGATGGTTGCTTCAATTTTCTCACTGCTGATTGTTCTATTTAAATTTTCAAGATGTTCATGATTTAGTCTAGGAAGGTTATATGTTTCCAGGAACTATCCATTTCTTCTAAGTTATGGAATTTGGTGATGTGTAGTCTTTCATTATATTCTAGTATGATCCTTTGCATAGCTGTGATATTTGTGGTGACTTTTCCTCCCTCATTTCTGATTTTGTTTATATGGGACTTCTCCCTTTTTTCCTTAGTGAGTCTAGCCAGGGTTTATCAATTTTATTAATCTTCTCAAACAACTAGCTCTTTGTTTTATAATTTTTTTGTATAGTGTTTTTGTTCTCTATTTCATTTAATTCTCCTCAAATTGTTATTATTTCATTTATTCTGCTGACTTTGGGCTGATTTTGTTCCTCTTTTTTTCCTATTACTTTAAAATGTGAACGTTGTTTACTTGGGATTTCTCCTGTTTCTTGAGATAGGCCTATAAGATGATATGAACTTTCTTCTTGTTACTACATTTGCTGCATTCCAGAAGATTTGATATGCTGTATTGCCATTCTCATTTTTCTCTATGTAACTTTTGAGTTCATCTTTTACTTCTTCTTTGAATCAGTCATTTTTTCATAGTATGCTTTTTAATCTCCATGTATTTGTGGGTTTCTTTACTTCCTTTTTGCAGTTGATTTCTAATTTCAAGACACTGTGGTTGGAGAATATGCTTGATATATCAATCTTCCTGAATTTGTTGATGCTACTTTTGTGACCCTACATATGATCTATCCTTGAGAATATTCTATGTGCACTGGAGAAGAATGTATAATCTGATGGTCTTATCTTCTAGGATGAAATGTTCTGTAAATATCATCTATGCCTACTTGGTCCTGTGATTTAAGGCCAATATATCTTCATCGGTTTTCTGTTTGGTTGATCTGTCTAGAGCTGTCAATGTAGTATTCAGATCCCCAACTATGATTGTGTTTTAAGCTGTTTTTCCCTTTAGTTCTGTGAGTTTTAGATATTTTGGTGCTCCCTGGTTGGGTGCATGCATAATAAAAAGTGTTATATTTTCTTGATGTAATGTTCCCTTTATCATTATAAAGTGTCCATCTTTGTCTCTTATTATCTTCAAATCTATTTTATCAGATGTAGTATGGCTACACATGCTTTTTTTTGTGGAGGTTATTTTCTTGGAGAATCATTCTACCCTTGTACTTTGAATCTACCTTTGCCTTTGCTGCTTAGATGTCTCTGTGCCTCTTTATTGGTGAATTTAGACCATTTACATTTAGGGTAGTTATTGAAGTGTGAGGATTTCCTATAGCTATTTTATCTTTTGTTTTCTGTGCATCCATTGGTTTTTTTTCTTTATATTTCTATCTATTGTTTTTGTTTGGTAGTATTCCATACTTCTTTCCTCTTTTTTTTTTTTTTAAATCTATTTGTCCTGGTTTGGGGATTTTTGTGTATGGTTATCATTATGTTTATAAAAAATGTAGTTGCATATATACCACATTTTTCCTTTTCAGTGCATTTGATCTTTATTTTCTTTTGTCAGTTCAGACATTTCCCCTCTCCCCTTTTATTTTTTTATTGTCACAAATTATCTGTTTATGCTATAAGGTTTTTTTTTTTTTGTGATCTTACACATAGTGTTTTTGACCTTATGTTCTCTGGTTCAGGTAGAATAACTCACTTCAGTATTTTCTGCAGTGGAGGTTTTCTGGTGATAAAATCCCTCAGTTTCTGAATGTCTGGAATGTCTTTATTTCTCCTTCACCTTTAAAGATAATTTTGCTGGATATATTATCCTTGGCTGGTAATTTCTCTCTTTTAGACATTTAAATATTTGTTTCCACTTTCTTCTGGTTTTGGAGTTTCTGCTAAGAAGTCAAATGAAATTCAGATGGGTTTTCCTTTGTAGGTCACTTCCTGAATTTCCCTGGCTGTTTTGAAAATCTTTGCTCTTATTTTTTGACAGCTTCAATACTAAGTGCCTTGGAGAGAGACTTCTTGAAATGGTATTTTCACTCTTATGTCATGAGTGAACATTGGAATTTCTGTTTGTGTCTTGGATTTAAGGATCTAGTTCTTTCCATAGATTTGGGAAGTTTTCATCCACTATTTGTTTTAATAGATTCTCCATTCCATGGTCCCTCTCTTCCTCCTCCCCAGTGCCTATAATTCTAATATTGCTTATTCTCATGGAGTCCAGAAAGTCTTGTAGAGCTCTTTCATTTTTCTTTATGCTTGGGTCTGTCTCTTCTTCACTCTGCGTCATTTCTATTTTCAATATCACTAATTCTTTCCTCCATTTCCTGGTTGATCTGTTTTCTAGGCTGAGTAGTTCATTCTTAATCTTTTTAATTGCCTGCTTCAGTTGCTGGATTTCTGATTGGTTCTAAGTTTCAATTTCTTTGGTAAAATACTTGCTTCGTTCATTGATTTGTTTTCTGAGAGCCCTGAGTTGTCTATCAGTATTTTCTCCCATATCATTGAGAATTTTCAGAACTGCAATTTTGAAATCTCTGTCATTTACTAGTATGTTCCATATTTCCATGTGTTCCAGCTTACTTTCTGGAATTTTAAAAAAATTTTCTTTCTGGTTATTCTGGTTACTGTAGTTCTTCATGGTATTTGCTGTCCTCCTTTGCTTATGCATTTATCTCTGAAGAGGTCTTTCTACTATTTTCGAGTTGATGGCACTGAATCGTAGATTTTTTATCTCTGTGATTTCCCTGTCTTGAACCTCCATGGCTTCTGTGAGACAATGTGGCCATGCTGCTTGGGGGTGGGATTTGTTTTGCCCTCACCGTAATGGTGATGTCTGATCTCCTTGGGGTCTCACCCCAAGCACCCCTCCTGGGGATCAGTCACCGAGGGTAACAGTGGTTCTACTGCAATAGCTCTTGGTTAACAGATAATTTGTTCCTGGACTGCATTCCAAGGACAATGGGAGGCCAGTTTGGGGAGTCCAAGTGATGGCAGGGCTCTGTGGTTCCATTGCTTTGTCTGAAACACCGCCTCCTGGCCCAACAGTGGAGAGCCACACAGCAGAACCTGTGCTCTGTCAGGCATCTGTTGGCTTGGTCACTATTTACTCCTCTCTGCTCACCCTGCTGGACTGCCTGCCCCTCCCTGCTACCTGGACAGTTCTCTGTTTCTCAGGCTGAAGGAGGTGCCTGCTACTGCTGGCTTTCTCCCCTCTCCTGGCGTCAGGGCTGCGTCTCCTGGCTGTTTGTGCTATCCGCCCTTGTCTCCCCGTTTATTCCCGGTTGCCCACCTGTAGATGTTTCAATGTGGGGTCTCTCAGGCATGTGTCTGTGTTGAGCAGGGATTTCTTTGTTAAATTAGAGTTGGTTAAATTGTTGAAATTTCAGGGGGAGAGTACAAGGTGTCCTCTCACATCGCCGTTCTAGCTTTTAAGAAAGCCGGACTCCAGTGTTTTTATGCTCAGTCTTTTTCACTGTCCTAATTGCTTATATCACAGAAAAGAGCTTGATTATATTTTTTGTCACATAGTATGTCTTGTTTTAAAGAAAGTAATTTGTTTGCATATACACAAATCTGCACAATTCCTTCAAGATTTTATAAAGGCCAAGGAAGGGGAAGGTGGGGGAAGGTGGAGGTGGGCAAAGCAGCGGGGAGAGGGGAACTCCTGCAATAATGTCAACATTAAAAATTTTTAATAAAAAAGAAAACAGGAGCATCTAACAAAATTTGAATTTAATGCTGCACCTATTTTTTTACTTTATTATATTGCTTAACTATAAATCATTATATGTTTTTTCTTTCAAGCAAAAATAATATTACAATAAATATAATGTTGATCTTTTGTACTTTCTCTGAAACAAGCGTTTCTTTTACTTTATTTTTAAAACTCAGTTTGTTGAAATTACTGAAATGGGATGAAGAGGGTAAAGATTCTACTTGAATTGTGTGTTTTTTTCTTTTCTACCTCATATGATTTAAGTATAATAGAATCAAAGAAATAATGGAAACAGTATAACTCACAGGGAATGCATTTTTAAAAACCGTTCTATCTATCACTTAAAGCTCCTGAAAAATATACATGAGTGTGGGAAATTACACTTTATGACACATTCAGACTGAAAACTAATTGTAGCCAGACAGCCCTTGGTAGTTATTGAGAACAAACATCTTAAAAAGTACTTCCGTGACCCTAGCTGGTGTGACTCAGTTGGTTGGACTACAAGGTCAGGCACATGCCTGGGCTGTGGGCTTGGTCCCTGTGGTGGGCATGCAGGAGGCAGCTGTGGTTTTGCTCTCACTTAGATGTTTCTCTGTCTCCCTCTCCCTCTCTAATAATCAATAAACTTATTTTAAAACATACTTCTATAAATATACTAATAGTATTTTAGAAGCCCTTGTCATTGTGGAAGCTCAGAGAAAGTAGTTGTTGGATATGCATTAAAATTTCATTATTATAAAATGTACCGGAATATATACATCTGCAGCTAAAGGCCATAGGAAGTATTTGGAAAATATAAATGTCAATGTAAAACTGCCACTCAGGTCACAATCTGATCCCATCCTGGCAAAGGGCACTCAGCAATGCCCAAAGGACATTCAGTAAGAACGTTCTCTTTGCTGTTATCCTCTAAATTTAACATCTCTTCCGGAAGGATAGAGGCTTCCATGCACAGAGGCCTGTGGTCCTTGTCCTGGTGCCTGGTTCGCTGTCCATGGTACCCAAACGAAAGGCTTTAATTAAACCTGGAGAGGTCCCACCCGCCCATGCCAGTGGCTCAGCCTTTCCCAGGGCGGCTGGTCTCCAGCATCTGACAGAGCCTGCCGCTGTGTGAAGCAGCTGTTCCTACAGGTCGTGGTGGACATGATCTTTCCACCTTCCAGTCTTCACAGTAATGGAAGGTGGAGAGGCTGAGAGGCCTCCTTGATGAAATCGTCGTGCTTCATTTCAGAAAATGGTGATAATAACAGTTCTTAGTGTAAGCACCATCCACTGGAAAAGCTCTGTAATTGCTGAATTCTAATAATCATAATCATGGGAGGTGGCTGAAAGGGAGATGAGGAACTATTCTTTCTTGTCTTAAAGAATTTTTGCACTGTCCATTTCAAAGCATGTCTTCCTGAAGCAATGTGCAGTCAGTAGTTCAGTCATACAGCGTGTAAGAGGCTGTCTGGTGGGCTCCCACTGGTTATAACGAAGAACTTCCTTCCCATTTCATCACCTGCTGTAGTTGACAACCTGTGTACCCGCTGGTGGCATCTACTGGCAATCAGGAGCAGGATAGTTGCACACTATTGAGAGTGGCTAGGCACTGGTTTAAAATCTAGATGGAAAGTAGAAGTGTATTTATTTTCATTTATCAAAAATACATATGAATAATTATGTGCATTTACTAGACTTGATGTGTAGTTTGGAGGTCGTCTCCTCTGTACAAAGATGACCCTGATGGGGCTTCATCTCATTAGAGATGCTCATGTGTGGCCTCGCCTACTGAACATGGCTGTTCACTCTGGGCCCTCGACTTGCTGCTTTCTCACCTGCCCAACACTGAGCTTGGGTTTGCATGTTGCATCAGTTTACCCCTTTATATCACTCTGGAAAATATACTCAAAGGTGTAAAATTTTATGTTTATGTTAAAAGCTTTGAAAGGCCTTTAAAGATTAAGCTTGAAAATTCAATGTTCAAGAAGTTACTCTTTTGCTGTTAATCCTCACCAAAGGATATTTTTTTCCCATGGCTTTTCAGAGAGAGTGGAATTGAGGGAGGGAGGGAAGGAGGAGGAGAGGTAGGGAGAGAGAGAGAGCGCAATGTGAGAGAAACACAATGACTGGTTGACTCCTGCATGCTCCTGAACTGTGGACAGGGAGCAAACCCACAACAAGCTGTGTATCCTTGACAGGGAATTGAACCAGACACTTGGGTGCTTGAGCTGATGCTCTAACCACTTAGCAACACCAACCAGGGCCAAGAAGCTATTTTTAATTCACAATTTCATATACCAGCAGCATCAACCTCAAGAAGATTGAAGTCTGAGTGTCATAATGATGGAGTCTGAGAAAAGTAATGTCAAATACATGTTTGTTTCTTCCCTTAATATAATGAGCTGATTAAATTAGTGCATTTAAATAGTCTAGTAAATATTAATAAACAGCATAGTCAAAAAACATAAAGCAGTAGAATAACTTCTGTATGGGTTACAATGGTAATACTTCTAACAAGTCTCAATTAAAAAAAAAACCACAATAGAGTTTGAAAATGAAGTAGCTAGGGTCCAGGTGAGAAACAGTGATGGCCTGGAAGTTCAATGTTAGTAAGGGAATCAGTAAGACTCTTCCATATATGGTTCTGGACTTGAGCACTTTATACAGATGAAAATTTGGCAGCGAAATCTGGGAAATGGATGAGATCTTGGTGGGGACTAGTGGCCAATGGGAATGTAGAGATCTCAGGAAAGAAACCAGAAGTATTACATCAGTTATTGATCAGCAGGAGAAAGGGGGAGTGGCAAATTAGAGAGAAATTAGAGAAGTTGGAAGAGGGAAAACTGAAGTGGGAAAGCAAGAATGGCTTTCTCTCTCTAGAAATAAAGAAGAGGGGCCCTTGTTGGTGCTGCTGAGAGAAGAGGTACACTCAGCCCCAAGGAGTAGCTACAACACTTGGCAGTAGAAGGGAGGTCCATCTGGGAAAGGTGACTTGGCTGTTTAGTCTTGAAAAGTGAGCATCTTTTCCCCGAGCTTTATTTTCTCCTGAAAAACGTCTTAACTAAATTGGCTAAGAAAGTTAAAGGAGGTAGCATAGTTTGAAGCTAGAAGATATTAACATATGCTTGAAATGTTGCTTTTGGAGATGGAAAGAGAAAAATTATTAAAAAGACCAATTCCACTTGCTGATTCGTACTGTGGTAACATCATTATACTCTTGAGGTGACGGTGTTGTTTCTTTCTTTATTCATTTATCTATCTTACATGTATCAGTTGGGTTGGGTATGGGCAGAGACAACGTTAATGTTTATCTGGGTAGATACTAACAGAGTGAGCAGGGAATTTGCGTTTTGATATGACAGTGGCTGAAATGATAGATCTAATATTCAAAGTTGGAAGCAAAGAAAATTAAGGAAGAAGTGTGATTATATTTTGTCAGAGACAACTTCAGAACCACAAATACAATTCTGAAATAATGGCAGGACTTCCAGTTAAAAAGGGCAGATCGAGTATGTTTGTTTACCTACATTCTCCTTGAAAATGACAGTAACAGGCATTTTTATAAATCTACAAAGGCAGAGAGAACCTGAGGGTGCTCTTACTTAAAGCTGCAGTTTATTTTATGAACCAAGTAATTGCTGTAGGAAAATACATTCCTTAGGTAATTTAGGAGCCAACATATTTGGGCAACTTATGATGTTTTAGGAAATGGAGATGAGAAATTTCAAGTTAATGAAAGTTGCTCAGGTTAGCAACAGACCTAAATATTAACATACGGGGAAAGATTTAGAAATCACTATACAAATGTGCTTATAGAAAAATGAGTTGGTATATATGCAAGTTGGCTGCTATTATGCAAATAAGAAACAGTACAACTCACACCCAGGATAAAATGGAGAAAAAGGACCTGGGAAGGGAAAACACTTTCTCAGGTGATGGTGATTAGCAGCTCACATGAATTTTTTGATGCTAACGTGAAATGTATATACTTGTTTTTGAGCTGGACACAAAATAGTTGATTAAAGATTAATTATTGGCACTTGTTTTTGGAACAGATGGTTGGATGAAGAAAGCTGTTTGGGGAACTAGCCAGGCGCAATAATCCTGCAAACAACACCGACAGCGATAAAGTGATGCCCACTCTGACTTCTTCCTACTCTGTTGATTTATCCCCATTCAAATCCCTAACAATGTTGAGGACTGAACACGTGGCAAATGTATTTATGGATGGGCTCTCTCAAACACCCCCTGTGGAATCTGCTGACAAGAAAAAGAACTTAATAAGAAGAAAGGAAGGAAGAAAAAGTTTGAAGGAGAAAGATATCAAATAAAAAGAATTCCTAAAAGATTAATGAGCTGCTGAATGCCATGCATGCATTTTTGCCTTTACTTCCCTTGTCTTTGGGGTCAAGTTAATAAAATTTTCTCTATAACCAAGGGCCATGAATTTGGTCTCTATATTTTCTTCTATGTAACTTATTCTTTCAGGTCTTACACTTAGGTCTTTGTTCCATTTTGAATTAATTTATGTACATGGGGACAAACTATAATTTAGTTTCACTCATTTGCATGTGGCTTTTCAGTTTTCCCAGCACCATTTATTGAAGAGACCATCATTACTCCATTGTGTATTTCTGGCTCCTTTGTTGAAAATTATCTGTTCATACACCTGTGGTTTTATAGCTGGCTTCTCTATTCTGTTCCATGAATCTGTGCGTCTGTTTCTCTGCCAATACCATGCTCTTTTGATTATCATAGCTCTGTAGTATAATTTGAAGACAGGTAGCTTGATACCTCCAGCTTCTTTCTTTTTTCTCAGGATTGCCTTGGCTATTCAGGGTCTTTAGTGGTTCCATACAAATCTGACAATCAAATTAGACTTTCTTTAACCCATCTTCAAACAGAAATGAATATCTATAGCATATTGCTTTAACATCTTATTGGTGGAAATTGTTTTTATGTGGTGCTTATATTATCAGCTTTTATTAGTCATCTCATATCTATTTTATTTTCTCAGCATGAAAATGTCTTCAAAAGTTGTGTCTTCCACTATTTATTTTTATTTTTATTCTTTTTGCTTTCCTATGTTTTCAATATCAATGGAGATGGTTTATTCTGTTATATGTATACCAGAGGCCCAGTGCACAAAAATCGTGCACTCAGGTGGGCGGGGGGGGTCCCTCAGCCTGGTCTGCACCCTTTTGCAGTCTGGGAGCCTTGGGGAATGTCCAGTTGATGGCTTAGGCCTGCTTCCTGGGGAGTGGGCCTAAGCTGTCAGTTGGACATCCTTAGAATTGCTACAAAGGCGGGAGAGGCTTCCGCCACAGCTGCTGCATTCGCCAGCTGTGAGCCCGGCTTCTGGCTGAGCGGCACTCATCCTGTGGGAGCACACTGACCACCAGGGGGCAGCTCCTGCATTAAACATCTGCCCCCTGGTGGTCAGTGTGTGTCATAGCGACCAGTCGTTCCACAATTCGCTTGATTTGCATATTAGTGTTTTATTATATAGGATATTTTTCAATTTAAATTATCCTACTATCATATTATGAAAGGGAATAAAAAATAAGACACAAAGTTTTGCACATGAGCAGTTGTCCTATACCCATAATTGGTATTTGTGAAATATGAGTCATTTGTTCTCAGATGCTTGAGTTTGTGGTAGGTTTCCTACATCTATCCTACACTATTTCAAATCATTATTCATTCTTCTACTTCTTTATTTATTCCACAAACATATACAGAGAGAGTACTGCATGTGAGGAACTGAGCTAGGAAGTCAAAGTTAAATAAGATACAGCTCTCTGTCCTCAGAAAAGTTAAGGAATGTGTTCTTGTCAGAGTAGTGAAATTTTGCAAGTGTAGTTGGAGGCAAATGAGGTCCTGATAAAGCCAGGACCAGCCAAATTGTGGTATGCACCATATCTGATCAGTATATCTAGTATGTTACTTTTGTGGGTTCCCTTGTTTCCACTCTGTGGTACCCCTCCCCTATTAAATGGCCAGTGCATCTTCATCACCTTCCTCATGCAAAACCTGATTTAAAAAATATTTTTATTGATTTCAGAAAGTAAGGGAGAGAGAGAGGGAGATAGAAACATCAATGATGAAGGAGAATCATTGATTGGCTGCCCCCTGCATACCCCACACTGGGGATCGAGCCTGCAACCTGGGCATGTGCCCTGATCAGGAATAGAACCATGACCTCTGGGTTCATAAGTTGACACTCAACCACTGAGCCATACCAGTCAGGAAAAACCTGTTTTTTTTTAAAAAGATTAGATTTCATTCATACTTAGGATGACTGATATCAATGTATTCTTTCTTTGAGAATACAACTTTTCAAGGCTAACCTATCATTGAGGAATATAATAAGTAATCACTGTTGGCATAATGCTGGTTATCCTGAACAAATAGGGGAGCTGTAGGGCAGACCTAACATTTCACCAACTATACCTTTTGTAAGCTGACAAAGGGAAGGGCTAGTGTGTGTATTGTCCCCTGCCTAATCCTAACTATTTCTTAAAGCATTTTCTATCCCAAGTTCTGACTTATTGATAGATTTCTGTTTAGTTTCTTGACCTAGTTAAAGCAGAAACACCCTCACCCCCACACAATCTGGTTTAATAAGATGGAGAAATTAGCCCAAGGCCCAGTGCCTCCATATTTTAGTAATTCAAATAAAATTTCTAAAAGATAATGGCTATATAAATTATAACCCTTTATCATTTTCTTCTGAACATGGAGAGGTAATCTAAGGTGAATTCTATTTACTAGTATATGGAATTATCTGATGTTTTAGTTCATCTTCCAGCTAATGAGGTTAATGGACTGTAGAGTAAATTCAAATGGGGAAAATGTGTTAATCAGAGAAATAATCAAAAGACCTGCTTATCTAAGGGCACCTCCCATGACCAAAGCTGGAACAATTTGATGAAAAAAAGGGAATATTATTAGTGTTTATTTAAATCCTCCCTCATGGACATGTTTATTGATTTTAGAAAGAGAGAAAGAGACATTGATAGACTGCCTCTTATATACTCCCTGACCAGGGATAGCACCCTACAACCTAGGTATGTGCCCTGCCTGGGAATCACACACACAACCTTTTGGTATATGGGATGATGCTCCAACCAATGGAGCCACTTGTGCAGGGCCATTTTATTAGATTTTATTTCTACTGTTGACAGATTACCACAAACCTAGAGTCTTAGTACAAATTTTTTGTCTTTAAACACTGGGTCATAAGTCTGACACAGGTTTATCTTGGCTAAATCAGGTGTTCACATCACTGTAAACCTTTCTGATGGCTCTCGGGTAGTCTACTTTCTTGCTCTTCTGTGTTACTGAAATTCAGTCCTTTGTCATTGCAGGTAGAAGATGCCCATGTCCTCACTGGTCAGTCAGAGGCTGTTATACAGCTCCTGAAGTCCACATCATTCCTTGACTTGTGGCCTCCTCCATCTTCAACACCAGCAACATGTCAAGTTCTTCTCATGTCACATCCCTCTGACCCATTCTTCCTCTTGTGTTTTTCACTCTTACGGACTCATGATTAGATTGTACCACATGGATAATTGAAGATACCTCACCATCTCAGGGTATTGCCTTACCAAAATTACATCAGCAAAGATATTTTTCCAATGTAAGGAAAAATTCTGGGGATTTCTTGGGAGGCCATTATTCTATCATAATGCTACTAAACGAATTACTTATGAGTCCATACGGATATACATAAATACTTTAATAGGTACATAAGTGAGGAAAAGAGATAACTCATAAAGTGTTCCTTACAGAAGAATGTAAGCTGATAAATGTAGAAGTGATGGGGGAAACAGAAACACCATATAATAATTGTTGTAATCAAGATTCACTAATGGAGATTAAAATTATTGAGCTGATTTTTGTGAGAAAGATAGTATTTTTATAGTCCTAAAGTAATCCTCCCTAACATATGTATAAATTACAAAGGGAAAATCATAACTTGCCTGTGAAGAAACTGATAGACACTTCTTTTCATTCTAAATGATATACTACATGCTAAGACACAACCTTAATCTCTACAAGTTCAAGAAGATTGAAATCATATCAAGGATCTTCTAGGATCACAATGGCATGAAATTAGAAATCAACTATAGTAAAAACACTCAAAAACATTCAAACACGTGATAATTAACTAGCATGTTATTAGACAATGAATGGGTTACCAATGAGATTAAGAAAGAAATAAAACTTCCTGGGAACAAATGAAAATGAACACACAACAACCCCAAATCTATGGGACTCCATGAAAATATTCCTGAGAGGGAAGTTAATAGCATTACCAGCCTACGTCGAGAAACAAAAAAAGCACTAATAAACTATCTAACCCTACAACTAAATTAATTAGAAAGAGAATAGTAAGGAAAGCCCAGAAGAAGCAGAAGGAAGGAAATAACAAAGATCAAAGTGGAAATAAATGACACAGAGCCTAAAAAAAGAGTACAAAGGATAAATCCAAGAGCTGGTTCTTTCAAAAGGTAAAAAAGATTGATAAACCTTTAGCCAAACCCATCAAGAAAGAAAGAGAGAAGACCCAAATAAATAAGAAGCGAGAAAGGCGAAATAACAACTAACAACACAGAAAATACAAAGGATTGTAAGTATGTGAATGAGGTATCATCTCACACCTGTCAGAATGGCTACTTTCAACAGGTCAACAAATGACAAGTGCTGGCAAGGATGTTGAGAAAAGGAAACCCTAGTACACTGCTGGTGGGAATGCAAACTGGTGCAGCCACTATGGAAAACAAAATTGAGTTTCCTCAAAAATTTAAAAATAGAACTGCCATTTGACCTATTGATCCCACTTCTGGAAATATACCCTAAGAAGCCCGGAACACGGATCAGAAGTAATATATACACCCCTATCTTCATAGAGGTACAATTGACAATAACTACGATCTGGAAACAGCCCAAGTGCCCATCAGTAGATGAGTGGATAAAAAAGCTGTGATACATTTACAAGATGGAATACAACTCATCTGTAAAAAAGGAGAATCTCATACCCTTTGAGACAGCATGGAGAGACCTGAAGAGTATTATGCTAAGTGAAATAAGCCAGTCAGGGAAAGGTAAGTATCACATGATTTCACTCAGATGTGGAACCTAAGGGAAAATATTATATGATGAGCAAAATAGATCCAGGGACATGGAAACATGGAATATATTGATGAATCTCAGAAGGAAGGTGAGGGATATGTGGGTGGGAAGAAATTAAACAAAGAACTTATATACATATATGCATAACCCATGGACACAGACAATGGTGCGGAAAAGGCTTGGGGCAGGGGTAGGAGTTAGGTAAAAGGGGTCAATGGGGGGAAAATAGTACTTCTGTATTACTTTCAACATAAAGATAAATTTAAAAAAGATTAATACCCAGTAATAAAAGTTATAGGAATTCCTTGATAAGATGCACTAAGAGTGGCACATCACTTCTGTCATATTTTTTGTCCAAAACGCATTACCTGTTCCTAATCAGGAGAAAGCATCAGATCAACCATAACAGGCCTCACCAGTGCTTTTCCGAGGTCTAGCTCATGCAAGACAAGGAAAGGTGGAGAAGCTACCACAGATTGGAGGGGGTTAGAGGACAGGAAAACAGTGCAATGTGGGATCCCAATCAGAATCTGGAATAATAGAACTTCATTAATTGGAAACTTTGTGAAATAGAATGTAAACTCGAATTGAAAAATAAAAATTAAAAATCTGATTTTTAGTTACTAATATTGGGTCAATGTTAGTTTCCTGGCTTTGATGGTGATGCATGATTACAGAAGACACTAACGTTTGGGAGAAGTTATGGAGTCTCTATGGGAGCTCTTTCAGTACTATTTGAACTACTTTTAATAAATATTCTAATACTAGAGGCCCGGTGAATGAAATTCATGCATGGGGGAGGGTTGTGTGTCCCTCAGCCCAGCCTGCACCCTCTCCAATCTGGGACTCCTTGGTGGCATTAGGCCTAAACAGGCAGTCGGACATCCATCTCATAATCCAGGACTGCTATCTCCCAAATGCTTGCCTGCCTGCCTGTCTGATTGCTCCTAACCACTTCTGTCTGCCATCCTGATCACCCCCCTAACCACTCCCCTGCCAGCCTGATTGACACCTAACTGCTCCCCTGCCAGCCTGGTCACCCCTAACTATCCTCCCCTGCAGGTCTGGTCACCCCCAACTGCCCTCCCCTGCTGGCCAGGTCACCCTTAACTTCCCTCCCTTGCCAGTCTGGTCTATCCCAAATGCCCTCCCTCGCCAGCCCGATTGCCCCTAACTGCCCTTCCCTGCAGGCCTGGTTCTCCCAACTGCCCTCCCCTGCTTGCCTGGTTCCCCCCAACTGCCCTCCCTTGCAAGGCTGGTCCCCAGCAACTGCCATCCCCTGAAGGCCTGGGTCCCCGCCAAATGTCCTCCCCTGTAGGCCTGGTCGCCCCCAACTGCCTTCCTCTGCTGGCCCGGTCACCTGTAATTGCCCTCCCCTGCAGGCCTGGTCCCTCCCAACTGCCCTCCTCTGCTGGCCTGATCAGCCCCAACTGCCATCCCTTGACAGCCATCTTGTGGTGGTCATCTTGTGTCCACATGGGGGCGGCCATCTTTGGCCACATAGGGTGGCCATCTTGTGTGTTGGAGTGATGGTCAATTTGCATATCACCTCTTTATTATATAGGATTATTTTTTTTTTAAGTTAACTAAAATAAAACGTAGCTGTGTGGAGTTATGGGTATTTTTAATATTCTTCTTTTTGTTTATCTGTGCTTTTCTATAATGATTATGTATATATTAATTTTTTATTTGAATCAAATGGTTAAAATTGAAAAGAAGTCTGGCTCAACCCCAGTTGCAAAGTTCAAAAGTAGAGAGGAGCCCTAGGAGCTGACTCACTCACAAGTTCTCCCTGCCACGTGAGGGCCCTGGGGGAAGAGTCTTCATCCCCCAGGACATCCTTGAATTTGGCACTACAAAGATATGCAAGGGCATCTTTCAAAGCACTTTGATGTGTTGGGAAGAACAGGGGTTTGTGATTTGAAAACAAATGTTAACTACTTATTGATCATTTCTGGTTCTTGTTTAAATTTGTTCACCTCTGAGCCAACTGTTTACTCATTAATTACAATAGAATGAATATTCTTTGGTGGCATTTTTTTCCAAGAAGTGGATGACACAAATGTGGCCACAGGCTTTGATACTAACTGTGAAATGCTCCTCACCCCCCCCCATGTTATTGTTTGCTGTCTCCGATTGACAAGTGAGCCCACGGCAAAAAGAAAATTCCTTGTGATAACGCATCTGAAAAATTTAACTGAACTCAATGCAAAAGCCTATTTGTCTCTCACTGAACTTGAAGTGTGGCTGCAGGGAAGGCTTTGGTGAAAAGAAGATGAGTGAGCCCTTTTCTCTTTGCAATGGCTCTTGGGATGAAATATGTATGGAAATGAAGTCATTTTCAGTTCATCTCCATTTTTGTTGCCTTCCTCATACCTTCCTGACCTTGCTTTGCCCCTGAGCCTTCCCCGTGCCGAGTGATGATCATGCAGGTAGAAATCACACAGAAAGCATCATGCATGCAGAATGCATGGGAACACAAGAATTTAATTTTCTCCCATGCAAAGCAGCCTGCCTGTTCAAAACTCATTTCCCTTCACAGCAAGCTCTACAGAAGTGCATTGGGAGAAAAACTTTCCCACTTTGAATAAATTCTGCTGCTGGTGCTTTTACATGAAGAGATTTATGAAGTTCACTTAAAAAAATTGGCTAAGTAAAGGGAGTTTTCAATCTGCAATGAAGACAGATTGAGGGGAAAACACATAAAATATATGGGGATCTGCCTCAGCCTAGCCCATTAGCTCAGCACTGGTGCACACATATATAATGTTAGTGTTAAAACCTGATTAGAATGTAGACTGGGAATTTAACAAAACTATGGAAGAAATCAGCTTTAGCGTCGACATCAAAGCATACTCCTTGTGCAGATGGAGCAGGAAAAGAAATGGACAGGAATACCTTCTATTTAATCCTTGGTTCTCAGGGCAAGTGCAAGTGTTTTAAAAGAACGGATAAAAGATGTAAGCTCGACTCATACAAATAAGAAAATTACATCTATTACGGCTTGAAGAAACGAAATCTCTTCATTCCTAGTGTAATTTCTGGCTAGCGATAATCTATCCACCTAATAAATCATTTACAATAGAAAGTTAGTATGCACCGCAACATCTTATTTACATTCATGTCATGGGATCTGAATTCGTAGTTGCAGAGCTCACACACCCAGCCCTGTCCAGCAAAGTAAAGATAAAACATTTTTATTAAAACATTCTTATTCATTTCTTTCTCTTAATTGCACGGTAGCAAGAGGGGCAGATTTCTAATATAGACAAAAGAATGATATGCTACTAATGGGCACGTCAGCCTAATCTGATTAGCATATTTTTCAGGTAATTTCTTTTTCTTGTGAAGGAAGAGCATTTCACTTCCCTGTCACAGTCCTCAATTTATATGGAGGAAAGTGAGTCATTAGGAATGGGTTATTGTGTGTGGATGAGACAGTCCACTCCTCTTGTAGTTGTATGCATTCTCCATTTCAGATTCTACACATTGCTCCATGCATTGTTGCCATGCATTGCCTGAGAAATGAAGTGTCCGTCTTTGCACTGAGAAACAAATGCAGAGCAGCTCATTTTTTGAGCTTTTGCAGAAAGGCAGAGCTGGAGCAAAGATATGAAAATAATTATTTTTAATAAGATGAAAAATGTTTCCCCTACACTATGGAAAATTCCCTTTTAGCCTAAGCATAGTGGTTGTTAAAGACAGACTCACACGATTATTAGCACCAACTGTACGGGGGAGGCCCTTTGGAAAGGTTTTGAGAAAGCCCATGTTCCTGAGCTCTCAGTCTAACCACTGTGCGGCTGCTCTCCCTCACCTTCCTCGGTCATTGCTCCTGAATGGAGGCTGTGGGCTCCGAGGAACTGAGCCTGGCCAGCCTGAGAGCACACCACGGGGCTCTGCTCTCCAGGCCATTCATCTGTTCTATCAAGAGAGCCACAGGGTAGTCAGTATTAATTACTATAAGGACTGAATCAAGTAATTAAGAGTACTAAAATTTTAAGTAAGATCTGAAGTTGTCAATATTACAAGGACAGAAAGTGTTTAATCCCTTTGTAGTATATCCTAGGACCCTAATTTGGCAAAGTCATTGATTAAGCAGACCAGAGTGTGTGGAGCTTCTCTTAGAGAGGTAAGAATAATGGGGTGCTGTCCTTTCCAATCCAGATGCAATCTGGTGAATTAAGAGACAGCACAAATAGGCCTATGCTGGAGTAACTAGCATCCTAAGGCCAAAAAGTAGCTCTAGGCTATCTTACAAAAAGAGAAAAAGAAAGGAAGGAAGGAAGACAGGAAGGGAGAATAAAAGAATTTTGTTGTTTCTAAAACTATAAAACAAGAGGTAATGGCTTGTTCTAGAGATAAGTAATAATAAAAAGAATTAGGTAATTTCATGAAAAAACATTTTATATGAAAAAAGGACCAGAGACATTTTGACAGCCTAGTTGGTCTTACCGCTTATGGTTTATCTTTGGTATAAAGAAGCTCCCTATCTAAAACTGTTTCATGTAAAAAGTGTGTTATTTTGGATGAATGGCTGAATAAAACAGAATTCTCCCACAAATATTCTGTGTTTAAAATAGGTTGTTATTTAAAATCTCTCTCCCTTTCTTTCTCTCCCTCTCTCTCTGGTATATAGTTCATTTTGCATCAATCATATACATCTCGAACAGTAAATTTTATAAGAGTAATTAAATAATCTCTTAAGTCAGTTTAAAACAATTAAAATTAGATATTATATTATTTGAGAAATGATTTTAACTGTATTTTATATATTTTTAAAATTTCATCTTATTACTGATAAAATTTTCTCCATTTTTACCATGCTCCACCCAACTCCCACCTCACCCCAGGCCTTCACCACACTATTGTCTGTGTCCAAGGGTTATATATGCATATATGTTCTTTGGTTAACCTCACCTCCCCACCCCCATCCTCTCTCCCTACTGAGCTAATCAATATATACAATAGTTTTTAAAGCTAATCAATATATACAACAGGTTTTGAGCCAAGACTGACATTTTGATTTGAGTGACAGATTGACACTCTGACTTAGGTGATGCAACAGCTTCTGATTATTTGGAAAAGAAGGCAAATCTGACTTGGCCTTAAGTGCCCTTCGCCTGTGTCCCATCAGGGTCGTCATGGGAGTAGAAACCTGCCCCAGCTTGGCGCCCTGAAATGTCCCAGGAGCATATTTTAGGACTAGTTCATATTTGTCGGAAGACATGTCAATGCGTGTTAAATGTATAAAGCCCTTCCATTAACTGATGAGAAATGGAAACGATGTGCTTCCATTTCTCAAGTCTGCTATATAAAACTATAGACAGTCTCCGGATACTTACTACGTATTAGGTACTATTCTGTGTTCTGTCATTAACTCATTTAATTCTCAAAAGAACTTCACAGGTTGGAGCCTGTCATTAACCTTACTTTATAAATGATGAAACAGACACAGAGCAGTTAATTGTCAAAGCCACAGGTGTAATTAAATAGTGAAGTTGAGGTTGGCAAAACAATCCAGAGCTCAGATTGGAGAGAATATTTAATTATTAATTTACATATTTACAAATATTATCCACCTGCACTAACATTAGACCCTTGCAATATGCTCACGTTGAAATATTCAGGAGACCATTCCCAAAGGTGCCCGACTGGGCTCACACTGACGTCATCCATTTACAGCTTTCCAAGAGCACCTCCTTAGCAGACAGGCGTCTAGCCCAGTAATTTTAGCCACTCTGTTAAATACAATGACTTTTCGCATTGATGACATCATTGCCATTTCATTCAAGCCTCTCGCTATTCAGGTATCCACATGCTTGGGGACTAGAGAGAAATTTCTGAGCTCAGACCATTAGGAAGTTTTACCAGAATACCGGAACTAAATACCTGAACTCAGACAGATGCACTTTTTATCTTTTTAATGTGTTTTTATTGCTAAATGGAGTCATTTCAGTGAAAAAACACATTTTGATGGTAGCTAAATGTAAAAGTTGGAAGTCTTTCTCCAAGGATTTATAATAGAAAAAAGTATTATATTGATTCTTTCTAAAATAATTTAAAGACCTGCTATGCGCCAGGCATTATTTTCCATGTTGGAGATACAGCTGTAAACTAAACTGACAAAATATTCTGTTCTCAGTTGTACTGAAATTTGTTTATGGGCCTATGAAAACCTCTACAAGAAGGAACAAAGGTGTAAATACTCAGACTGGCTTAGCAGGGAACATAAACAGGTGAATAAGACTGAGTTAAAATGTCAGGGAATGGTGGGACCTCTCATGAGCTGGAGGTTTCAAACCTAGCTCAGAGGTTTGGGGCTTTATTTCTTTAAATCATATTACCAGCCAATCAAATGTTTCTGCTTTTTAGAATAAGGTGATTTCACCTTTACTCAAGAATCTCAGGGATTAAATGGTACTTTAAACTGCCCATTCCAATCCTTGCTCATAATTGAAGATGCACAACAGTGTATGCTACAAGGAATTCATCCAAAATCTCTTTCAACCCTTCCAGTGATGGGAATCTCAGTACTTGGTGCATTCTTCTGCTCTTTCTGGTTGGCTCTGACTTCATATAGATCCTCTCCTTTGAATTTAGTTCAGTGTCTACTGGAAACAAATATGTTTGAAGATAATTCACATCAAAGTCAACCTGAGAGCAATCAACGAACAAGCATTTCTTGCTGATGTTTATGTATTAGTCCAAGGCTAACCCAAAGAAGTGTAAAATGTCTAGATGACTGGACAGGACTAATGCTGATGAAAACAAGTAAGTACTAGAGACTCTGTATCAATTATTATAACTCTAATAAGTATTAGAATTAGATGACATCTATAAAGTTGATAAAAAGGAGAAGCTGAGAGATCTCACATAGTAAAACTATGCAGTCTTTATCTCTCATTTCACTTAGCACAATGCCTTCAATGTTCATATGTGTAGTTTCAAATGGCAGAATCTTTTTCTCTCTCACAATTGTGTAGTATTCCATTGTATATATGCACCACATCTATCTGTTTTTTGCATTTCACTATATACAGACAAGATTGTTTCTATAACCAAATAATGGTTATCTATATACATAAAACCCTAATAGACTGAACAGCAGAGCAACTGAACAACCAACCAACTGGTCACTATGATGTGCGTGGACCACCAGGAGGCGTGGGCGGAACATGGTGGGCATCAGCAGCAGGTGGCAGAGCATGGAACATGGCAGGTGTCAGCCTTGGTGAGATGGTGGAGTAAGTGAGCAGGGGCACCAGACCAAAGCAGGGTGCTGGTCATTGTCATCGGGGCGAGCCTCTAGGTGTTACTGAAAATTCTTTGCTCCCGCATGCTGTGGTCCTGGCCAGCACTCGCACCTGCTGCCGGCACTGGCCCCACTTGGACCCACTGCTGGTGCCCGGCGCTGGCCCCATCACTTGGCACCATCAGCGAGTGTGAGCAGGGCCAGCACTGTCAGCATGCAGGAGTTGTGGCGGTGGGAGCAGGGTTGCCAGCAGAGAAGGGACCAGGGGCCAAAGCAGGAGGGATGGGGGGCACGGAGGATGGGCTGAGACCTGCCCCTGTGCCCACCTAAGCCATGTGACCCACAGTTCCTTTCAATATGCACAAATTAGCCCTGGCCAGTTTGGCTCAGTGGATAGAGAGTCAGCCTGCAGACTGAAGGGTCCCGGGTTCTATTCTGGTCAAGGGCATGTGCCCTGGTTGTGGGCACATCCCCCGTGGGGAGTGTGCAGGAGGCAGCTGATCAATGTTTCTTTCCCATCGATGTTTCTAAGTCTCTATCCCTCTCTCTTCCTCTCTGTAAAAAATCAATAAAATATATATATATTAAAAAAAAAAACACAAAAAACAAATTAGTGCACTGGGCCCCTAGTTGTATATAATGCTGCAATGAACATGAGAATACAGATATAGCTCTGAGATTCTGATTTCATTTCCTCTGGATGAATAACAAGAAGTAGAATTGCTGGATCATATGGTAGTTCTATTTTAGGTTTTTGAGGAAACTTCAGAGTGACTGAAAGACTTTTTCTTTTAGCAATTTGAATACATCATGCCACTCCATTCTGGCCTATAAAATTTTGGTTGAGCCTGGCTTGCTGGAAGCAAATTCCGGCAGGGCATAATAAAATTCAAGAAGTTCATCAGAAGGCTGATGGATCTTGGGGCTTCAGCAGGGCTGAAGATCTGCATGTTATTGCCTGCTGCCAGACAGCTGAGGGCAGTTCCCCCAAGCTGATAATCCTTTAGTGTTTACCAAACCTTACCTTTGATATGTATATCTGCTTTGGTAAAGGGCAAAATCCTATCTAATAAAAGAGTAATATACAAATTGACCAAACCTCCACTACACACACAAGCCACGCCCACCAGCCAATCAGGAGCGAGTATGCAAATTAACCCAACCAAGATGGCTGTGGCCACGGGCAGGAGGTTGGGTTTACCCGGCAATGGAGGAAGCCAAGCTTTCTGCCTGCCCTGGCCTGCCTTGGCCTCTGCTTAAGGCTACAAAGTTTCAATTAGAGAAGATAAATAAATCCCAATAAAAATGGAGGCATCCACGGAGCAGGAGAGAGCAGGAGGCTTGAGTTGCCCCTGGTGATGGAGGAAGCCAAGCTTCCACAACCCTGGCCTTCCTTGGCCTCCACTTAAGGCTACAAAGTTTCAATTATAGAAGATAAATAAATCTCAGATACCAGGGCCTCTACTTGGGTTGCCGGGCGGCATGGCTGGCCTGCAAACCACCACAGGCTCCTCACTCAGGCTGTCCCATGCCCCAAGGGAACCCCCACCCTGATCCGGGACACCCTTCTGGGCAAACCAGCTGGCCCCCACCTGTGCACCAGGCCTCTATCCTATCTAATAAAAGAGTAATGTGCAAATTGACCATCACTCCAACACACAAGATGGCTGACCCCGTGTGGTCAAAGATGACTGCCCCCATGTGGACACAAGATGGCTGCCACAAGATGGCCAACAGGGGAGGGCAGTTGGGAGGGACCAGGTCTGCAAGGGAGGGCTGTTGGAGGCAATCGAGCCTGCAGGTGAGGGCGGTTAGGGGTGACCAGGCCTGCAGGGGAGGGTAGTTAGGGGCAAACAGGCTGGCAGGGGAGCAGTTAGGCATCAATAAGGCTGCAGGGGAGTGGATAGGGGGTGATCAGGCTGGCAGGCAGAAGCGGTTAGGGGCAATCAGGAAGGCAGGCAGGCGAGCAGTTGGGAGCCAGCAGTCCTGGATTGTGAGAGGGATGTCCGACTGCCCGTTTAGGCCCTATCCTTGAGGGGTTCCAGATTGGAGAGGGTGCAGGCTGGGCTGAGGGACCCACCCCCCTGTGCATGAATTTTGTGCACTGGGCCTCTAGTGTGTGAATAAAAAGCCCTGGGGTGGGAGATTCAGAGAGCTTAGTCACTAGAGCTAAGCCTCTCTTGGCTCCCCCCAAAATGCCTCCCAAATTTATATTTCATGTCTAGTTTATTTAATTTACATCACAACCCCTTCTCCAGATTCTTGAACCCTTGCAGCTGTGGATAAGACCCTAGCACCAGCTGGTGTACCTCAATGGTTAACCATTAACCTATGAAGCAGGAGGTCATGGTTCGATTCCTGGTCAGGGCATATGCCAGGTTTGTGGGCTTGATCCCCAGTGTGGGGCATCAGGAGACAACTGATCAATGATTCTCTCTCATCATTGATGTTTCTCTCTCTCCTTCTCCCTTTCTCTCTGAAATCAATAAAAATATATTAAAAAAATTTTGGCTAAAGAATCTGCTGATAGTCTTATGGAATTTCCTTTGTATGTAACAAGTTGTTTTTCTCTTGCTGCTTTTAAGAATTACTCCTTTCTTTAATCTTTGACATTTTAGTTATAGCTTGTCTTAGGGTAGGTTTCTTTAGGTTCATCTTATTTGGAGTTCTCTGTGCTTCCTGGGTCTGGATGTCTGTTTTCTTCCCCAGGTTAGGGAAGTTTTCACCAAGATTTCTTTAAATAATTTTTTTGCCCCTTTCTGTCTCTCTCCTTCTTACGGACTGCTATAATGCCAATGTTAGTCTGCTTGATGTTATCTGATAAGTCCCTTGACTTATATTCACTTTTTCTTATTCTGTTTTCTTTTTGTTGCTTTGATTGGGTGAGTTCTATTGCCTCTTCTTTGAGTCCACTGATCTTTTCTTCTGCTTCATCTACTCTGCTATTGAACCCTTCCAGTGTATTGTCTCAGTTTACTTATTGTATTCTTCGGCTCTGTGACTTCTATTTGGTACTTTTTAATATTTTTTATCTCCTTGTTGAAGTTCTCATTATGTTCACACATTGTTTTCCCAAATTCCATGGGCAACTTTATGAGTATTACTTTGAACTCTTTATCATGTAAATTTCTTGTCTCAGTTTCACTAAGTTTGCTGCCTCCCCCCCTCCCCGCCACCACCATCCCCTACCCTGAGCTTTTATCTTGTGCTTTTGTTTGGATAGAACCTTTGTGTCTTCATTTTGCTTGACTCTGCTGGTGTCTCTACACTGGGTGGAACAACTGGTTCTCCCTGTCTTAAAGGAGTGGCTTTGTGTAGGAGATGAACCTTATCACTCAACCCTGCCCTAGCTCTTGGGTGTCTGTCAAATCTGCAGGACTGTGCCAGCAGCCTGCTTTATTTGTAATGGCTCCCAAGAGCGGGGGGTGTGCCCAGACCTGTGAGTGTCCCAAAGGGCAACATCTGCAACACCTCCGTCAGCTGATTGGCAGCCAGACCCTCAGTCCCTAAACAGTGTTCACTTTCTCCACAAACAATTGATTGTATATAGTCCCTAAACAGTGTTTAAGGACTATATACAATCAATTGTTTGTGGAGAAAGTGAATGCACACAGTCCCAGGAACTGTAGCATAAGCCCCACTGGGCACCAGACTAGGCCTATGGATGTGTCCCCTGGGGGCAGTTATCCCCACCCCTTCCTGTCTGTTTATCCATGCTTCTTCCTGAAGTGACATTTTACACGCCATCTTCACAGGGTATACCTGGAGCAGATGGAGAAAAACTGATTGAAACTTAAGGAATAAAGGCTTACAAAGCATATTGCTTCATTATATCAACCTGTCAAATATGAATAGATAGCATAAGGCAAGAAATAAGCCTTGCTCAACTCCCAAACATCTGAGAATATGTTGCAGTAAGCTTTTAGGTGTATAAATGGATTTATACACCTTGGAGTCTTCATTGCAAATCCGTGAGCTTATCTTATTAGTTTATACCTGCTTATATTCTGCCTCTGGGCATAAAACACATATTCTCAAGAGCAGAGATTTTATATATCATAATAAAGTTGAGACCCCTGGCTCCTAAAACAGCATTTAGGGACTATATACAATCAATTGTTTATGGAGAAAGTGAATAAATTAAGAATATTGTGGTAACTCTCCAACACATAACGGTTATATTTCACACTAACATTTCTACAATAAGAAAGAAAAAATGATTATTCTGTAACTTTCATTCTCTTTCAAAATTAATTTGTTCTAAAGAGCTGAAACCATCCTTTTAACATTGAGAGCAGCTTCTTTCAGGTCATTGAAATCCTGTGTAAGTTCAGCATATTAATCATAGAGCACACTGATAGCAAGCCATGCCTACAGCAGCTCTTCCTCTCAGCCAGTTTCATTTGCAACATTTAGCTATTTAGGTATTGGTCCTATTTAGAGTGTTTCAATATTGTAGGTAAAGGACTCTGTGGCTTGAAATAAAAATAAGTGCTCAAATGAAAATTTGCATTTATTGTTAAGAATGGATAGAATTTATCTAAGTGATTATTTGTGCTAACACAGAAACTGATATATAGTAATTAGTAGTCCTTACTAACTATATGTATTTGAGAATTTACATAGCATGTTCACACACACACACCAATTTATTTGTTATTTACTTTGCTAGCACAGAATTCCTTTGGTGTTAATTTAAAACAACAACATAGCACAAACATTTTAATGTAAGAAGAATTGAAATGAGAAGAGGAGGAAAGCATGGCCAAGCATACTAACGCAGAGTTGTGGAAGGAAAAAATGAGGACTCTTTTTTTAAAACCCCTGCCTTCTCAATCAAAATGCAATACTTTAGAAACCATTGATTCCTAACTCTGTAGTAGCAAATGCTTGTAGGACTCAAACTAAAAATTCCACTGTGCTCAGCAAATATCAAATATAAATGCTGCTGAGTAAATATCAAATATAACATGCATCCCTAACCAAACCCAGACTGGAGTGTTGGTAATTGATTGCTCATAATCACTCTACCATATATTTTACCTGACTGATAAATGCCATCAGCAGTTTCACATCAACGGAGAAGGCAAGGCAAATGCACTTGTTGACAGTGTTTCAGAAATACAAGCAATAAAAAACAATGGATGTTTTGGTCACACAATGTGACTTCAGTAACTGAAAGGGTTTGGGTCAGAGCTTTATTTATTTATTTTTTAAATATATTTTATTGATTTTTTTACAGAGAGGAAGGGAGAGATGTAGAGAGTTAGAAACATCGATCAGTGAGAAACATCGATCAGCTGCCTCTTGCACACCCCCTACTGGGGATGTGCCCACAACCCAGGTACATGCCCTTGACTGGAATCAAACCTGGGACCTTTCAGTCCGCAGGCTGACGCTCTATCCACTGAGCCAATCCGGTTTCAGCGGGTCAGAGCTTTAAATGAGCAGACTTATGTATGTAATTAATGTTGGTAAAATTAAAATTGGAGTCCCTATAAAGTTAGAATAATAAATGTAATCCCAATGGGAACCACAAAGAGTAAAGTTATAGAATTTACATGAAAACACATATGAAGGTAGTTAAAATGATTTACTATAAAAAAATAATCACAAAAGAGACAGTAACACAGGGAGGGAGGGAGGTATAAACCATATATAAAATAAAAGGCAAATGACAGAAATAAGTCCCTCCACATCAGTAATTACTTTAAATGTAAATGGATTAAACTCTGTCAAAGATTAGCAGAAAGGATAAGAAAAATAATTGACCTATATGATATCTGCAAGAGATGTAAAAATACAAAATGGTTAAAAGTAAAAAGATGGAAAGACATATTCCATGCAAATAGTAACCCAAAGAGAGCAGGGTGGTTATAGTAATATCAAACTATATTTTAAATAAAAAAATCACATCAGACAAAGAAGGACATTATATACTAATAAAAAATTCAATCGAGCAAGAAGGTATAATGAATATGAACATTTGTATACCTAATTACTGATCATGAAAATATATAAAACAAACATTAAAAAATAGAAGGGAGTGATAGACATTTCTATACCAACAGATAATTCAGAATCCCTCCCTGAATAGATAGAATAACCAGACATAAAATAAAGAAGGAACTAGAGGACTTGGACAACACAATAAACCCTAGACCTGACAGACATTTACAGAACACTAGGCAACAACAACTGTATACACATCCTTCTCAAGTGCACAGGGGATTTTCTTTAGGATAGACCATCTGTGAAGCCAGAGTTTAAGTCTCAATATATATAAAAAGATAAACATCATACAAGGTATCTCCCTCTGGCCACAAGGGATAAAGTTAGAAATCAATAATAGAAGGAAAACTGGAAAATTAGCAAATTTGGGCAAATTAAAGAACACACTATTAAGCAACCAATGGATTAAGAAGAAATCACAAGGGAAATTAGAAAATATTTAGAGATAAATGAACATGAAAGGATCACACATCAAAACTTGTGGGAAGCACACAGAAAGCATGGTTAAAATGGGAATTTATAGCTTTAAATGCCTACATTAAAAAAGAGGTAAGATTTCAAATAAACAACATAACTACAACTTAAGGAACTAGAAAAAGAACAACAACAACAACAAAAACCCAAACCAACAGAAGGGTTATAGTAGAAAGAAATGATATAGACTATAGAGGATAGAATAACAGTAGAGAAAATAAAAAAAAACCCCAAAAGTTGTTTTTTTAAAAGATCAGTAAAATTGAGAAACCTTTCACAAAATTCTCTAAGAAAAAGGAGAGAAGACTCACATTACCAAATCAGAAATGAAAGTGGGACTATTACCCATTCTATGGAAGTAGAAAGGATTTTATTTGGTACTAGAGGCCCGGTGCACTGATTTGTGCATGGGGTGTGTGTGTCCCTCAGCCTGGCCTGTGCTCTCTCGCAATCTGGGACCCCTTGGGGGATGTAGCAGTGCGCCAAGGGGCAGGTGGCTAGGCAGGAGCATGAGCCAGGGCCAGGCGCTGCACACCACTCGCGTTCATCTCTGCCCACTGTACTTTCCACCAGTAACACAGCTGTGGAGTCAGTAGAGGCTCCTGCCACCACAGCTGTACTTGCCAGCCATGAGCCTGGCTTCTGGCTAAGCAGCACTCCCCCTGTGGGAGCACACTGACCACCAGGGGGCAGCTCCTGAATTAAGCGTCTGCCTCCTGGTGGTCAGTGCATGTCAGAGCGAATGGTCAACCAGTCATTCCAGTTGTTTTGGTCATTTGGTTGTAATGGTTGCTTAGGCTTTTATATATATATATATATATATATATATATATATATATATATATATACACACACACACACACACACACACACACACACACACACACACACTAGTAGCCCTGCCCAAGAATCTGTCGCCAGTAGCTCTCTGCTGTGCCTGGTCGCTCCGCGCCCACTGCCCAGAGGCTGTCCACAGCCCAGAGGCCCATCTGTGGCTGGGTGCGGAACGCTTGCCTTGTTGCCAGGGTGATGACACAAGCGTTACCCACCCCTCCCCACCCCCCCGGCTGCTCTGTGCCTGCTACCCAGAGGCCCTCTGTGGCTGGGGCGACAAAGCAAGCATTCTGCCAGGTTGCTCATGCTGCCCACTCTCAGCGGCCACCCTCCCAGGACTGGGGGACTCCAGAGGGGCTGAGAAGACTGGTGCTGCCATCTTGTGGCTATGGGCACTTCCATCTTCATGACAGAGTGATGGTTAATTTGCATACTACCCTTTTATTAGATAGGATAGGTAAGAGATTAATATGAACAATTGTACACTGGAAAATTGAATAACCTACACAAAATGAGCAAATTCCCAGAATCACAAATGGCCATTTCTCAGAACCCTAGACAATGATGACATAGTTCTTACATAATGTAGGAATGTAAATCCATACAGTCATGGAAAACAGTATGATGGTTCTCAAAAAATTAAAAATATATCCACCATGTGATCAAACAATTTCAATTCTGGGTACTCAATATAGAGACTCATTACTTATTTGGATATATCATGGTCACTCCATGGTATTTCCCATCCTCTTTTTCCTTATTTTGGTGAAAATATAGCCTCTGCTCCTCTTTAAATTACCACTTAACACTATTATATGTGAGGAGATGCTCCCTCACCTGAAAAATATGGTTCAGAAAACTGAAAATGGTACAAATGATGCAGAAAGGTAAAGTGTGGGAGAATTTTTCAGTTCTAGCATGATGCCATTGATAGCTCTTATTTCTCTCTCTTACACAATAAGGTGCTCTGTCAACTGCAAACTGATTTGTTGTTTGATCAGGAATGCATGAATGAGTAAAGTATGGACACAAAGGGAGAACATCTTGTGCAAGGGTTGGTGGAAACTACTGACAGCCAGGCTCACACTGTCCTTGAGGCAATCAATATAGACAGGTAGAAAAGGAAAAGAAACAGAGGGAAAGATTTAGGATAAAATATTAGAAAAATTATATATGGATACGTTGGTCAAACTCAAAGTAGTGTGGAAATTGAGTAGAAATGAATCACATAGCTTCTTCAGGGAAAGGAGACAGTATGGGCTCCAAGGCTACAGTGAGGATGGTCTCAGTGCTGCCATATTTGAAAATGCGATGGACACTCTCTCCTTGCTTATAGGTACGTTGTCTCCTTTGCCAGCTTGTGTTTTGTTTTACAGACTTGTTTAAAGGAGATGTCTTTGACATCTTTCCCTTTGACAATCTATATTATTTATCATTAAATTCTTGTGTACCATGTTTCACAAATATTCAACTTCTCATCTCAATCCAGTTATCATTCTCACAATATAGAGATTATTGCTGAAAGTTATTTTTTTTGATTACCAAATTTTGATTAGGGTAAAAAGCTAAAAAAAAAAAAAGGGTCAGACTGCATATTAAGGATTTTCTTCTTTATGTCTTTTTATTTTATGTCCCCACTTTTTTAAAAAATGGGAACATGTTTTATGTTAATTTCTGTAGCTGGGACAACTTTTTTTTTGGTTCACATGTTTTACGGATCAGATATATGTTATGTTGGCCTGCGCGGTTAGCCAGATCAGTGGTTTGGCCTCGTTTAGCATTTAAGAGATGAAAGTCTAGAGTCTGGGTTCCAAATCTCAGCCCCAGCATCTCCCAGCTCAGTGATTTGAGGCCAGTTAACCTCTCAGAGCCTCCATTTCTTCACCTGTAATGTAGAGAGAATTCTACTTATGAACTATGACTTAGGTACATAGAAGACTATCTGGCATGTAGAAATAGTCAATACAAGTTTAGCTATGATGAGTTTCTGAAAATCAAATAAAGAAGCTGAAGTAACAGTACCAGGCCTTCAGTTTTCCAACTTCTTCCTAAAAAGAAATCAGTCAATGGGAAATCACTCATTTCTAATGGAGATGGAGTTGGGAGGTGGGACTCAGTAAGGAGGTTGCGTCTCCTCCAAGGTTTGGGGCCACTGTACGGTTTATTTGATTTATTCAAATGGTAATTTGATTCCAAACTTGACATTCCTGGCATTCCTCCAAAAGCACAAGCTGAGCACTTGAATGTGGTGTCTCTACAGAGGCCAGTCCTGGGCCAGGTGTAATGACTAATACCTCCTCTGTCGCCAGTTACCTTCATGTGGGGGAGGAGAATTCAGAGTGAAAACCTCCTATTTTAGGGCCAGACAAGAGGTCTAGGGACAGATGTCCTTGGCACCTGTACTGTTTATTTTATTTTTGCTATTACTATTGGCCACATAATGAAATAAATATCCTATTTTTTGTTTTGTTTTTGATACTGTTAATTGAGCATCATGTATGCTTTTGAATGAGCTGCATGAAATTGAAATGAGCCTTCTAAGAATTTCCCAGAAGAATCCAGAAACCATTCTTAAACATGCCTCATGTCTGGTTACATCATCATAATTGATGTCCTGTATTTTCTGTTTTCCCACATGACTGGCTTGATCCCGACCTTCCCATGAATCTCAAGGCCAGACATTACAACCAGGCTATCATGTTCTCAGCTTCAGCTTTCCTTTGACAGATGTTCTCATATCCCCACAATACTCTGTCATCTCTTCTTTATCCTCACTGTTGCTACAGATGACTAATGATTTTCCTA
This sequence comes from Corynorhinus townsendii, assembly GCA_026230045.1. Taxonomy (NCBI): domain Eukaryota; kingdom Metazoa; phylum Chordata; class Mammalia; order Chiroptera; family Vespertilionidae; genus Corynorhinus; species Corynorhinus townsendii. The sequence goes on along the minus strand of JAPDVU010000010.1, from coordinate 5,856,710 downwards.
CTGGGAGTTTTGTATTCCTTCCTTCTGTTCACTAAATTCTCTTCTAGGTTTTTCCAAATGCTCTCTTGATCAAGTTATTCTGCTGGTTTGAAGTATGTAACAGTTCAAAAATTTATACAATAAGGAACAAACTCCTTACTATATCATGCTAAGTGATTATTGATTAATCTCCCTTCATTACCTACTGGTGCACAAATTTTGTGCACAAATAGGGTCCCTAGGCCTGGCCGGTGATCAGGGCCAATCTGTGGGGCAATTCAGGGGGCCCCTGCTGGCACCCACCTTGGCTGGCCTAGGGCCTGTGGGCAGCTCCTGTGTTGAGCGTCTGCCCCCTGGTGGTCAGTGTGCATCATAGCGGCCAGTCATTCCAACTGTTCGGTCTATTTGCATATTAGGCTTTTATTATATAGGATTCCCAAATGTTCTTTTCTTCTTCTGGAATTACAGTTTCCCAAGTAGGGGAGTGTGTGTGTGTGTGTATGTGATCTGACTCTGACCTTTGGCTTTTCATCTCTCTGCTTGGAAAGCTGACAGGGATGAGCCTGGGGTGGATGTCTGCCCATGGGTTAATGGGTTCCTGCAGGATGGGGCACCATAGTGTAGGGATGCCTTTTATGTGTAGTATAGTGAACCAGGCCTGAGGTATTATCCAGACTGGTTTATAGGCTAATCCAAGCAGGGAATCATTACCTTTGAGACTTCTCTTCCAACCAGTCTTGCATCCTTTTCCTCTAACCTGCTGTCCCCAACCAAATTCTTGGCCACTACAACCTTTGAGCCTCAGTCATATTTTGTATAGATGTCTCCCAAAGCACTTTTTTAAAAACTATTTTGATTCCTGTAGTGATTAATTTCATGTGTCTACTTGAATAGGACACAGAACCCAGATATTTGGTCAGATGTTATTCTAGATGTTTTGTGAAAGTATTTTTCAGATATTACTTTTAAGCCATTAGGTTATGAGTAAAGCCAATTACTCTTCATAATGTGGGTTGGGTGGGCCTCAACTGATTAGGTTGAGGCCCACCCAACAGAAAAAGACTGGTCTCCCTGGAAGAAGGGGGAGGGTGGGGGGGTGTGCGTGCGGAGGTTCTAGTTGACCATCCTTGGACTTAACCTGCATTTATTCCTGGGTCTGATGGGTCTCCAGCCTGTTGGCCTGTGCTGTGGATTTTGGACTTGTCAAGCCTCCACAATCATATGAGGTAATTTCTTAAAGTCTATCTATCTATCTATCTATCTATCTATCTATCTATCTATCTATCTATCTATCTATCATCTATCTATATAGCTATCATCTATTTATCTTTTGGGACAGAGAGATGGAGAGAGGGAAATAGAATTTGGATTTTTCAGTGTGTGTGTGTGTGTGTGTGTGTGTGTGTGTGTGTGTGTGTGGCTTAGGAGTTGTTGTTTGCTGAAGGTATTTCAAATGTAATCCTTCAACACAGGAATAAAGGTCAAAATCAAAGTGTAACAAAAGAAACATCTAAATACACATGCAAAATACTACTTTATAATGTTACTTTTTAAGTAGAAGAATAAAATAAAGAAAAAGGAGACACTGATTTTTTTAAGATTTTTTTAACAGTAGTTTTGGTTCATAGCAAAAGAGGGGAAAGTACCAAGATTTCCCGTATAACTTCTGCCCCCACACATGTATAGCACCCCTCGTTATTAACAACCCCCACAAGAGTGGTGCATTTATTGACACATTATAATCACCCAGAGTCCATGGTTTACATTACGGTTCTTTCTTGGTGTTGTATAGTCTAAGACTTTGGACAAACCTTCAATAATATGTATTCACCATTATAGTATCACACAAAGTATCTTTACGGCCTTAAGAATCCTCTGTGTTTCTCCCTAACCATCCCTCCTTCCAACATACAAAATCCCTGGCCAACACCAATATTTTTACTGTCTCTATATTGTTGCCTTTTCTAGAAGTCTAATATTGGATTCTTTCAATATGTAGCCTTTTCAGTTGGGCTTTAAAGACTTATTAATATGCATTTAAGTTTTATTAACATCCATGTCTTCTCATTGCTGATAATCCAGTTTATCTCAGCACTCAATAATATTCTATTGTCTAGATGTACCTACCACAGTTAATTCATCCATTCACCTACTAAAGGACATCTCATTGTTGTTTTACTTTGCATTTCACTGATGATAAATTATTTAAAGTATCTCTTCATCTTCTTATTTGCCCTCTGTGTAACTTTTTCTAGTGAAGTGTCTTTTAAGGTCTGGCCCATTTTTTTAATCAGGTAGTTCGTTTCTTGTTGAGAAAGAGTTCTTTCTATGTTTTGGATAACAGTCTCATGTCAGATGTGTCTTTTGCAAACATTTTCTCCCAGTCTGTGGCTTGTCTTCTCATTCTCTTGATATTGTGTTTTATAATGCCAGAGTTGTTAGTTTTAATGAAATCCAGCTTACCAATTACTTCTTTTGTGATTTATGGTGTTGTATCTAAAAATCCATTGCCATACCCAAGATCACATAGATTTTCTCTTATGTTGTCATCTGGTAGTTTTACAGTTTTCCATTTTACATTTAGGTTTGTGATCCATTTTCAGTGCATTTTTTTTTGTGTATGAAGGGCCTAAGGTCTATATGTCAACTATTTTTTTTCATATGGGTATCCTGTTGTTCCAGCATCATTTATTTAAAAGACTATCTTTCTCCATTGACTTGCCTTTGCTCCTCTGTCTTGGATCAGTTGACGATATTAATGTGGGCACATCTGACCTGCTTCTCTATTCTTTCATCAACGCCCCACTGTCTTGAATACTGTCACTTTATAGTAAGCCTTGAAGTCAGGGAGTGTCAGCCCTCCAACTTTATTCTTCTCTTTTAAAATTGTGTGGGATATCCTGACTCCTTTTCCTCTCCACATAAACTTCTGAATTATTTTGTCAGTATCCACAAAATAATTTACTGAGATTTTGATTGGGATTGCATTAATCTTTGATAAAGTTGGGAAGAACTGACATCTTGATAATATTGAGCCTTTTTATCCATGACCATTTACTTATTTAATTTACTTATTAATTTACTTCATTCACTCCTTTATTCATTCACTCATTCATAGTAACTCACTAAAATCTCCCAAGCCACCACCTTGAATACCATCTTCAGCTGCAGATGTTCAGGCAGTGGGTTGTTACCAGGAAAAGCACAGAAGACAAAAGTAAGGCTCTGAGGCAAATTTAACTTGTCTTCTTCACAGATAAGAGTTTCTAGAGAAAAGCTATTCCCTCTTCCTGCTATAGAAAGGGAGACATCATTACAAATGTAAATGCCTTTTCCAAGGATAACTTCTGCTTGCTTTTCCTAGCATCTCCTATGTCTGCTCTTTCTTAAAATTATCCAGCCTAAAATAATCCTTATGCCAAATAGATATATTTTGGGATGACAAATTCTGTTCCTCTACAGCTCCTAAGCTACAAACCTGTACAGCTTGTTACAGTACTGAATGCTCTAGGGAAATGTAACACAGTGGTAAGTACTTGTGTAATGTGCTATGCTATGAGGTTAAGATGATTACGATCTCATCAAAGTGATAGAAACATTTCAGCTCCATTATAATCTTATTAGAGGCCCAGTGCATGAAATTCGTTCATGGGGTGGGAGTCCCTCAGCCTGGCTTTCACCCTCTTGCAATCTGCAACCGCTAGCTCCTAACTGCTCACCTTCCTGCCTGCCTGATCACCCCTAACCACTCGCCTGCCTGCCTGATCGCCCCTAACCGCTCACCTGCCTGCCTGATCACTCCTAATTGCCTCCGCCTTGGCCCCCGCCACCACGGCTTCATCTGGAAGGACGTTCGGAATGATATCCAGAAGGTTGTTCAGCTGTCTGGTCTAATTAGCATATTATGGTTTTATTATTACACTAGAGGCCTGGTGCATGAAAATTCATGCACTGGATGGGGGGGCGGGGTCCCTCAGCCCAGCCTGCCCCCCTCACAGTCAGGGAGCCCTCAGGGGAAGGAAGCTACCCGGCAATAAGGGGAAGGCGATGCCCCATCACACCTCTGCTGCTGCCACTGCTAGCAGCATAAGCCTCGGCCGGCCCTGGTTAGCTGAGCCTCAGGTGGCCCTGGGTGGCTGGGCAGCCGACATCTGAGGCTTGCCTGTGCCTTGGGCTGGCCCTGGGCGGCTGGGGGGTTGAGAGGACTGGGTGCCACCATCTTGTGGCTGTGGGTGTTGCAATCTTTGAGGGTGGGGCAGTCAATTAGCATATTTTCTCCTTATTGGCTGTGGGTACAGCCATCTTTGCAACTGTGTGAGGATCAATTAGCATATTCCTGAGGGTCAATTAGCGTATTCCCTCTTTATTAGATAGGATATGGGACCTTCATCATGCATGTGCTATATCATTGACCAAAAAGTTATTACATGGTACATGATGGAATTTAAATGTTCTACGCTTTGTTGCATTTTTGTATGGCATTCTTGGAGATGGGTATTGCATATGCTTTGCCATTATTGGAATATAGCAATCATATGCTTTGCCATTATTGGAATATAGCAATCATTTATTTATTCTTTCAGCAAGAATCTGACAACATGATAGATTTGCTTATAACTTAACTATAAATTGATATTAGGTTTCCAAAGGTTAAATGTAGAACATATCCTGAACACTTACTCCACATTATAGACATCTTTATAATTTCAAATATTTTTATCTTGTGTTCCATCTACATGCCCATACCTCTATTTGCTTCAGGAAATACTAGTATGGTGACCTAACCTTATACTAAAAATTCTGAGAACTCTCACCTAAGAAATGTTTGACTACTTTGCTCCTTCTCATTTCTCATTGCTTCTTTTAGAGTCAGTGGTATCACTACTCCATAAACAAAAATTATTGAAAACCGTTTTAGCTCCAAAGCAAAAAGGAAGGGAATAGAAACTTTTTTTCAAAGTAAGTTAATATTTAGAACAGCAGGTAGAGAATAGGACAAAAGTGTTTATAAAGTACTGTGAGAATGCAAAGGTGAAAAAGTCCCACAGAGATGTCTTAGCTGGGTCTTGCACTAGTTATTCACCATGATACCTTACATGACATCATAAGCAGTGGGGAGGGATATGAGGAGATGAAAGGAGAGGTTAAGTAAGGGAGAAATCCTAAAGGGATTGTTTACAGCTCTAACAGGAGTAATTATTTGGACTCAAGCAGGGCAATGCATAATCACATTTGCACTTCAAAAGCATAGGATAGATGGATTGAACAGTGATGACCTCATGTCAGATAAAACTTACAGTAACTCCTGTGATTTAAAGAGGTCTGAAATTCTCAAATTTTGAAAATACCTGCTTTGTGAAGTTGTTGAACCAAGGACAAGAGACATGTAAAGATAATGTGACTTAATTTTGAGTCTTTTAATTATTGTCATTATCACTAGCATTCATAAAAATATTAAATATAACCAATTTTTGGCAGGGCCTCTTTTCTATGAAAGGAAACCTTCACATTCTAAGGCAAGTATTATTTCAATATTAAATAGATACATTTCCCACAAGTCTATTGAAATCTGTAAATGTTTGGGGGGCTTTATCCCTCTGTCTGACAATCTACAATGAACCCTCAAAAAAGAGTTTCTTCCCCCAGGCCAGAGTAGCTCAGAGGGCTGAGCGTTGTCCTGTGCACCGAAAGTTTGCTGGTTCAGGTAAGGGTGCATGCCTGATTTGAAGGTTCCGAGCTAATTGATGTTTCCCTCTCAGATCTATGTTTCTTTGGCACTCTCCCTCTCCCTTCCTCTCTCTAAGTATGTCTTAGGGTGAGGATTAAAAAATATATATTATTTCACTGAGTCAAGATATTGTGTCCTCAAGAGTCCTTTTACCAGAGTTAATTCCCCTTAAAAGACTTCATTTACATATGAAATTTTTCAACCTTGGATCTAAAATCATTTCCTCCCCAGAAATTATTTACCTTTTTGTAAATGCCAAGTAACAGAAATGCCATTCTCACGTCATGGCTGTGAGGATAAGGAGTATCATGGGAAAGGATAGCTTTCTGTTAAGTGATGATGTAATGGAGGTGAGACCCAGGCAACTATTGGTTGCTTACAAGTCCTCAGTGGGAGAAGAAAGTGAAGTGTTGGGGAAAGTATCATTTTCAGACCCAGGATTCTTGCATTCCAGGGTCCTGCTCTGGTCCTAATCTAGCCAGGCATTGTCACTGGAACATGATGTCTACTAGGCTAAGAGAATGTTTTTACTGAGGGCTCAGGTTTCCTATTGTAGATTATGGTTCAAGTCCGTGAGACGCTGAAACAACTGTTTAATGTCCCCAAGACTGCTCTGTATGTGTGCGCAGTTTTCTTCTGGTTTTGTTATCCTGAGAGGTTCCCCTTCACCTTGAACACGGACCAAGGACTTACCCCTTGTGGAAGGTGTGAATGGACCCTGGCAGTGCACACAGGGACCTTCACACATGGTCCCTTATGGTTTGCATGGGACAGAATTACCTGGAGTGAGAAGAGAATGAGAGGTCGTGCCTCTGCCATCAGGCATGGATTCGACCCTTGAGGCCATTTTGAAGTTTTTTTTTTTTTTTTTAACAAGACAGTACTAAAGAACATATTCAATTTGATACTTCAATAGCTTCATTTATGACTTCAATATTTAGACATATGGTGTGTGAGCTTATCTCTTACCCTGCATCCCAAAATGCCCAGGCAACCAGTCAGGGATACAAAAGGCACCCTTTCCTTCTTCACAATTTGTTCCCGAGCACTTTCATTATAATCTCCTCTGAACCACAAAGTAAAATTAGATTAAACAAAATAATAAGAAGAAACTCCTAGAGTCAGAAAACTGGCTCTGGAGGAGACTTGGCCTCTTTGTGCTGGATCTCAAGCAGGAGGTAACTGTGATGGCGAGTTTTGTCCCCAATCACCCAGAATGGTGGTGCCAGAGCCAATATAAAAAACTGGCACTTAGGTGGCCTCTATTTCTCCTTGCCTTTTATCTTTTATTAATTAAGTAGAGGCCCAGTGCATGAAATTCATGCAGGGGAGGTGTTCCTAAGCCCGGCCTGCACCCTCTCGCAATCCAGGACTGCTGGCTCCTAACTGCTTGCCTGCCTGCCTGCCTGATCACCCCTAACCCCTCACCTGCCTGCCTGATTGCCCCAACCATTCAGCCTGCCTGCCTCATTGCCCCTAACCACTCACCTGACTGGCTGATCATCTCTAACCACTTGCCTGTCTGCCTGATCACCCCTAACTGCCTCTGCCTCGGCCCCTGCCATGGCGGCTTCATCTGAAAGGACATCCGAAATGATGTCCAGAAGGTCGTTCGGCTGTCCAGTCTAATTAGCATATTATGATTTTATTATTATAGATGTAAACACTGAGTGGCCAGATTGTTATGATCTCTGAACGCATAATAGTCTGGCCACTCAGTGTGTGCATGTGTGTGTGTGTGTGTGTGTGTGTGTGTGTGTGTGTGTGTATATATATTTTTTTTTCAGAGTATTAGAGGCCCGGTGCATGAATTTGTGCATGGGTGGGGTCTGGCCAGCCTGGCCAGAGAGAGGTTACATGGCGATTGGCCACCCTGACTGCTGGTCAAACTCCTGGTTGAGGGGACAAATTGCATATTAGCCTTTTATTATATAGGATATACACTGAGTGGCCAGATTATTATGCATTCAGAGATCATAATAATCTGGCCACTCAGTGTATATTTTATATCTCTCTTAATAGATTTATTACTATGAATAACTCCTTTGTGGTTTCATCAAAAGTTCAAAAAATATCAAAATCATATCAATGCATGTGGCAAAGTGAGACTGGATGGTATTTTTTACAGGTGCATTTTTAATTTTGTAAACATTGTTATTTCTATTGAATCAGTGACTGACATTTCTAAGGACTGTTAAATGGTATTAGTCAGATAGTCCATTATTATTTATAGAAAATTTCTTATAAACTTGAAATTATGATTTTTCTATTCACATATTTTCATAATTTTGGAAATTCCAGGAGAACATGACAATGTAAACAGCTTAATACTTTACATTCATTTTTGTGAATAATACACATAGTCCAATCATTGGAAAAAGTAATATAGATACATTTTAAGAAAATTTAATAACTGAATTAAATATGGGCTAATGTGTCATACTGGTTTAAAATTGATTAAATAATGATATTGTTCCCAAAGTGAAAAATCTTGAGGAAACATAACTTGAAGTTCTAATATCTAGATGAATTTATTACTGTGTCTGTTTTAATAACTTATGCAATTCTACTTTGCATATCATATTAATATTAGAAACAAAGGACTAAAAATTCTTGCCCAGGAACTTATTGCTTATTTTCCATGCAAGCATCATCCAACTATTTAGCCATATCTTATTACCCTATTCAATTAATTGAAATGTAATGTCCACTCACATTCATCATTTATCAGATACTCATTTGAATTACAATGAATAAGAGAGCATTGGCTTTCATTATGGAAAAACACATCTGCACAGTGAAGGGCAAGAGGTCATGGCTACAGAAAGGGTGCTTAAAAGTATCCCAGTGAAAATGAAGAGAAAACTGTATTCGGAAATTGTTACTCACATGAAGGTATTGACGTGTAAAAATGAAGGTTTACTGCAACCATGAACCCACCTATTTCCTCTCAGCATGCATTATCCACATTTTACAAGGCTGACCAACCTTTAACCTTGACATCTTTTTATATGTGGTCTTTTATAATTCTTTGAGGAAGGCAAATAAGCACACAAAAAATAAAAGATAAAAATGTTAAAGCAAATGTTTCCAGATTCAAAAAATTATATATGCTATTAACAGAAAGGGAATCTCCTTTATACAATTATTTTTCTATTCAGATCATTTATTCCCATATTCCCTATTACTTTCCACAGATAAGTAAACTGACTTTTTCAATCGATGGTAATCAATAAAACCTGAGATTTTCCTAGTATTATTGGTGTTTTTTTTTTTAAATTAAATAGACTGTCCTTGTTTTTGTTGGAGGGGTGAGACAGTAATTCAGTAAAATCTGAAAATTTCGGCAAAATCTTTGAAAAGATTTTTGCTACCATGCACTGGACAAAGGACTCATGGTCATGCTAATACAGATAGAAAAGATAAGTCAATCACTACTAACTGCAGTTGTTAGTAGCTGCCCTGGCTTGATAAAGGTCTGCAGGTGAAATCCATCTTTGAACTATTGGTTTGTGAGAAAGTGGAGCATTCATAGGTTCAAGTGACAGGCAGAGTAGCAGGGTTTACCTGATTATCCAAGGAGACTGACTGAGCCCATTGACCCTGATGTGCTCAAAGGCAGGACAATAAAGACAGAGAGCCAACCTGCCACTCAACTCATCAGCAGAGGTCCTCAGGAATCACAGAGCAGAGACATGTTGAATTTGCTTTTTGGTAAATAATTCTAGAGATTAAGGTAAACCTTCATCAGATTATGTCTCCTGAAAAGTGACTCTGCAGCCACAGACGCCATCAGGAGCCATTCCTGGACTCAGACATGTTTGATGGTACAGCCCAAAGGAGAGAAGCTTGGGGAAAGCCAGTCCACGGTGTGCGGATCTCATCAGACTATAGATTTGGTGTCAGATGGAAGACAACATTCCTCCTAGCAAGAAACAGATTTTCTCTCCCCTTGAACGTGGACTTCCTGGGATGCCTTCACCAATGGGATGTGGTGGAAGCAGACTTATGCCCAGCCCAGTCCTGGTTGTTGAGAAGACTGGATGCTTCCTTATTTTTTTTAATTTATTTTTTTCATTAATTAATTTGAGAGAGAGAGAGAGAGAGAGAGAGAGAGAGAGAGAGAGAAACATCAATTTGTTGTTCTACTTATTTATGCATTCATTGCTTGTATGTGCCCTGACTGGGGATCAAACCCCCACAATCTTGGTGTATGGGGATGATGCTCTAACAAACTGAGCTACCCAGTCAGGGCCCATCCCTTGGTGTTTTGAGTCCTGGGCTACCATGTAAGAAGTTAGACTTCCTTCTGGAGAGAACAAATGAAGAAGCCTTGATACTTGATGGGGAGGACAAGGGCTCCAGCCATGCCCAGGTTTCTAGCCACTGCCGCCAAGGCACCAGGAACACGAATGGAGCTGTCTTGGACAACCCAGACGAGTGGATCTTGCAGTTAAATACCACCTAATGGCCAGAGTCAACACCACAAGGAACAGAAGAACTACCCATAAGTCTCACCTGCTTAAATACCTGGACCAAAACATGTGGAATATGAAAACTGTTGTTTTTCGTCATAAAATTTGGAGCAGTTTGTTACACAATAATAGGTATAATAAGAAATGCTTATCTTGAATTTGCTTTGATTCTTTTAGTGTAATTAATTGTTTTTTTGTAAAGATATGTGCAAATCCTAAAACTAATAAAATTTTTTTTTTTTTTTGCAATGGACAGGAAAGACCAGGCAGACCAAGGGTAGGAACCAACAGAAGAAACATCCAAAAGAAAACTAGGAAAAGACCTCAGCATTAAGAACAAGAAGAAAAATCTTATTGCTAGATGTATTAATTGTACTGATTGGAACTAACCGACTAAAGAAGACTGCCTCTATCTTATAACATTTTGCTTCTTCTAAATGACATCAACTTTAATTATGGGATAATTACAACTCATAGTGGAATGAGTTTTGTCCAACTGCTTACCTTTCAGAATAGACCACATAAGACTTCCTAAAGGTCTCTCTTAGATAGACTACTTTAAGGAAATAAAGCATAATAGAAGGAGCTCCCGTTATATTTTACTCTCACCTAATTCCTAATTAATGAAACTAATGATTTATCATTACAAACCCATAGTAGAAAACACTAAAATTGTAGCAATGAGAGAAAAGTATCAGAATAGTCTTCCTTTTTCATTAAAAACACCAATCCACAGTCAATAAAATTCTTACAGCTAAATGTGGCATATAATTTTTAAAGTTTAGAAGTTAAAACAGTCCAGATAGCTTCCTTAGAAAGTACAAAGATTAAAGATCCATTCAGAAATTGATAAAGATAAAAATACTGACTAGGCAGCAAACGTTTTCCTGTAGCGTCAAGGATTGTAATTGACTGAGTCTTCATATAAAACATTCATTAGGCGACTCTTTTTATTACTTCACATGAACATGGTTACAATTACACTGAGATAACCTTTCCGTTTTGGGATGGCTTGTTCAGACTATTTGCAGTTATGACCAAGAGGGTCACCTTTATTCATGCACTAACTGAATGCTGCTCATATTTCATCCCTGCCACTATTTCATGGCTTTACCTTGGAAATTAATCACTTCAATTGACCCCTAAAGGCACACGCCAATTGCACAAGGAAAGTTTAATATCTCATGATCTTGGCATAGGTAGGAGAAAACACAGACATGAATCAGACTTGATGGAATGATTATGGGAAATTCATTTTGAAACTTTACTCACCAATACCCAATAGTTTTGGTGAGGAGGTGTGCCAGTGGGGGAGGTGGGATGGAAGTATGCTCCAGAAGAAGCAAGGAGACCTGGTACTGAGGAGTGCTGGCCAAGTAGAAAGGCCAGTCTGGGCACAGTGCACAGTCACACCAGCTATGCTCTGCACAAAGCTGGAGTTGAAGGTGCGGTGAAAACCTGGCTATACTCTGCTTATCAGTCCACACATAGAGGTGCAGGTCTCATTGGCCCAGACATAGATATGCCTTCCTTTTTCTTATAGGTCTACTACAGCAGATATCTTTTTCTGACTCTCTCTAAGATGACCGTTCAGTGGCAATGGCCCCAGGTCTAGCTTTCAATACTGCCCACCTGCATTTTTGGTGTGATCTAGACGGAAGTAGGGATGGGGCAGTTTATAAGGCCCAGACACCTGAAGTCAGGTGGATTTCGAATTCTTGAAGCTTTGCGTAGGTTGAAGAAACTTATTGTAGCTGACAGCTGGATATGCCTGGATACAGTTAAGATCATTCTCTTAGTAGAAAGTGATGAGCAGGAGCTACTTTAAGGCTTGTAAACCAAACTTTCTAAGAGGTTTAGGGCAAGATAAGAGACCGACAAATGCCATCTGAGGCTGTAACTAATATATGGTGATTCAGTTCTCATTTACTCAGACTGTGTGGGGCTGAGTGGACAAGTTGCTTGTCTTAAATGATATCAAAGATTGGATAAATATTAAAGCTAAAATAAGAATTTCTGTGCTATTTTACTTTAATTCATGCTACAACACTCCTTAAGGTTATAAGTTCACTGTCCTCAAATATAGTACTGCTAGTAATTGTTATCTAGCTACACTAATAAAAGAGAAACATGTAAATTGACCGTACCTTCACGACACCCACCAGCCAGTCAGTATGCAAATTAACCCAATAAAGTTGGCAATGGCCTGCGCCCCAGCCACCCTGGGCCTCTGGGCAGCACACATGCAAGCGCTGAGCAGTCGGGCAGGGCAGGGAGCCTGCTATGAGGGGGCGGAGGGAGCTACAGGAGTGATGCTCCACCAGGAGCGAAGACTGAAGGTGGTGGCCAGAGCGAAGGCCTGGGTCCTGCATGTCAGAGGAAAACTGGTGCCGGCAGCCAGGGGAAAGAAGGCCTATTGCATGAATCTCTTCATGCAATGGGTCTCTAGTATGTATATAAAAGCCTAAGGGATTGAATGACTGGACAACCAAATGACTGGTTGACTGGTGGCTATGACACACACTGACCACCAGGGGGAAGGTGTTCAATTCAGGAGCTGTGCCCTGGTGGTCAGTGCACTCCCACAGCCAATCTCCCAAGGTCTGCCAACCTCTGCAGTCCCTCCTCCAGCCAGCAGGCCCCAATCAGCCCTGATTGGGATTGGGCGAGACTGCGATGGGCCCTAATTACTGGCCAGGCCATGGGATCCCACCTGTGCACGAATTCATGCACCAGGCCTCTAGTTAAAAATATAAAAAAATATTAGCCAATATTGACTTATGATACCTTTTTAAATACTTTTAATCTATACTGTCAACTACTAGTCCAATTTTTACTCTTGTAAGCTGTGTAAGAATATGACTATTTCATAATATCTCCATATGTAAAGGAATTATCATACAAAAAAATCTCTGTAAATCTAGAAACCAAGAATTATTTCTAATCTATTTTTTATTCAATATGAATTTTTTTATTTGTAGTGAATTGAACTTTTGTTATCCTCTTAATGTTTCTACTTTGTGACTTGCATATGTATGTCCTTGTAGGTATTTATTTTTTATTATATGAAAAGTAGATCACTGAACCCCATAAACATCACCGAAGTGGTAGGATCTAAAATTATGAGGATTCTCCCACTCTCTAGTATTATGAAAGCAAATAAACTATTTTCTAGTTTATCAGCTCTGGTCAGCATGCCCCTAATGTAGTGGAAGAGTGTGACATTTTCAGTATGTTAAGGTGGTGAAGATCTCTGTGGACAATGCTGTGGTAGAAACCAGGAATTTCTCTGACGCTGGGCCTGCACTATGAAGGTATTCCATTGGACCTACCAGATAAAGGCAATATGCTTTGGAGCTTCTGGTAGATAAGTACAGAGAAAAATACCTTAGCCAGGTCAATAGCTACATAGCAATGCCTGTGTCTCTGCTGATTCGCTCCAGTACAGATACTGAATTGGGAATAATGGCTGAAATGGTAGCCATTGCCTTATTAAGTTGACTCTACTCCACAGACTTTCTCTAAGACCCCATAGTTCTCCTCAGAAACCAAGAGTTTAGTTAAAGGAGAAGGGAATTTGACCCTGCACCATAGTCTGCAAACCTCTGCTTTATTGGGCTACTCATCTCTTTTATTCTGATCATTGGTACATCCCTGCTGCGCTTAATGGGTCATGTCCCCACCTTATCTTTAATGGTTAGAGGTTACCATAGTGCCCATAATATCCATAGAAATCAGAGGAATTCTCTCAATGATGATATTCCAATAGCCATGTCTGGCTTATAAAAGAGATGAACTATCAAGGCTAGAAATGCTCAGCTCACTGATGTATTTCTTCTCCATGCCTTAGTAAAAAGAGTACCTCCTGCGCTTCTTTGGAAGATTTATTCAGGGTGAGTGTGCAAGTCACATATGATAAATCTTTGCCAACATTCCTATATCCTTAACATTTTGATTATTTTTCTTACCATTATAATAATTTTCTATATTTTATAAAAAATTTAATTGTGGTAAAATATATATAAAAGTAAGCTTCTTAATCACTTGGAAAATTTTTTTGTTTTTCAATCACAGTTCACATTTAACACTATTTTGTATTAGTTTCAGATGTACAGAACAGTGGTCAGACAAGCATATACTTTACAGAGCATATACATTCCCCCCTTCCCTTCATATTTCAAGTACCACCAGGCACCATACATAGTTATGATACCTGTGACTATTTTGTGACTACCAATTACTACCACTTAATCCCTTCACCTTTTTCATCAATCTCTCCAACCATCATCAATCTGTTCTCTGTATCCTTGCATTTCTTTCTGTTTGTTTGTTTAGATTCCACATATAAGTGGAATCATATTTGCATTTCTCTATCTGACTTATTTCACTTAGCATAATAACCTCTAGGTCCATCTATGCTGTCACAAATGATAAGATCTCATTCTTTTTTATGGCCAAGTAATATTTCATTGTGTATATGTAGCACCATTCTTTTTATCCACTTGTCTGTTGATGAGCATTTGGGTTGCTTCCGTATCTTGGTTATTGTAAATAATGCTGCAATGAAGGTGTTTATATTCTTTTCAACTAGTGCTTTGGGTTTCTTTAAATATATACCCAGAAGTGGAATAGCTGGGTCATGAAACATTTCCATTTTTAATTTTTTGAGGAAACTCCATACTGTTTTCCACAGTGGCTGCACCAATCTGCATTCCTATCAATAGTGCACAAGGGTTCCCCTTTCTCCACAACCACATCAACACTTACTTGTTGATTTATTGATGATTGCTATTCTGAAAGGTATGAGGTGATATCTCATTGTGGTTTTAATTTGCATCTCTCTGATGACTAATTCACTGCTGTGTTGCTGACAATTACCTGAAAGAGAAGTTGGGGTGCTTTATTGGGCTGGAAAAAGTTTAGCTAAATCAGAAAGCAGGTCTAATTAAACAAGTTTATTTTATATATAGAAAAGGCTAAGTTGACTCATGTATGTGCAATACATATAAAGTTCTTGCTGACGCCACGTGTGTTTCTGTCATTGTTGATTGTGAATTTGGATGACAATTCTACTGTATTATAGAGAAAGGGCAAATAGCGATATTAAAATATTTCTTCTAATTAATTTCCTTTCAATGTGCACAAATCTGTGCACCAGGACACTAGTGATGTGATAAAATGTTATTGGGAGAGGTAACTAAGTTAAATTTGTTGGTGAAGAAGAAGTCTCATTTAAAAAGTCACATTAGCAGATACTTCATTGGTATTCAGAAGCTAGCCTTGCAAAGATTTGTAGAGGAGTGCAAAGTTTCTCCTCTCCCTAGTAGGAGAAACAGAGTATGGAGCAGAAAGGGGGCTAATGGTCTGGGTCTTGGTGAGCAAGCAGAAAGACAGGACATTATGTTGAAGAGACAGCAGCGGCCAGGACTCCAGGGCTCTGTAACACAGGACACAATGATTACAGTTTTGATCTTTTCTCAGTATAAGATGAAAAACAATGAACAGGTTTTGGCCAGGCAGTAACATGACCTGATTTATATTAAATAAAAATTACTCTTTTTACTGTATGGAAAATAGATTGCCTTATTGATTCATCTGTCGGCCCTTTGAAAGGTGAGTTGTTTTTTTTTTTCGGGAGTGGGGGGCAGTGACTGTGCCATTATAATTTTCTTCTTTAGCATCTCACATTACTTGAAACTTGTAGTAGGTGCTTTAAAAAATCTTTTGACTAGATGAAAGAATGGTTGCCTTTTCCCAAAAAGACTTTTACTAGAACATGCATCAGCGCCAGCATGAGCATGCTCACGTGCTCTCTTCTGAACCTCTGTGAGCCTCAAGAGTGTTATAAGTGCTGAGAATGGAGGCTGAAAAGCACAGAGAAGTGCGGGTAGTACTAATGATGAGAAGAACTTTTGTGTACTCAGCATTTGCAATGGACTATCATCCCTACTCAAACTCTTGGGACTCAAATATTTGGCATGACACAATTATTAAAATAAAATTCATACTGAAAAATTTTACTGGGCAAAAAAGATCACACTTTTGGAAAAACATATTTTAAATTTGAAACATACTTTAAACCTGAGTCTCTAATCAGTTTAATAGAATATGACCCATGTATTAAGTAAATATTAGAGCTATGGGGTGGTTAAAAGATTTCAACATTGAAATAAATGTTACATGCAGATAAAACTAAGGACTGATGTGTGGCATAAAATTTTTATTATCTTTCCAACATTAAATTTATAAACGTGCATTTGTGTTCTCTGACAGTGTTTGCCTGGTCTTTGTCATCGTCTTTAATCCAAAGCTTAATATACTGAATACTCAACTGTACCCCAATCTATCACAGAATCATGGATCCAAACAGAACCTAGACACACACTCCTTAATCTGAATCGAGTTGCACTTAATAAGTACAGTTGCAAGAATGTGTTTTTCCTGCAATGACAATATGTAAAGGAAAATGCACGTGCTGAAATAATCCTTCCCCAAATTCAAATAGCTATGTATTTAACACTCAAAAATGCCGCCCGCCACATGTTTTCCAGAGCAAGAATAATAGTGCTCTCAGAAAGTGCAGTCTAGACACAGTCCAGTCCTTTTCAGTTCTTCACAAAAATAGGCATTAATGGAATACAATAGCTGCTAATGGGCTATTGAACAACAGGCTAGAAAAGCAGCTAGCTAGACTCGGGTGATCCATGCCAATTAGCGAGTTCTTAAAATTGTCACAGGGTGAAGCACTGGTTGTTCAGACATCAATCTAAGCAGCAGTAGAGGACTCAAATGCTGACACAGGCCACACCTGAATTTCTGCCTGGTAGTTTTCATATTGGTTGATCAACTTATAATTAGCATGATATATGGCAGGAAACTTTTCCATTTAAAAAAAAATTAAAGGCTCTGAACATAATTATTTCACTAGAATTTAAGTAGAAAAACTGAAGTTATTTCCCAAGGGAAAAATCAAACATGACCCTTCAGGAGGGTGGAAGGAGTCTTAGAGCTTTTCGGACTAAATTTTATGAAGCAGTAAAAATTCTCAGAGAAGAGCCAGCTAACTTCACATTTGCATATGAACTGTGACCAGTGATTCACACTAAAAACAATGTGAAGGTAAATTTACAGTTGAG
Source organism: Corynorhinus townsendii (assembly GCA_026230045.1). NCBI lineage: Eukaryota > Metazoa > Chordata > Mammalia > Chiroptera > Vespertilionidae > Corynorhinus > Corynorhinus townsendii. The sequence goes on along the minus strand of JAPDVU010000010.1, from coordinate 5,839,392 downwards.
CTCAGGGTCTGCATAGCATGGTGTAAATGAATCAAACAACATATAGTAAATTTCATGGGCAGTTAAGTTTTAGTTCTGGTGGTGCACATCACGGGTGGGCTCCCATTACAGGGAGATACTTGTTGGGAAGGTAACAGCATGAGATAAAAAGTCTCATTCTGCTTTAAGTATCTGAGCTCCAGAAGAAAGAGAATCTCAGTGGGGGAGGTAACAAGTGGAGACAGGAACAGAAAAGAACTAATCCCAGTGCCAAAAATAAAAGGAAGAAGCAAAGCTAACCCACCTGTGTGACTTCTCTGCACAATTCCAGGGTGAAAAGAACCAATTCAACTTCCAATTTGTGGCCATGCTGCAGAAATGGGTCTAGGAAAATAAAAAAAGATTGGTAGGGAGAGGGGGCTGGAGAGCCTGCTGGATAGTTGTTTGATTGAGCTCAACTTTGCTCCATCAGATGAGAAAAATCAACGTTTTACTGTGTGTTGGTAGAACATATATGGATGTTAATTCTGCCAGAATGTACATGCTCATTTTGGCTCGTAGTGGAGTTAGACAGACCATATTACCTAACATGTTTCATCTGAATTTATCAAACATTCAACTTTATTCTCGTCATTGATCTAAAGAGCCAGACATTCAGAATTCATAAACAAAGTTCAGCAAGTAAAATCAGATCACTGGAATTATATACATACTTGGTATTTTGAAGTCTCGGGTATATTTTCAAAGTCTGGAAAGACATTATACAACTCTTCAATATTAAGTTTTATTGCCATTTACAATACCTTCTTTTCTCCACTCTCTGTGGGGGAAAGTAATATTTTAGTACAAAATTTGCTTGCCTCTAAATCTTCTGAATCTAGTAAAAAATTACTTTTCTGTAAATCTGTAAGTAAACAAGGACATGTATTTCTTAAGCTGATAAGAGGTACATAGCCCAAGACAATCACATGCTTTATTCTCTGTGTTATTAAAAGTTACAGTGAGGTATTGTTAGGAAATTGCTTGTCATTATTTTTATAAGGTTTTTATCCAAAGGATGACCACTTCTCTTTCATACTTTCCTCAAGACCTATGAACTAAGTGTGTAGAGGGCACATAAAATGGATGACAAAAATCATTTTTGCATCAAATTGTATGGTCATTTAAAATAGAAAGGTGAAAGTAAAAAGAAAGGAATAGGGGTTATTTTTGAACCAAACTATTCATTCTGATCATGTCCATGAAGATTGGGGATGCAGGCTGCCTCAGAGCAGCTCTCTCAGGGGTTTTGACACAAGCACTTCATGTGGAAATAGCTTATATTTCTCCAGTTACACTCACCCATTCATTAGGTGGTCATAGATAGGAAAAATGTCAAGGCCATCACAAATTAGTGCATATGTATACTACAATACTTTACTTTTATTATTCAGTTAATTTGGTGAAAAATATTATTTATGGTGGTGGTATTGCCAACTAAGTGACATATTCATTCTTAGACAAATCTTAGTTTTCCCTCTGCCCTTATCTAGTACCATAAGCTTGACAAAATGACTACACAGATGAGCTTCAGTTTCCTTATCTACAATATAAAGATGTGAATGTGAAACAAAATACAAAGCCTTAGGCATTCGAAGAAGACACTAATATTTAATTCTTATTAATAACATTATTTTATGTAATGACAATAATTGATTAATAAGTGTAGATGTTAATTACTTGAAGTATAACACATGTTATTAGATATCACAGATCAGGCACACATCTTTTTATCAACTATTTTGAGACAAACAGTAAAAACTGCTATTGGAGAAAAGAAAAAAATTATGTCATTTGCATGGACCTGTATTTACACAATTTTGTGGCTAGATGAGGCGTTCAGCATGCATGCCAATCTATGGGAAGTGGCAGGCTTTACCTAATGGATGCCTTACTAATTTGAAATGCCTCATTAGAAGAACTTTTGTAAGTTATTTGCAAGAATAGCAGGATTGCTCATACATGAACTTAATGAACTAACAGACAAACACAATGATAAGCTTATTAATGAGATGTTCATCCAGGATTTCTTTAGCGGCTTATCACCAGGAACTTCAGAAGACTTCAGTGTGTGTCCTCACATTCTTGTGTTTTTGTCTTTACCCATCAACAATGGCACGTGCAGCATGTAAAGAAAACGTGATCAGCATGAGTAAGCATTATATTATAAATTTAACGTATTCAAAAATTATGATAGAAACCAGTACTAGTTAGGAAGACTATGTCTGTACTCAGGCTAGAATTATGTCAACTTTGTTCAACTTGGTTTGGCTGATGTCATTTTTTGAATTATCAGTGTATGATTTCAAAACACTTGTGGACCTGGCAATGAATTTGCCAAGGTGAATGCCATTGCATTAAACTTTTATTTAAGCACGTATGTTAAGCCTGTGTTCTGTGCCTGGCAGGTGGCTAAAATGCCTGACACAGTAATGAGTCAGACATATTCTCTTCCTCCCTGTCAAGGAGAGAAGAAAGACAGGCAAGAATCAAAACTGTAATACAGACCCTTCCACATCCTGGAAGACAGTGGCTTTTGACAGTGTATGCATTATCTAACAATTTGTTCATCAAAAGCCATTTCCCTGTAAGGAATTGAGGAAAGAGATCTGGTTGAAACCTGAGATATTGTTCACCACGGCACACTGAGTCTTAAACCTCCTTACTGCTGAAACACACTATTGTCTGGATACTCTCTAAGTTCAGGTTTCACCCTTAGAATGTTTGTGAAGACAACAATACAGATGTCCCAATCAATTCACTGGAATTCACATGACACATGAAATGATTTCGCTGCTATGGGCTGAGTTTCAGTGCCTACGATAACTAAGATGGCACAATTCATCAGTGCCCACATTTGTAAAAGTTAACTCATTTGAAGTATAACTTACAGTAGTGTGCACGGATAATAAGTATTGAGCTTGTTATTATCACAAAGTGAGCACTGCTTTAACCACCTCCATGGCCAACATAAAATATTATCAAGTCACAACCATTACCATGACCTCTTCCAGTGACTGCTCTAATCCATCTTCTTAGCAGTAACAATGTTCTTCTAAATATTCCATTGCTATAGAATAATTCATTGTATCAATATATTCTAAAATATTATTCATTCTTTTTTTGATTGTTGATGTGTCCAGTTTTGGCTTATTGTAAATAATGCTCATGTGAATATTATTGTTTATGACTTTCAAAGGATACATACATGCATTTTTCAAATGTGTGTAATAAAACTATTTTCTTGGTTTGCGTTTTACTTTCTAAATGTTGTTTTTTGATAAACACAAGGTCTAATTTAAAAAATATATGTGTATATATATATTGTTTTTATTGATTTCAGAGAGGAAGGGAGAGGGAGAGAGAGATAGAAACATCAATGATGAGAGAGAATCATTGATTGGCTGCCTCCTGCATGCCCCATACTGGGGATTGAGCCCACAATGTGGGCATATGCCCTTGACTGTAATTGAACCCTTCAGTCTGCAGATCACAGATCACCACTCTATCCACTGAGCCAAACCAGCTAGGGCAGTCTAATTTTTTAAAATAAACTTTTTGTTAAATTAATAGACTATTTTGTAAAGAGCATGTTCGGGTTTATGGAAAATTTGAATAGAAAGCACAGAGAGTTCCCATTCATGATGTAATTTAATGTTATCCAATTTAGCAATATTTTCCTTCATCTTTAATGTTTTATGTGACCTGAGAAATCTTTGCTTACTCTCAAATCAAGAAATATTTTTCTCCTTAATTTAGAATATGTTAAATGTATCAACTGGAGTGCTTTTACTTTTAGCTTTGATATCTAGATAAAAAATCCACGTGGGGTTTTCAGCACTATATATTTCACATTGATCTGCGAACTGACTATTGCCATCAGTCAAGTACCCATTTATGTATGATATAGATAACATATACCTAATATACCTCATACATGCCATATATGTGTAATTATTGAAAGCAAAATATTTTACATGAGTGATAATTAACCAAAGTACTTTATAGATTATTCAGAAACTATGACACTAGGTTGTGACACATTTCAACGTCATTGATAATGTTTTATATAGTAAGCTAGATGGTGCCTTACACAGGTGATTTTTTATTATCTTTTATATTTTTAAGTTCCCAAGTATTTACTAATAATTCACAGGCATCAGAATAAAACTGTCATAAAAGTACATTAAGTTTTGATTTAATCTGGTCCTTTTTCTAGAGTCCTATCTTATGCTCTGTCTGCGATGCAGAGCACATCCGGTCAATCAATCTTTATTATGCCCCAGAAGTGGGAGAGTGAAGGGTTCTATTTGACTAATTTGGGGCCACTTATGTTACTTATTTGCTTTAATTTATACGGTACATCATTCATTATCACATAAATAAACTATCTGCTGACAATTCTGAGCATTTTGGTTCAGGACAGATGGCTTCAGGGTCAGCAAATTTAATAGAACTAATCTATGGAACACTTTTGCTCACCAGGTCCTAATGTAATCTTAGATACACTGTGGCCTGCCTGTGTGAGGAAAGGTAATGTGTGTACCCAAGAATATAGATTCTGTTACTGAGAATAGTTCTTTGTCAACATTAGTGTCCTATCAGATTGAATCATTTAGGATTTGTAAGTAGAATTTACTGGCAAGGCTACTCTAAACCAGGAGAGCTTGGCTTTGCTAAGCTGACTCCCCTCCTTAGGTAGTCTAGTTCCCTGCTGCTGGTTGCCTGACTACACACTCACAACAAATGTAGAAAACCTAGAAAAAGAGTTCGGGAAAGGCTACAAAATGAGCATAAAGGACAACTGGGAATGGTAATGTACATAATCTACCATAGTTTACTCATTGACTTTAATTGTTCACTTTTCTCCCAAATGCAATATGAAAGAAATTTAAAAATTCATATTTTCTATGGTACTCAAACCATCCAATCATAGTATGAGGCTCAAAGACCTGACTATCATATTTTTCTGATCTGTACACCTTTCAAGTTAAAAGATAAGTGACCTATAGACACTAACATTCACAAGGGAAAGGTCCCTTAGTCTCAGCAGTTCTGAAAGTCAGCTGAGTTAGGGTTGCCAGGTTCCACTACTTGGGTTGGGGACTGTTTCTTTTCTTTTCTTTTTTTAAAAAAATATATTTTCTTGATTTTTACAGAGAGGAAAGGAGAGAGTTGGAAACATCAATGAGAGAGAAACATTGATCAGCTGCCTCCTGCACACCCCCTACTGGGGATGTGCCCGCAATCAAGGTACATGCCCTTGAGTGGAATCGAACCTGGGACCCTTCAGTCTGCAGGCTGACACTCTATCCACTGAGCCAAACCAGTTAGGACTATTTCTTGATTTAAGCTCCATTTCTGCCCCTGGATTGACTCCGCAGTCTTTGTTCTCCACGGTCTTTGGTGGGCTCTCTGAGAGTCATTCCTGTTCTATCACAAAGAGCTGATTGTTTCAAGGGTATATCCGCATGTCAAAGCTCATCAAATTGTATATTTAAGTATATCCAATATATTGTATGTCCATTGTATATCAAGTGAGAAAATCATTAAGTAGTTGTGAAAAGATTAGTGAGCTACCACAGTACATAATAACATGTGCGAATCATGGAAACATAATGAAGTCTGCAAAGATGCAAGTCTCCAACACTACCTATGACATGTACACATATGGTGAAGCTCAAAAACAAGAAAAACTAACTGTATTATGCTACTGATAATGTTTTTTCCTAGATTTAAATGATGGCTCACAGGTGTTAATTACTTTTTTACTTTATCAATTACTTGTATGTTGCATACAGTTTTGTATATATCAAATGTCATTCAAAGGATAATAAAGGAGAATGAAATATGCAAGTAAGTTAGTAACATAGAATAGGTTGTAATAATTGCCATTCAATAACAGGTTGCTTTTAGACTGTAGGAAGGTGAGAGATGTGCCTCAGATCATTAGTGATGCTGCTGATGGTGATATCTACACAAATAAAAGTGAAAGATACAAATTGACCATACCTTCACGACACCAACCAGCCAATCTGGAGTGAGTATGCAGATTAATATTCTAGCCACAGATTTCTGTGAGTCAAGGAGCCTAGCCCCCTCCCTGCAGGCTCAGGGGCAATGCCATAGTAATTGATAGACCCGCCCTTCACCTGGGCCACAGTGCCGCTACAGGAATTTGAGCCTGCATGCACATGGACACTGGGAAACTGCTCCCTGCAATGCAATAGGGCGATGAAACCCAAAGCCCAGGCAGGGCGGCAGTGCCACCTGACTTCAATTCTGGGCAAGCGTACATGGAAGTCTATTTTCCGCAGCACAGGAGCAGACCTCCAGCTGACACAGTGCTACTGTGCAACCCAGTACCCCAAGCTGACTGGGACCCCGATTCTCTGGGCAGGAGGCAGCACTGAGCACCACTGACTTGACTCTGTTTCTTATCACTTGCGCATGGGATGCCTGACTCACAGTGCACTTCCAATAAGAGCCAGTATCTCCAATTTTTGGTGCATGCACACACAGGGACCCTGATTCTCAGCGAGAGGCCACACAAAGCAACAGAGACTCATATACTGGATTCTTGGTACAAATACAGGGGAACTCTGACTCCTGGCATGTGCTAGGGGACTCTGATTTTTGGCACACGCCAACAGTGTGGTGCAGGCGGGGTCCCTGATTCTAAGTGTGCACATGAAATCATACTGAGTGCTGGTAAGACTGACCCTGGGCAAGTCTGGTTCTCACCAACCCACGGCAGCCACACGTCCTAGTGTCAGAGCACTTCAGTGACACTTGGGTGGTGCAGAGCTCCCACAGCACAGGGCCCAGGTCCATGCAACTCGAAGTTTGAACCTTCTGGTGATAGTCAGAATGGGGAGACGACACAATCCCCAGAGGAAAGAAAACGAGGAGTCAGCAAGAAAGAAAATTAGTGAAATTGAAGCATGCAACATGACTGAAAAAGAATTCAGAGTAATGGTCGTGGAATTCATACATCGGATGGATGAGAAAATCAACAACCTATGTAAGAATCAAGAGGAAATGAGAAGTGATATAGGTACAATCAAAAACATCATGGAAAGTTTCAGCAGTAGACTAGAAGAAGCAGAAGACTGAATTAGTGAGTTAGAAGATAAGGTAGAGAAACAAGCTCAGTCTGAACAGCATCTGGAGAAAAAAATTAAAAAGCAGGAGGAAAGCCTAAGGGGGCTTTGGGACAACATAAAATGAAGTAACATACATATAATAGGGCTGCCAGAAGGACAAGAAGAGCAGCAAGGATTAGAAAATCTATTTGAAAAAATAATGACAGAAAACTTCCTGGATATGGGGAAGAAAAAAGTTACACAAGTACAGAGAGTCCCAAGCAAGATCAATCCCAAAAGACCCACACCAAGATACGTCATAATTTTAATGGCAAATATTAACGACAAAGAGAGAATCTTAAAGGCTGAAAGAGAGAGACAGTTACCTACCAGGGATCCCCCATCAGATTATCAAATGATTTCTCAACAGAAACACATCAAGCTAGAAAGGAATGGAAGGAGGTATACAAAGTGTTGCAAAGCAAAGGACTGAATCCAAGAATACACTATCCAGCAAGACTATCAATCAAAATTGAAGAGGAAATCAGGAGCTTCACAGACAAAAAAAGGCTAAGGGAGTTTATCACCACCAAACCAGCAAAGCAAGAAATGCTAAAGGGAAAGCTGTAAAAAAGAAGAATTAAAAAGGTAAGAAGGAATGTTAATATAGGCACAAAAAAAGAAATGACTCAAACAAGTTCCTTTCAGTAATAACTTTAAATGTAAATGGACTAAATGCTCCAATCAAAAGACATTGAGTGGCTGAATGGATAAAAAAACATGACCCAGATATATGCTGTCTACAAGAGACGCATCTCAGAACAAGGGACTCACACAGACTGAAAATGAAGGGATGGAAAAATATCTTTCAGGCAAATGGAAATGAAAAAAAAAATGGGATAGCAATACTTATATCTGACAAAATAGATCTCAAAGTGAAGGCCATAACAAGAGATAAGGAAGGCCACTTCATAATACTAAAGGGATCAATACAACAACAGGATATAAACCTGATAAACATATATGCATCCAATGCAGGGACACCCAAACACATAAAAAACTCCTGGAAGATATCAAGGGAGAGATTGACAACAATACAATCAAAGTAGGGGACTTTAATACACCACTGACAGCACTGGATAAATCCTCTAGACAAAATATCAGCAAAGATACAGCAATCCCAAATGACTCACTAGATCAGATGGACTTAACTGACATCTTCAGAACATTTCACCCCAAAGCCACAGAATACACGTTATTCTCAAGTGCACATGGGGCATTTTCAAAAATAGACCACATATTGGGTCACAAGCAAAGTCTCCCTAAATTGAAGAAGATTAAAATCATATCAAGCATCTTCTCAGACCACAATGCCATAAAATTAGAAATAAACTACAATAAAAACAATCCAAAAATCTCAAACAATTGGAAGCTAAATAGCATGCTATCAAATAAGGACTGGGCTACCAATGAGATCAAAGAAGAAATTAAAAACATCCTGGAAACTAATGACAATAAAAACACAACAATCCAGAATCTATGGGACACAATGAAAGCAGTCCTGAGAAGGAAGTTTATAGCTCTACAGGACTACATAAAAACAAACAAACAAACAAACAAACAAAAAAACCCCAAACCCCAAAAAACAATGTTAGTAAACCATCTAACTCTACAACTCAAAGAATTAGAAAGAGAGCAACAAGAAAAGCCCAGAGTGAACAGTACAAAGGAGATAATAAAGATCAGAGCAAAAATAAATGACACAGAGACCAAAAAAAAATATATATATATATATATATATATATATATATACACAAAAGATCAATGAAACCAAGAACTGGTTCTTTGAAAGGATGAACAAGATTGATGAACCTCTAGGCAGGCTCACCAAGAAGCAAAGAGAGAGGACTCAAATAAACAAAATCAGAAATGAGAGAGGTGAAATAACAACAGACCCCACAGAAATACAAAGGATTGTTAAAAAATACTATGAACAGCTATACTCCAATAAACTAGACAACCTGGAGGAAATGGACATATTCCTAGAAAAATACAACCTTCCAAAACTCAATCAGGAAGATTCTAAAAATCTCAATAGGCCGATAACTATGGAATATATTGAAGCAGTCATCAAAAAGTTCCCAGCAAACAAAAGCCCAGGGCCAGATGGCTTCACAGGGCAGTTTTACCAAACATTCAAGGAAGAACTAAAACCTATCCTCCTCAGTCTATTCCAAAAAATTCAAGAGAAAGGAACACTTCCAAGCTCATTCTACAAAGCCAGCATCACCCTAATACCAAAACCAGATAAAGACAATACAATGAAAGAGAATTATAGGCCAATATCCCTCATGAACATAGATGCCAAAATCCTCAACAAAATTCTAGCAAATTGGATCCAGCAATACATCAGAAAGATCATTTACCATGATCAAGTAGGATTTATACCAGGAATGCAAGGATGGTACAATATTCACAAATCAATAAACATGATACATCACATAAACAAATTGAGAGATAAAAATCACATAGTTATATCAATTGACACAGAAAAAGCATTTGACAAAGTCCAACACCCCTTCTTGATAAAAACTCTCAGCAAGGTGGGAATAGAAGGCTCCTACCTCAACATAATAAAAGCCATATATGACAAACCCACAGCCAATAACATACTCAATGGACAAAAACTAAAACCATTTCCCCTAAGAACAGAAACAAGACAGGGATGCCCACTCTCACCACTCCTGTTTGACATAATACTGGAAGTACTAGCCATTGTGATCAGACAAGAAGAAGAAATAAAAGGCATCTACATTGGAACAGAAGAAGAAAAACTGTCCTTATTCACAGATGACATGATATTGTACTTAGAAAACCCTAAAGACTCCATAAAAAATTATTAGACTTAGTAAATGAACTCATCAATGTAGCAGGATACAAAATTAATGCCAAGAAATCTGTGGCATTTCTTTATACCAGTAGTGAACTTACAGAAAGAGAGACTAAAAAAGCAATCCCATTTACCATTGCACCAAAAAATTAAGATACCTAGGAATCAATTTAACTAAGGAGGTAAAAGACCTATATGCATAAAACTACATGACACTGAAAAAAGAGAGTGGAAGACATAAACTGATGGAAGAACATACCGTGCTCATGGGTTGATAGAATCAACATCATCAAAATGTCCATACTGCCCAAAGGAATCTATAGATTCAATGCAATCCCCATTAAAATACCAATGGCATATTTCACAGACCTAGAATGAACTTTCCAAAAATTCATCTGGAATAAAAACAGACCCCAAATAGCCACAGCAATCCTGAGAAAGAAGAAAAAAGTAGGTGGGATCTCAATACCAGATATCAAGCTGTATTACAAATCCACTGTTTTCAAAACAGACTGTTACTGGCAGAAGAACAGACATATAGATCAATGGAATAGAGTAGAGAACCCAGAAATTGACCCAAAACCCTATGCCCAATAAATATTTGACAAAGGAGGCATGAACATACAATGGAGTTAAGACAGTCTCTTCAACAAATGGTGTTGGGAAAATTGGATAGATACATGCAAAAAAATGAAACTAGATCACCAACTTATACCATACACAAAAATAAACTCAAAATGGATAAAGGACTTAAACATAAGATGGGAAACTGTAAAAATATTAGAGGAATCCACAGGCAGCAAAATCTCAGACATATGCTAAAGCAATTTCCTCACTGATACTGCTCGTAGGGCAATGGAAACTAAAGAGAAAATAAACAAATGGGACTACATCAAAATAAAAAGCCTTTGCACAGCAAAAGAAACCATCAACAAAACAACAAGAAAGCCCACTGCATGGGAGAATATATTTGCCAATGTCATCACCGTTAAGGGTTTAATCTCCAACATTTACAGGGAACTCATACAACTTAACTAAAAGAAGATAAACAATCCAATAAGATAATGGGCAACGGTCCTAAATAGATACTTTTCGAAGGAGGGCAGAAGGAAGGCTAAGAGACATATGAAAACCTGCTCAAAGTCACTAATTATCAGAGAGATGCAAATCAAAACAACAATGCAGTACCATCTCACACCTGTCAGAATGGCTATCATCAACAAATCAACAAATGACAAGTGCTGGTGAGGATGCAGAGAAAAAGGAACCCTCTTGCACTGTTAATGGGAATGCAGACTGGTGCAGCCACTGTGGAGAACAGTATGGAGTTTCCTCAAAAAACTAAAAATGGAACTCCCATTTGACCCTGCAATCTCACTTCTAGGAATATACTCCAAGAAGCTAGAAATACCAATCAGAAAGGATATGTGCACCCCTATGTTCATAGCAGCACGATTCACCATAGCAAAGATTTGGAAACAGTCAAAGTGCTTATCAGCAGATGAATGGATTAAAAAACTATGGTACATCTACACAATGGAATACTATGTTGCAGTAAAAAAGAAGGAATTCTTACCATTTCAACAACATGGATGGAACTAGAGAGCATTATGCTAAGTGAAATAAGGCAGTCAGACAAAAATAAATACCACATGATCTCACTCATTTATGGAATATAATGAACAACATAAACTGATGAACAGGGACAAATCCAGAGACAGAGAAGCATGGATCAGACTGTCAAATCTCAAAGGGAAGATAGGGGAGGGTGGGGGTAAGGAGGAGCGATCAACCAAAGGACTTGTATGCATGTATATAAGCCTAACCAATGGACACGAACACCCAGGGGGTGAGGCCATGAGTGGGGTGGGGAGGTTGGGGGTTAATGGAGGGATGAGGACACATATGTAATACCTTAATCAATAAAGAAATTTAAAAAAGTGAAAGATACAAATTGACCGTACCTTCGCAATACCCACCAGCCAATCAGGAGTGAGTATGCAAATTAACCCAACAAATATGGTGGGTAAATTTGCATACACAGGAGCTGAGCAGGTGGAGTGGGATGCTTTGTTCTGCATCACACCAGCTGCTCTGGGCCTCTGGGCAGCGTGGGAAGGCGGAAAGGTGGCTCCAGGCTGGAGCCAAGGCAGAAAAGCAGCTCCAGGCCACAGCAAAGGCTGAAAGGTGTCTCTGGCCGAAGCGAAGTGGGTGCCAGCAACCAGTGGAAGGAAGGCCCATTCTTGCACCAATAGTAGTTGATCGGGCCTCTAGTACTCTCATAAGGAACCAAATTCCCAAGAGGTGGCACATTATTTGAAAGTTGTAGTGCAACATATCCCATCAGTGCCATCTTATTGGTTTGTCCATATGAGGATTTATAGATCTTAAGTGTATTACATCGTAAACTCAGGAAGTTCTCTTTGATTTGAAGTCACTGAATTTTCTTTGAAGCAAATCTATACTCTACATACTTTTTATTCTCAGTGTTCCCTGTGCTCTCTCATTGAAGCACCTTGGATAGAAGATGTATTAAATATATAACAAGAAAAGACCAGTAAGAATTAACTATAATAGTCTTTTTAAGACTTAATGGTGCAAAACAGTGAATTAATCTGTTCAAATTAATTAAAAAATGTACCATTATGGCTGGATTTTCTTATTTTTAACATAAAGATAGAATGACCCTGCTAAATTCTTCAAGTTTCACTTCAATTGCAGGTATTTGAGTAAAAGATATTTTTTTGGATGGTATACAGCAGGATAGAAACATCTGGTGTTTGTGCACTTTCTGCTAGATCACAGATGACTACTTACTGTGCATGTGCCAGAAAAGTTGATTGATCACGACCCCTGTTAGCCTATGTGCTGCAGCAAAGAGCTCTTCTAAGTCTTCTGCCTCATTGTACATGTTGTGCCCTTTGAAGTCTTAACTGCAAAGATATGTTCATATTTTAAAAAATCTTAAAAATCTTCAGATATTCTTTCTCCTATATGCTTCTATAATTTTTTGCTGCAAGACAAAATTTAAAATATCATTGGACAGATCCATAGAAATCCTTTCGTGATTTTGAATGTTTGAACATGGATGAATTTGGAGAGCTTGGAGATCTGCATTGCTCCACTGCTGGTTACCCATGTGCTAAAAATATCTCTGACTTATATAAGGCTGTAGTTTTGGGTGAATTGCCGAGGTATTTGACTAGTTCAACTAAATCTTCTGTCATTTTAGTAAAAGAAAATCATGCAAAGCAATGGATTAATTTAATTAAATTAACAAATTCCACCAATTGAGGGAATTAAGTCTGAACTTTTGGTATTCAAATGAGTTTCAGACTCTTATAATTTTTTTAGAGCATAGTATTTTTGAACACTGAAGTTGCCTTTAAAACAACCACTTGGTAATATCCAAGAGAAATTAATATAAATGATAATATGTATTAGCACTGAAGGAAACCTATCTCAGAGGGAAGGTGTGGGTGGGTGGGGAGTTGGGGAGAGATTAACCAAAGAACTTATATACATATATGAAATATGCATGAACACAAATAATAGTGTGGTGAAGGCCTGGGGAGGAGGGCAGGTTCCAGGGTGGAGGGAGTTAGTGGGGAGGAAAAGGGAGCCTATATAATACTTTCAACAATAAAGATAAACTTTAACAAATCTGATATCTACTTTATATATCTGTGCTCTTATAGAATACAGCATAGTGATTAAACAATATTTCATGATCTAGCCATTTTTGTCCTTATTTATAAGTAAGCTTATGGCACTGTAAATTAGCTCTGTCTCCGTATTACCCATGTGAGAATAAAACATCATTGCCCTAGTTCTCAAAAGACATTGTATAATATAGTTACATATCCGTTGAATCACTCCATGAATGCAGAATAATGGTCTGTGATGTTTAATACTTTTGGTTAAAATCCTATTTTTGTGGTTCAAGAAATGTGTTTTGACCCATGCGCTCAATGTACTGATTTATCTACTTTGCATCCTGTGAACCTGAAATGGTTTTAAACGAGTTCTGAAGATCCCAGTGAACATCTGAACTTATCTTGTGATGCCTATATTAAAAAAAGAATCCCCATTGCAGAAGAGTTTCAATTGCCCAAACCATAAAAGGCTTATTTTTGTAACAAGTGAACTTGTGTTCGGTTCCTTGTGTCCTTCCTGTGTTCTATAGACTCTTTGGAGTAATCAGATCAATTCTGACAGAGCCCCAGCAATTAACTCTTCAGCTCAGTACACCTGATAACTTGCTATCCCATCCTATTGTTAGATGCTGGTACTTGAATTTCCCCCAGCTTAGGTGTGGTGTTGTTATAGGAACTAGATTTGATCTCATTTAACATTGCTCACTGACACACACAATGGAGAGCAGCAAGGGGTTCTTCAGCAGGAGGTCCACTATTTCCTGCCCAGGATCACTTCCTTTTCTAAGAAGACAGTCTTTGTTTTCTAAGAAAATAATTTATATTGCTTAATACAAGGAGCTTTTCCTTTAAAATATGCTGTTTCCTATTAAAATACTGCTATAGACTGCATTTGTTCTGTGGGAACCCCTTTCACGTCCTGCGTGGTTCAGGGTTCCGGTTCAGGGTTCGGGTTCTGGAGAAGGCCGCACACAAATGAAAAGAGACTTAGAAAAGTATTAATTTGGGAATATTGGGGGCCAGGCGGCAGCCCACCTCTAGGGGAAGGACTACTACCCTGCTCTGGCTTTGCTATCCCTTTTATTAAGGTTATGGGATACACTCATATCCTTTAGGCAGGAAATTCCAATAATAGCCAATCAGCAAGAATTTACATAAGACTAACAGGTGGAGGTTGCTTCAACTACCAATGTCTCAACTAAACTTTCAGAGCATTTAAGGTTGACCTGCCTTCCGGATTCCCTTTCCACATCTATTAGTGGGACAATTATCGTTTTCCCGCATTGTTCCTCAAAATAAATCCTCCCTCCCAATGTGATGGTATTTGGAGGTGCTTAGGTCATGAGGGTGAAGCCTTCAAAAATGAGATTAGTGACCTCATGTAAAGGACCTCAGAGAGCTCCCTGGCCCCCTCCACATGTGAGGACACAATGAAAGGCTGGCCCTTTATGAAGCAGGAAGGGGTTCTCACCAGACACCAAACCTCCAGGAGCCTTGACCTAGGACCTCCACAGCCTTTAGAACCATGAGGAATAATTTGCTATTGCTTATAAAGCCACCCAGTCCAACTAGACTAAGACAAATACATTATCGACAAGCTAAGAATTTAAAGACTAGTGTTCCTCAAGAGTATTGTGGAAGTAATTGTTCTAAGGCCCTTCTATTGTATTCTGAGATCCCTCTTTTTCTAATATGATGCAGAGAGGTAGGAAAAGGGTAAACTACAAATTAAATTGCCCCTTGACAACCCCCCAATGCCATTCTATTATTTTCCTCAAATAAAATAAGGCTATGGGGGTGGGGGGCAAGTAGGCTACTCAGGTAGAAAACATATCTTCTAGTGGTGAGGACATTGAGAGTTCAAGCTGATGATATCAACCTATAAATTCCAAGAACAGTTATTATTCCCATCTTTGCTAGAAGGCAAGCACTAAAAGAAGGCTATGCAATAGGTAATATATCAAATAGATAATGATTTCTTATTTCTCCAATTAATCTGGGACGTTCTTAAGTGGTAATATAGAAAGGAACAAGTGTTTGTATGTGAAATAATGGTAAATAAAAGGAAACTAATTTTAAATATATGGTGTTTTAGGTTTGTAAAAAGATTCTTGGTTTTTAATATGCGTTTTTAAAAACAGTATTTGTGCTCTGACTGGTGTAACTAAGTGGTTAGAGCATTGGCCTGAGAACTGAAATGCTGCAGCTTCAATTCCCAGTCAAGAGCATGCACCTGGGTTGCAGGTTTGGTCCCCAGTCCCAGTCAGGGCATGTGTGGGAAGCAACCAATCCATGTGTCTTTCTCACATTTCTCTCTCTCTCTCTCTTCCTCCCTTTCTTCCTTTCACTTGCTCTAAAAATCAATGGGAAAAATATCCCCGGGTGAGGATTAACAAAAATAAAAAAATATAAATAAAGTATAAAAACAATCTTTGTGAGGAATATGCAAAACCAGATGCTCAGAGAATTTTCTAGATAAAGGCATTAACCTTGACAACAGGAATCCACATTGGAAGTGCTTCTAGATTATGTATTAAAAAGAAGTTGCAAAGTTAGGCATACACATTTTTAAAATGCATCTGATGTATATACACAATATTTAAATACACATTCTTCTTGTATAAAATTTAATCAGACTTATGTAATTATAATTTGTTCATCAAGATTTTAGCTTCTGCACAAAGCCAACAATATCATGTAATATATGCTAAACATGCAAATATATAGTCTATAAAATTACCACAAACCTATAAATTACCTCAATGCATATATTTGAATTAAAATGCTATAAATTGATTTGCATTTACTAAACCACTAGAGGCCCGGTGCATGAAATTCGTGCACGGGAGGGTACGTGTCCCATCCCCCTTGAGGGATGTCCGACTGCCCGTTTAGGCCCAATCACCAGGATCGGGCCTAAACGGGCAGTCGGACATCCTCTCACAATCCTGGACTGCTCATCTCCCAACTGCTCATCTAACTGCTTCTGCCTGCCAGCCTGATCACCCCCTAACCACTCCCCTGCCAGCCTGATTGATGCCTAACTGCTCTCCTGTCTGCCCAATTGCCTCTAACTGCTCTCCCCTGCTGGCCTGGTCATCCCCAACTATCCTCCCCTGCAGGCCTGATCCTCCCAACTGCCCTCCCCTGCTGGCCTGATCACCCACAACTGCCCTCCCCTGCTGGCCATCTTGTGTCCACATGGGGGCTGCCATCTTGTGTGTTGGGGTGATGGTCAATTTGCATATTATTCTTTTATTAGATAGGATAACTCACTCCTATCAAGACAGCACTTTATGAATGTTTAATCCTGTTCTAATTTTGGATTCCTGAATTTTACAAGAAACCTCATCTCAGCCAACCAAGCACAGTGCTTTACCTGCATTTTCAGAATTAGATACTGGTTGAGTCAGGAGTCATCTTATTTTGAACTCATTAATCTCTCCTGTAACTGTAGGTCAGTTTTGTTTCTGGCAAGTGATAGGAAATATTAATTCAACTAGAGGCCTGGTGCACAAAATTTGTGCACTTGGTGGGGGGGTTCCCTCAGCCTGGCCTGTGCCCTGTCACAGTGTGGGAGCCCTGCGATCTATCACCCCAAAGAGGTAGTCCCCGCCCATCCATACAGGGCTCCACAATGGATTGCCCCAAAGAGGTAGGCCGGAGCTGAGGGTCCTGCCTCCATGCTGTGTGGAGCAGGGAGGCAGGACCCCCAGAACCCTCACGCAGGCCTTGTGGAGCAGAGCTGGGATGCAAGACCCCCAGGACTCCCAGGCAGGTCTTGCTGCATGGAGGCGGACCCCCAGGCAGGCCTTGCCTAGCAGAGGCAGGACTCCCAGACAGGCTCCATACCGTGCATGCAGAGTCAAGCCCATCCCACCACTGTACATTCAGCCATCTTGTGATGGCATGAGGGCATCACGGCGTGATGACCATTTAGGCTTTTATTAGTAAGGATGGGGAAATAATCTAAAAATAATAGATTTCACATCTTTTTTTCATGATGATTTTTACCCGTTTAGCAACACAATGTTCCCATTTAACAATTTCTTGCTCTGTGCAAAGCAGGTGCTCAGCAGTGGGCCAGGCAAGCTGAACCAGGTGCTTCCGGGAAGGGACCTTCAGCGTTGGGAGAGTTCCAGGGGCTTTGAATAGCTGTAATTACTGGTCTACCATGGGCGCCACCAAAGGGGAGCGGGAGTCCATTGTGAGCGATGCCAGAGGAAAATGACTGCCGATGACTCAGGATGTGAACTGAAACTTTAATACCTTGGTACTTTTCAAACACTGCCTGTTTTTCTCAGTAAAATTTAAGCCTGTGTCACTCCTAGGATCTGTGGAGGGAACATAGGGAGCCTTTGGACTACACAAAGTGGGGATCGGTTTTCTGACCTCTACTTGGCATGTACTTCCTTATGTTTTATAATTGCTGCTTCTTCTGTATGATTAAAAGCTTCAATGATTATCAGGATGTTTACAGTTTATTTTCAGACACGATTTAACCCCACATTGTGTTATTTTTACCCCCGACACACACGTTTATTTGTCCTTAGAACTCAGTCAACTGGTCATCAGTTCTCAAATAAAACAGCTGTGCTCCATATCTTACTCTTGCATCTTATTTTATACAGCTTTCACACGATTATCTCAATAAATCTCTCAACTGTTCATTTTATCACTTCTTTCAATATGATTTTCAGCCTGTCAAATGTACTCTGAAATTGGATCTCAAATTCTAATTAAACTGAGATAAACATGGGAACTTAAAAACCCCGGTGGTGGAGGGTGTTAGGTTTCTTTCTTTTTATTTTAATTTAGAAGCAGTAGTCAACATGTTTGAATGGCTGTTTGTTTAATAGAGTTTAATTATTGCTCCGAGTATAACATCGCTTATAGAAAGTATATTCTACAGATATTTCTACATGCTACTCAACTAGAATATGCACTTATTTTATTAACTTGATATTGTTTTTAATATGCTGGCAGGTATAGCATACATTTGAATCAGACACTTTCATTTAGAGAGAGAAGGTACGGTCATGGTAAGGTTTGGAATGTGTTTTATTATTTTGCTGCTAAACAACTTTATAAGACTCTTCTAAGAGGAAGGCTGGACATTTACCTTGCTGATGTCTTTATTTCTGTAGCTGTCTTTATAGATAATTAAAATATATTAAGTTTCAAAGACTTGTTCTTTGTTTATTGGTTAGGGACCCACTTGAAAATACACAGCAGATTAAATTTAAGAAAATTGTGAGAGGGTTTTAAAGAAAGAACTAAATACAAAGTAGGCAAGAATACCAGGAGCCTCTGTGAGAAAGCCAGGACTCCCAAGTGGTGAGAGTGGTTGTTATCGGCTGTAGCCCCTTCGGATGCCTGGGAGGGAGCACTTCCAAAACTTCTAAAGGAAGCTTCCTGCACAGAAGGCTGCCTTGCGTGGAGAAGACTCATCCTGGGCCCTGCTGGTGGGATTATAGACTAGTGCAGCCTCTGAGGGAAGTATTTTGGAGGGTCCTCAAAAAATTTAAAAAAGTACTACCCTATGAAGCAGCAATTCCATTGATGGGTATTTATTCAAAGAAAACAAAAACACTAATTAAAAAACACACACATATGCAACCCTATGTTCACTGCCAGATTATTTACAATAGCCAAGATATGGAGGCAACCTAGATGACCACTGATAGACAAATGGATAAAGAATATGTGGGCCCTAACCGGTTTGGCTCAGTGGATGGAGCGTCAGCCTGTAGACTAAAGGGTCCCAGGTTCGATTCCAGTCAAGGGCATGTACCTTGGTTGCGGGCACATCCTCAGTAGGGGGTGTGCAGGAGGCAGCTGATCAGTGTTACTCTCTCATCGATGTTTCTAACTCTCTATCTCCCTGCCTTCCTCTCTGTAAAAAATCAATAAATCATGTTTTTTTAAAAAAAGATGTGGTACCTATAAATAATGGGATATTACTCAGCCATAAAAAATTATTAAATCTTGCCATTGATGACAACATGGATAAACCTTAGAGGTTACTATATTCAGTCAAATAAGTCAGAGAAAGACAAATGCTATATTATTTCACCTATAAATGGAATCTAAAATACAAAACAGATGAGTAAATAAAATTAAACAGAAACAATTTCATTGATACAGAGAATAAACTGATGGTGGCCAGAAGGAAGGGCATTCACAAAAAGGTAAATAATTTCTGGGGAGGAAATGATTTTAGATCCAAGGTTGAAAAATTTCATATGTAAATGAAGTCTTTTAAGGGGAATTAACTCTGGTAAAAGGACTCTTGAGGACACAATATCTTGACTCAGTGAAATAATATATATTTTTTAATCCTCACCCTAAGACATACTTAGAGAGAGGAAGGGAGAGGGAGAGTGCCAAAGAAACATAGATCTGAGAGGGAAACATCAATTAGCTCGGAACCTTCAAATCAGGCATGCACCCTTACCTGAACCAGCAAACTTTAGGTGCACAGGACAACGCTCAGCCCTGTCCTGTGCACCGAAAGTTTTTCACCCCTGGAGGGCTGGGTGAAAAAGGGGGAGGGATTAAGAAGTAAATCTTCCAGTTATAAAACAGTCATGGGGAGGTAATGTAAAACATAGGAAATAAAGTCAATAGTATTGTAATAACTATACAAGGTGACAGACAGGTACTTGACTTATTGTAGTGATCACTTCATAATGTTGAATCTAAATGTTTTATACTTGAAACTAAGGTGATATAGGATGTCAACTAAAATTAAAAATAAAATTTAAAAAGAAAAGGTTTATTAGGTTTAGGGACATAGGCAACCCCAAAGTAAGGGAGCAAGGAAGTAAATGTCCCAATGTCATCTCTCATGGTTCTTTGGGAGTATTTCCCTATTGACTGAACCCAACCAGGAGACTGAGCATATGAGTGTCCTTTGATGTGGTTTATACAACTTAATCTTCAGAGATCCAAGTACAGCATGCATCTGAGAGGCTAACAGAGATATCATAGACAATAGATGCCAGGAAACAGTCAACTTACTGCATCAAATCATTCACAGGTAGTCTTTAGTCATCAATGTAATCTAAACAAATTAAATGTTTTATCACTAGGACATAGTTTATACCAGGCTACTTTACTCAGAATAGTGAACAAACAGAACAAGACAGTAGTAACATTCATTTACCCTCCTCTAAAATCCATCATATTGTCTTAAAGTACATATACCCACACTTCAGTCAATTTACTTCCTAAGACCCTAGGTGGGATTGAATTTGTTGTTCATTTCTTTGTAGTGAAAATTGGCTGCTGCAGGATCAGGGAAATACATGGAGGCCCAATAAGGTCTTGGGGCATGTGTGAGCAAGCCAGTGGTGCCCCTTCGTCACCGTGACTTCCGGCTAGAGCTGCCTTCTGATAGTGTGCTCTCCCACATTCTCTCCTGCTCAGCCTTTCTTCATAAAAATAAAACATGCTGTCAGAAAAACAGTGGCGTTGGGATGCTAAGCTCTCATCTCCCTCACAGAAACATCAAAAGCAAGCAGATACTGCTGGCACCCACTTTATTAGAACTCTGGAAAAATAATCAAAGGTGCAGAGTAACCAAGTGAGTGATGAATCAAGAACGGGCAATGTCACAATAGTAGGGCAACTTGTGGTGTTTGCTCTTTCCTTTGCTCACTCCAGTCTTGAAAATGGAACTCTGGTCTCCCAGGGGGATCCTCTTCCCTGGTTTCAGAAGGAGCAGAGCATACCTTTACCACAGATTATTGTTTATGTCTGGTCTAAACTGTTGGGAAACTATCCAACTATATGCACGAGGCTTAAACCTTTAGTATGCTTGGTCTCTGTTTCATCTAACTCAGAACTCAGGCCAAAAGGTGGTGGCAATTACATGGGAACAATGCAAATGGAACTGCAATCCACAGATGCCTGGAGCACAAGATTTTCGTATGTTTTGAATGCCTAAGGCCCAGCACCAAAAGCTAGGGAGCATTTCTTGGAAAATTAGGACATTCAAGAACACCACTGTACATGGGGGATTTGGAAGTTTGTGTACTTGCTACAGCAAGAGGCATTTTCCGAAAGACCTAAGAAGACTGATCTTCAGCTTACTAGTAGTACCATCCCCAGACTCAGCAGAGGCCAGGCTCAGTGTTGAGGGGGTGTGAAGGCACTGAGCCAAGCTGGGAAGACTGGTTGAGGTGTTTTTTGTTTGTTTGTTTTGTTATTTTTAGCTTCTAATGTTTAAGGGATCTCTGTCAAAATAGTAGTTGGACAAAGGCTTAGGGACAAAGAGCAGTGTCTATGCATGATAAGGAATGCAGCCTTTGCAAAAACTAATTTTGGAAAGTGCTGAAATACATGGAACTGCTACAGTCTTCAATCATGAAAGCAAGGGACAAGTGTTGTCCTGTGAAAGGGATCCTAAAATATGAGGAACAGCTGATTTCTCATCAGACTGTGGAAGCCAGAAGATGGTGCATGACATATTGAAAGTGCTGGGAGAACAAACAAAAAAACCTGTTAACCAAGAATTCTCTCATTTATGAAACTATCTTTTAAATATGAGCGAGAAATGAAGACTTTTCAATTAAAACCTGAGGAAGTTAACCCTCACTAGGTCTGCCCTGTAAAAAACTCCAGTGGAGTCTTCAGGCTGAAAAGATAGGGCACTAGACACTAGTTAGTAACTCAGAGATCTCTGGTAAAGGTAAATTCATAGTAGATACAAACACCATACTACATTTTTGTTTATACTCCACTTTTAATTCCTACAGGATTTAAAAGACAAGGAGTAAAGATAATTATAAATCTACTAGAGGCCCAATGCGTAAAATTCATGCAAGAGTAGGCCTTCCTTCCCCTGACTGCCAGCACTGGCTTCCCTCTGGCACTCAGGACCTGCGCTTCCCTCGCAGCCCTGGCTTCATCCGGAAGGTCATCCAGAAGGACATCCAGTCTAATTAGCATATTACACTTTTATTAATGTAGATACTATAGGCCACTATTGTATAGAGATACATTTGCGACAATAGAAAGACAAAGTAAGGGGAGGTACAGCAGTATGGAAGCTGGGTTCCCAGATGCTGTGGAAGTTATGGAAGTTCAATTGGTGACAGTTTGAACTAAATTGTTACAAGTTTAGGATGTTATATACAATAAAAACATAAAGTCTAATATGTATATATACTAGAGCAGCAATTTTCAACATTTTTTATCTCGTGGCACACATAAACTAATTACTAAAATTCTGTAGCGCACCAAAAATATATTTTTTCCTGATCTGACAAAAAATAGGTATAATTTTGATTCATTCACACTGGATGGCTATTGTCATGTTGGCTGTTGTCATTGTTTTATTTGACAATCTAAGGGAAAAGAGGTCTGTGCCCCTGAGTAAATAGTTGGGTATTGCATGTTTCAAAAGTTCTTGTGTCACACTGATTGAAAATCTCTGTATTACAGAATAGAATAAATATAGAGATAATTAATGAAATCAAAATTCATTCTACAAAAGATTTTGTATTTATTATTTTCTAACTAATAATTTTAATAATTATATTTTGCCTATTAACACTATATGATTTTCTGTTTTCAAAGAGGGAAGAAACAATAGGAACATTAAAGCTTGCAAAACAGTAAAATTCCTGATAAGCTGTCTCCAGTTAATCTTTAATAACCACAAATAAAACTGGGAAATTCGTGGAAGATAAGAGACTTCACTGACTCAGTGCTGAACTCCAATTTTCAGACAAGACTGCCCCTCAAACATGTTCTGCCATCACTAGAAAAAGCACATTTTTGTTAACTTGTCTCCTAAAGTGAAGTGACAAAATAAAGAGTGAGATTTTAAAAGTACAGCAGCAATCAGACGTTGGGATTCATCCCTACATTTGTATTAGACTCTATCAGAACTTACAGAGAACACAGTGGTTTGACAGGAGAAGATGTATTATTCTTGAGGTTTTCTGGTTTGGACATAATTTTATTTTGAACCTTAGGATTGAGTGTCTACTAAGCATCATTCATTCATTTATTCAGGTGCTGACTAAAAATGCTGAACTGAAAGACACAGGTCCATGCTCCAGGACACAGGATCAAAATCTAATTATAGGCCCTTGCTGGATAGCTCAGTTGGTTAGAGCATTGTCCTAATATTCCAAAGTTGTGGGTTCAATTCCAAGTCAGGGCACATACAAGAATCAACCAATGAATACTAATAGGTAGAACAAGGAATCAATGTTTCTCTCTCTGTCTCTCTGTCTATCTTAAGTCAATAAAAACCCCAAACAAACAACCTAATTACAAAATGGCAAGGTTTTATAAGAAGACTAACAGAAAACTGAGAATTATTGGGGTAGGGGAGAAAGATAGATTATTTCCCATACATACATACATACATATTTTTTATTTTGTATACATTAATATGAATGAGATATTATTATTATACTAGAGGCCTGATGCACAAAGTTCATGCAAGAGTTGGCCTTCACGGCCCTGGCTGCCTTGGCCACTCTTGCAGGCCCGGCTTAGTCTGGAAGGTCGTCCAGCAGGTTGTCCAGATGGTCATTCTGCAGTTTGGCCATTCAATAGATTTGAATATTATGCTTTTATTATTATAGATTATAGAATAAAACATCATTGTATTTTTGTTTTTCTCTCTGGTATACCAGAATCTTAAAACAGTGCCTGGCACCTTATAACTACTCATATTTGTAAATGAGGGAAAGAATGAATGAAAAATGAAAGAGTAAGCAGAAAGATAAATGGTTGAATAAGTAAATTTTAATTTAGGACAAGATAACTGAAGCTCAGAGAAGTAAAGTGACTTGTCCGAGGTCATCATGTGAGTTTATTCTAAGTTAAAGTCTTAGACTAAGGAAATATATTTTGAAATTTATTTTATTTGAAATCAAATACAGTCACAATGACAAGATTTCTCTATGATGATTTAAAATAAATTAACTCTCAATAATAGAATTTGATTTCATATATTTTTCTTCTTTACGATAGACGATAATTTTGAGCTTAATAAAAAGATGATTACAGTTATTTCAAGGGCAGGACCCTTTTGAAACTATCCTTTATAATTTGTAGCATCTCTTATCATAACATTCTCCCAGTGATCATTCAACACAGTGATGCTGATGATTAATAGCACAGTTTTCAAAACAAGGCAAATTTTGAAGAACTGGTAGGTCTTTGCTAAAGTGCAGAACAATGAACTTCATGTAAATTTCAGTACTATTGTATGGGTGAAAGTTTGTGTGGAATGTACCACTTTTGACAGAATGCTCAATAAACCTAAGACACTTTTGATAAATTGATTGGAAAACATATCCAGGGTGATTTATTACAATATCCACATTGCTTTTACTTTATTCCATGTAATTTAACTGAAAATATTTCAACCTAGCATCACATATGATTAGAAATCATGCCAACTCAAGTGTAAACAAATGATTTTAATCGGGACATGAAATTTAAAGGCTACTAAATTAGATGCTTAACGGTTTTATTAAGTGAATATTTTTACATCTGAATATATTTTTTTCTGATATGTACATGTTAACATTAATCCTTGGTTACTGGTCTTTTTACATTTTATAAGTATTTTTTATTGACTAAAATTTTCAGAGTGCATGTGAATAACTATGGCAAATACTTGTCATAAGTAAATCTCTGTGATCTTACTAGACTTGAATTTACATTGGAAAGATCTGTAGTAGGTTTAGTGTATTGCTTTATTAAATGGATATAGGTACTCCATTGATTTTGCATATGCCTTAAGAGAATGGATAAATTCACCAAAGCTAAATAGTGCCATAATTTTTTATCCACACATCTGCTTATGGGTACTTATGTTGTTTATAAATCTTAGCTATTGTAAATTGTGCTGCTATGAATGTAGGAATGCATATATTCTTTCTGATGAGTATTTTAGATTTCTTAGGATATATTCCTAGAAGTGGGATCCCTGGGTCAAATGGGAGTTCTATTTTTAATTTTTTTTTTTAGAAACTCCATACTATTTCCCACAGTGGCTGTGCTAATCTGCATTCCCACCAGCAGCGCACGAGGATTCCCTTTTCTGTACAATCTTGCCAATACTTGTTTGTTGATTTGTTGATGATAGCCATTCTGACAGGTGTGAGTTGATATCTCATTGTCATTTTGATTTCTATCTCTCTAATGATTAGTGACTTTGAGCATTTTTTCATATGTTTCTTGGCTTTCTGTATGTCCACTTTGGAGAAGTGTCTATTTAGATCCTTTGCACACTTTAAAAATTGGATTGTTTGTCTTCCTTTTGTTAAGTGGTATGAGTTCCTTATATATTTTGGATGTATCATTGGCAAATGAAATAATATGATACAATAAAAAAGAAAGAACTATTACCATTTGCAATAGCATGGATAGACCTGGAGAATATTATGCTGAGTGAAATAAGGCAGTCAAAGAAAGATAAGTATCACATGATCTCACTCATACGTGCAATCTAATGAACCAAATAAACTGATGATCAAAAATAGACCCAGAGACATAGAAGCATGAACAGACTGTTGAACCTCAGAGGGAAGGCAGGGGAGGGTGTGTGGGAAGACATCAATCAATGAACTTGTATGCATATATGCATCACCCATGGACACAGACAATGGGGTTGTTAGGGCCAGGGGATGGGAGGAGGATGGGGGCAGGCTGGAAGAAGTTAATGGGGGGGGGGGGGGGAGAGAAGAGGACCTATGTAATACTTTCAACAATAAAGATTTAAAAAAAGCTAAATAGTGCCAATCACTTAAAAGTTTTATTTCATTTAATCCTAAAGCAACTCTATGATGTAGGGTAGTTATCCCCAATTTGCAGATGCAGAAATAGAACTTAAAATAACCTGACCACTTTATAAAGGTGGTAAGTGGCAGACATAGATTCAAAACCTTGCATTCTGATGGCTTCATAGCCCACATCCTATAGCAATGCCTCCAAGGTATTTCATTTTACACGATTGCATCTTAAGCTAAGGAGATAGCTTGTCACAAAGCTCTTCACCTCCCAGGGGATCTGATATTGGGTGGTTTGGTCCATATCTGGCTTAAATATTTCTTTGTGAAGCAATTTGATATAGGTGAATATGAAACCCAGCTGCTGCTGCTTTCTCTTCTATGCTTTCCTATTGAAACACTCATGGAAATATTTAAGTAAAAGCAAATGTAGCATAATTTAAGAAAATAGTCTTATTGATGAACAGCCTGCCAGGAGTCACAAAGAATAAAAAAGAAAGAATCTTCCTCAGTCAATCTCCCTGAGTCACAATGGAGGTCCACCCAAGTAGAAAGGCTCATTGTACCCACCTCCCTGACTTAGGAGTTGGACGTGAAGAAATCTATTCCTATTTCAGCTCTGCCATGCTTTTTATTTTCTCCAAAATTTTATTTCCTGGAGTATTTCCTGATGATTTTAGGATAAGTGGTTGAAAAAAAAAAACACCTCATCTACACTAATAAAAGGGTAAGATGCAAATTGCCCATACCTTCACGATGCCCACCAGCTAATCAGGAGTGAGTATGCAAATTAACCCAACAAAGATGGAAGGTTAATTTGCATACACAGGCGTCAAGTGGCCAGGCACCAAATGGCTGGGGGAGGGGTGGGACACGTGTGTCATCATCATGGCGACGACACAGGTGTTCCGCACTGCTCCAGCCACTCTGGAACTCTGGGCAGAGTGGGAAGCAGAAAGGCAGCTCTGGCCGTAGTGAAAGCAATGCTGGCCACCAGGAGAAGGAAGGTCCATTCTTGTACAAATCTTCATGCATTGGGCCTCTGGTTGTCAATAAGTTTACACGATTCTATGTTTGGGTCCAAAATAACACATCTAAAACTTTTAGGAGTAAGATGAGATAGTTGGAATTTAGATTCTTTTCTTTGATTTTTGAAAGGGAATGCTACATGTGAGACAATGCTCTATACACTGTGTATGAATATTCACACTAAACGTAAAACACATAAAGGCTATAGATGGCCTCTGTCAATTTAGACCAGAACTTATTACCAAACCAGTCATGGCAAAGCGATTCTGATTTCAAGGGTTTGGCTGTTGGAATTGTAGTTAAGGAAATGTGGGATTTTACTATGTATATCCTTTCCCTTTGAAAGCCAAATTGTAAGTTCCCATATTAAATCTCTAAACATTCCCACAGTGCAGCTAACTCCTCAGTGTGATTTGGCTTTCTGTTGCATAACATTGAATTTCCCTTCATTGATTCCACTAAATATTGACCATGCACCAGGCTTCATGTTCACAAGATAGAGTTCAAGGGGAACAATACTACTAGTCCAGAAGAAACAAAAAGCACTACGAGAAAATTGCATGGATCGTTAGACAATTCCCATTGGAATGAGGGGTGCAAAGGCTTCAGAGAGAGAGCTCAGAGAGGTTGCAGCAAGCACCTGTCCAAGTCTGAGAGGGAAGACAGACGTCGCTGGGAAAGTGACATTGAAATTGGGAGCTAGAAAGGGGTTGGGACAAGAGAGGCTTTGAGGAGAGAAAAGCAGGCCTTTGACCAGATAGTAAGGGAGCGTTATCTGGGGACCAGACTGGGTCAGGGCTGGTGAGCGACAGTTGTGGACCTGGGCCTTATCCTACTAACAAGGAAAATAGAGTGAGGAATTTTAACAGGGAGCATCGTGCTCAGACTTGCATTAAAACATATGTTTTCAGCAAGGAAGATGAGTGGGGGAACTGCGTTCATGGGCTACTTGGGAAAATGCTGCTTTATCAGCAACTCGTTCGGTTACTGATTCTGGGACTGTAATTTACAGCAAGGCAGCAGCATCAGTGGTTCTTAACAATGGGCATTAAAAATTAGAATTGGAGGGGTTTTGTGTCTGGCAAAATGTATCTTACACATAGGCACATGTTCGAGACAGAGATGGGCATAGTCATAAGGTTAAGGCAAAGGACTGACAATCGTAATGTATGAGGAATCTTACATGTTGATAAGAAAAAGACAACTCGTTAAATAAATGGACAATATATGCATGCTGAGTTTTGGCCCAAAATATATATTAAAATGGTCTCAAATTCAATAATTCAAGAAAATGCATGTTCTTGAACCTGAATTAGGTGCTAAAACATGTTGTTATATATTGTTGTAATAAGATAGTAATGGTCAATTCTTACTTTCCAGTGCAAATCAACTTAGTGAGAACATATGTATAATAATGATTGCTAATATCTTAAATTGTGTTACACAAATATTGCAGACCGAAGTTTAAGAGAAAAAGTCAGAATTTATTGGTTCTCTTCTCTAGGACAAATCTGAGAGAGACAAATAGTAATGAATTTGAGAAAAAAGAAAAAAAAACGTTCTAAAATAAACATTCCAGAAAAGTTCTGAATATTTGATATTAATGGTTCACCAGGAAGCACATATTATTGCTAGAAAGTAGGATCTGCAACTATTAGTATACAATTTTGATTATAAAACCAATTAATTCTTCAGGGACTTGCTCATGACAGTTGACAAATAACGTTACTAGTAGATCCTATGTCAGTGGGGACTCTATGGCTCCTGTTTTAGTGAGATTACATGCAAGGAGGCAAGACCACAGAAATAAACCCCAAACAACAGAATTTGAATGGCCTGAGATCTCCACAAAAAATTTCAGGATTAATATTAGCACTTTTGAAGAGATATTAAAAAGCTAAGGTAGGAGGTTTCCCGTGTGCTCTTTTGTTTGGCCCCCATTGCATTTTAAGAATGGCGACGTTTGTTTTTCTTCCTTTGTTCCAGGACATCAACATAAGCTGCACATTAATCTAAACCTTCAGAGCCGGATCCAAAAATATATAAGAAACCTGATGAATTTTGTTTACCTGTCATGCGGGTACATCTACACAAGTTCCTTGGTAGTATTTTATGTCAAGGGCTTTCTAGCCTGGTGCAGCCTGAGACTGATAAATGACTCAAAAAGTGTACTTACACTGCACATGCCGATATTTCAATCTGAAACGCCGCAGGACAGAATGTTCTTTAAGTGCCCATTGCCCTTAGGGAATGGTAGTATTACTTGTACCTTTGTCTAAACACTTTAAAGTCATGAACTATTGTAGAAATAACTGTGTCCCAAGACAGCCTGAAACCAAGTCATTGTTAATTAATTCCATATTTGTTTCATGTAAAAATCTTCCTCGTTTATGCATACTGAATAAGTGACTATGGTTTTTGACCAGTGCTTTCGATTTCAATTATTACTTCATCATCATGTTAGAGTGATAAGTTGAATATATGCTTTTTGAGATAAAATTAAACTTAGATCAACTATGATCAGTTTCATTGTGTATATGATCTGTCTTTAAACATGTACTTACAAACAGGAAACCTTCATCCATATTTCAGAAAAATAAAGGTTTTTAAATTTATTTAATTTGAAAAAAATAATCATAATAAATTAAAATTAATTTATTTTATTTCATTTGCAGAGATAAAAATTACTAAAAATAATTGCACCAGAATATTATGGCTCAAAATTACACATCAGCAAAAAATTGTCAAGAGTAAATGTATTAAAAAAACACCTGTCAGTGAGATTTATCTAAATTCTGATCCTGGTTTACCATCTGGAGAAGGGCACGTCAGGTGGAGTCCCCTTGACAGATTTTTTTCACCTTAAAAGAAATGTCATCATAACACCATCATCCTCCACTCAAGGATGATACTTTAATGAGTGCATTCCTGACATATTTTAAGTACTTAGAGGGAAGGTATTTTATCAGCTTGAGAACTTTTCCTTAAGGCTTGAATATGCAAGTCATAATGTGAAAATAATATCTTACTTTCAGATTTATTACATCTATTTTAAAATGTTATATTCTTAAAACAAGAACAAAAAAGTGGCTTCTTAAAAGAAGTGTAACTACCAACCCTTCTTGTAGTGTGATACCTGCTCAGAAATTCTTTCAGCATATTCATGACTGATAATAATACAGAGCTCTTCTAAAGTAAACATAGAAAATCCTATTTAATAAAAGAGTAATATGCAAATTGACCATCACACCAAGACACAAGATGGCTGCTCCCATGTGGTCAAAGATGGCTGCCCCCATGTGGAGACAAGATGGCCACCACAAGATGGCCACCACAAGATGGCCACCACAAGATGGCCTGCAGGGGAGGGCAGTTGTGGAAAGTTAGGGGTGACCAAGCCAGCAGAGGAGGGCAGTTGGGGGAGACCAGGCCTTCAGTGGAGGGCACTTGGGGGGGCAGGCCTACAGTGGAGGGCAGTTGGGGTGGGGACCAGGTCTCAGGGAAGGGCAGTTGGGGGGAACCAGGCCTACAGGGAGGGTAGTTGGGGGGGACCAGGCCTGCAGGGGAGGGCAGTTAGGGGGACCAGGACTGCAGGGGGAATCAGTTGGGGGGGACCAGGCCTGCAGGGGAGGGCAGTTGGGGGGGACCAGGCCTGCAGGGGAGGGCAACTGGGAGCCAGCAGTACTGGATTGTGAGAGGGATGTCCGACCGCCCGTTTAGGCCCCATCCCAGTGGGATCAGGCCTACACAGGTGGTCGGACATCCCTCAAGGGGTCCCAGATTGGAGAGGTTGCAGGCTGGGTGAGGGACATCCCCCCTCCACTTGCACGAATTTCATGCACTGGGCCTCTAGTAAGATTATAATAAATGTAGAATTAAGTAAATTAGTTGTTGAGAGAATAATTAATGTTATAAATAAATTGCTTTGTTTAATTTCATTGAGGTTATTGGATATAAAAGTTAGGTTTGAAGATACATAGCAAGTTGCTGATTAGTGAATGATTAGCTATAAGAACTCTGTCTCAGAATTGAGATAAAAGAATAGCAATTTGTACACAATTACATTTATTTTTCAGTTTTCAACTCATTTACATAAATTTGCAGGAAAATTTAGTTCTCTGAAATTCACCGTATATTGTTGCTGCGGACCACCTACATCTTTCCTTTTACTTTTACTTACAAAAGGAGAACTTGAACTGCACCTTTACTTAAAGGCTGCAGCAAAGGCAGTTGGACCCTACAAAAGGTCAATGAGAAAGCTGACTAAAAAAGAGCAATTTTAGCTATTTGATATGAAACTCAAAGCTTTAGATTAATTTTAATAATCCAAGACCTTGAAGATTATTTGTTTCAATGACATGCCTATCAAGTCAATGAATATGTTTGATTACGTACATTACATTATTTTTTTAGGTGCTTCAAAGATTACAGTGCCATTAGCAATGAGAAGACATGTGCAATTTCGGTATAACTTTTACCATCACTCCCATATGGCTCTAATTTGGTTCACATAGATAACTATTCTCTTTCACAACTATTCTCTTTGACCACTTGATTATAGGACCGTTCTGAGCTACACAGTTTCAATTATTTTAAACCTCTAATTTCTCACATAAACAAAAATATTTTAATGCTTTTTCCAGTTTAATTTTATTTTAGTCATACCAAAAACCATGTGATAAGAGTTGTGTTTACAACAAAGTAATATGAATGGCAAAAACTACAAAAAAAATTACCATCCAGTTTTTTAAAATTAATCTTTATTGTTGAGATTATTACAGATGTCCCTGAGACCACCCAGTTTTTCATGTCATATAACTCAAGGTTACTTTAAAAGAAAAATATAAATTTTAATATATTTTTAAAAGATTCCAAGTATCTTGGAAACAAGTTATTATCCAAAATTCTTTATTTCCTGACATTGTGGGTAACTTGAAAACATTTCAAATCATTTGCAATTCAATTTAAACAAGCCTTTGGAAATTAAATGAAAATATTGAAATACATGTATCAAATTCAAAATAATTCACATTTTTCATAGTATCATCCTATATAATAAGAGCCTAATATGCTAAGTGTCCGGTCTTCTGTTCAACCAATCAAAGTGTAATATGCTCATGATAGGCTAAGGCCACTCAACTGCTCACTATTCCATGTACTGACCACCATGGAGCAGACACTCTGACCGGTAGGTTAGCTTGCTGCTGGGGTCCAGTCAATGAGGACTGAGCAAGATGGGCAGGACATGCCCTGGAACCCTCCCACGGTCCCTTTCTGGCTGGCCAACCTCCACGTCCCTCCCTGGCCTGATCGTGCACTGGTGGGGTCCCTTGGCCTGGCCTGTGCCTTCTCATAATCTGGGCTGAGAATCCCCCCTGCCAATACACTAATTCATGCCCCAGGTCTCTAGTAGTATATATTTGGTTTAACTACAATATATAATAAATTGAAGTAATTATAAATATTTTACATTATTTTTCCCAGTACGTATTTGATGTCATTTTGTTGTTCATAATTTTTATCTTTACCTTTTTCTTCTTCTTTCTCTTCTTAAAAAATACCCTTCAGCATTTCATGTAATCCTGGTTTATTTTTTAAATGTTAATTTGTATTTTTTCTGCAGTTTCTGATGTTTTATAATTATTAATTCTCTGATGGGGTAGAAACTATGAGTTACTTTCTAATAACCATTTTTATTTCTTTTGCAATGCATCCCTGAAATTTAGCTGACCAAAAAAAAAATATTGTGAATAAAAACTAAATCCACAGCCCTCTTTCAACAGGTGGTGGCCACGTGACTACATACGGTCCATGAAATGTAAAAGCAGAAGTGTTATGTACCATTTCTGGGGGTGTGTATGTGGGGGGAGTTGTCTTTCTCCTCACTTCCTTTTTCTGCCTGATTGGGATGCAGATGTAATGGCTGGAACT
The DNA here is from genome assembly GCA_026230045.1 of Corynorhinus townsendii. NCBI lineage: Eukaryota > Metazoa > Chordata > Mammalia > Chiroptera > Vespertilionidae > Corynorhinus > Corynorhinus townsendii. The sequence goes on along the minus strand of JAPDVU010000010.1, from coordinate 5,806,019 downwards.
GCTGTAGTCAATTTGGAACCTAGTGCTGAAATCATATTTTAAGGAAGACAAAACAATAAAGCAAGATTTTTCAGCAAAGAAATGTTTAGAAAAAATATCTGGGAAATTAGGGTTGCTTATGGTAGTGTTGGTACCATCAGATTAAATCTTTCCCCTCTGCCAGGGACAGATTAGGTACTTCATGGATAGTAGTGGCTAGCTTCTTATCAGCCTGTCACTGTAAGGAGAAATGTGTCTGTCAGTGAGCTTTATGTAGATGCACACATCATCTAGGTAGATTCCTTTCACTCTCAGATATATGTGGCATCTTAGTTTTGGTTGTTAGAACAGGATTCCATAGACTGGGTGGTTAGAACAGCACATGTTTATATCTCACAGATCCAGAGGCTGAGAAATCTAAGTCCAAGGCACCAGCAGAGCCAGTGTGTGTGAAGGCAGGCTTCTTGGTTTTGAGTTAACCGTCTTCTAGTTGGACCCTCTCGTGGCAGAGAGCAGAATGAGGAGTCAGGCTCTCCTTTTATTAGGTCACTAATCCCTTCATGAGGGCTCCACCCAAATTATCACAATCATGAAATCAAAGCTATTAAGGCAACCCCAATATCAGAGATGATATTTCCCTAGAATATTTCTGAAAACATTGCTTAAGGATGTATCTAAGCAAAATTAGCTTGAAAATCATGAATGACATAGACATCAAGCAATTTCTCAATTAAAATTTTCATGTCATCTGAACTTCTGTTTACTCTATGAATGAGGCTATTAAATATTAGGTTATTTTAAAAGCAAATTTTGTAGATTGTTCTAAGTAGGCATTTTTGTGTGTCAGCAAAAAATTAGCATATATTTTTCACAGAAAACATGTTTGAGTATCAGAATTTGTTCATGTATCAATATGGGTTTGGTCAAGGAAGTAGAAACACTATGACTAGTATGAAATTGCTATTTATTAGAGGGTTTAGAATTTTGAATTGATTAAAAACACAATGGAAGACTTTTGCTGCTGTATCTGCTAAAGGGCCTGAAATTGCTGTGGTAAAGTAGTCTGGGCCCTAGCTGGGCAGCTCAGTGGGTTAGAGCATTGTCCTGATACACCAATGTTGCAGGTTCAATCCCTGGTCAGGGCACATACAAGAATCAACCAATGGATGCATGAATAAGTGGAACAACAAAATCAATGTCTCTCTCTCTCTCCCTCCCTCCCTTTTTATATATAAAATCAATAAATTAAAAGTTAAAAAAAGAAAGAAAATCAGGTAGGCAAGAGTAAAAGTCAGAGTGAAGCAGGGGAAAGAGAGGACAAAGTGCAATCCAGGACAGTCAGGTGGAAGCTGTGTCTTTCACTCATCACCTCCAACCTCAGTGAGGAGGGTGCCTACAGAAGGAAAAGCACATTTTGTTTCCATCCTGCATGCCAACCTGTCCCAGGACATCGTTGAAGGAGGCAATCGAGTGGAATCTGGAGGAATTTGACCTGACTGCTTCTCAATATCCCAGGTAAGACAGAGTGAACAGGTGAACTTCAGTAGCCCCTGGTGCCCTTCACTGACCTTCAGAGAAATGTGGCTGCTACCTCACTCTGCTCTCTAATATCACCTGGTCTGGGACCATACAACAAAGGAGTTTGCAGAAGGACAGTAAAACTTAGCTAAGTTGAACCAGCACATAAAACAAAAGATTCAGACTCTTAATAGAATGGTGCTAGGCTCAGTGAATTTCAGCCAGGTTAGCCTAGTAGAGGAAATGAGGCAGGGGCTGAAAAAATTGTAATATAAAATAGATTGTGACATGCCACACCTTATCAGAATCTCACTAGTACATATTTCGTGTCTTATGGCCTTAAAGGTCATCTGCTTCTTTCTGAGTTCTGAAAAGAGAAAGATTGTTTCTATAGGTTGAATTTTTTATATCCTCTCTTTTTCACCATTGACTTGTGGCCATCTCATCACCAAGCCCCTCACGTTTTGTGTGTGAATGGCCATGTTCAAAGCTGGAGATGGGTAGGTGCTAATCTCCAACTAAAATCTGATTAGGACAATGCTTTTGAGACATTTGCTTTAATATATGTTTATTATTCTCTGACTAGAGGCCTGGTGTGTGAAATTCCTGCACAGGGGTGTGTGTCCCTCAGCCTAGTCTACACCTTATCCAATCTGGGACCCCTTGAGGGATGTCTGACTGTCTGGTAGGATCAGGCCTAAATGGGCAGTCAGACATCCCTCTCACAATCCAGGACTGCTGGCTCCCAACTGCTCACCTGCCTGCCTTCCTGATTGCCCCTAACTGCTTCTGCCTGACAGCCTTATCACCCCCTAGCTTGATTAATGCCTAACTCTCTCCTGCCAGCCTTATTGCCCCCAACTTCCCTCCTCTGCCGGCCTGGTCACCCCTAACTGCCCTCCCCTGCAGGCTTGATCACCCCCAACTACCCTCCCTTGCAGGCCTGGTCCCTCCCAACTTCCCTCCTCTGCTGGCCATCTTGTGTCCACATGGGGGCAGCCATCTTTGACCACATGGGAGCAGCCATCTTATGTGTTGGAGTGACAGTCAATTTGCATATTACTCTTTTATTAGATAGGATAGAGGCCTGGTACATGGGTGGGGGCTGGCTGGTTTGCCCTGAAGGGTGTCCTGGATTAGGATGGGGATTCCCTTGGGGTGTGGGTCAGCCTGGGTGAGGGTCCAGTGGTGGTTTGAAGGCTGGCCATGCCCCCTGGTGACCCAAATGGAGGCCTTGGTATCTGGGATTTATTTATCTTCTATAATTGAAACTTTGTAGCCTTGAGTGGAGGCCAGGGCAGGCCAGGGCAGTGGGAAGCTTGGCTTCCCACATTACCAGGGAAACCCAAGTCTCCTGCTTGCTCCATGGCTGCAGCCATCTTAGTTGGGTTAATTTGCATACTTTCTCCTGATTGGCTGGTGGGCATGGCTTGTGGGTGGAGTGGAGGTACGGTCAATTTGCATGTTTCTCTTTTATTAGTATAGATTCCTAGAAGTCACTACAAGCTCATCCACACAGGATAAGACCAAAGACACAGATGTCACAGCCAGCTCCAGGGGAGAGAGGTCCCATGATCAAAAGGAGTAACAGGGTTTTCATTTTCTTCAAATGAAGAAAGTTCTTGCCAATGAAGGTTATAGTGGCTCAGCCTTGAAACCAAGGAGTATGGAGGTCAAATGCCTTGGTGCTAATAATAAAATGCTTTGGGAAATTCAGAATGTTAATTACCATAGATGAACTATTCTTAATGATATTTAAGTACCTTTCTACTGATGAGATACTGCTATAAATTTGTTTATCTATAACCAGAAGTTTAAAATTGCTCTTTTCCTAGACAGATTCTAAACGGCATTTGGTAAGTGTTTTATTGAACAGTTTGGAGTCTGTAGGACTAACATGAAAATCAATTTGCATATTCTAAGGGCTATAAAGTGCCAACCTCCATAGAAGCCAACATGAGATCTATGAAGATGAATTAGGCATGACCTTAGCCCCAGAGAACTTAGCTACTGGAACTAAGGCCTGAGTTGCACAACTCTAATATAATGTAGGCAGTGATATGTCATAAGACTTGGAATTGCTCATCCAGGCTATCAGAAGACTTCAAACATTGTCAGCTTCTTTCTGAGTTCTGAAGAGAGAAGTAGTATTGTTAAAGGTGGGATTTATTAAACTCTTTCAAGTGTCGATTCATGGACTTTTCCACCAAATGGATAAAACACACACATATTTATTAAAATTAGACTGCTTCTGAGTGACATCATAAAGGACATGAAAGGCATGTGGGTAAATACTAGTTTTTGTGGCTAAGTAAATTTAACAGTTCATTTATTGATAATACATTTTGGCTAAATATCCTGGGTAGACTTAATTTAATTTTTTGGTCACCAAAAGAATTCAAGAATATCTAATTAATAATGGGACCATATATCATCAATGTCTCTTAGTGATTTGGGCAATGATATTTGCAGGATGATGAGCATTGGGGATGCTGGTTGTGAGCCCCGCCCTTCCCTATTTTCCCAGGCTGTCCACCAGGGGAGGTCATGGTCAGATCCACAGCTCATTCAAAGAACTCATATTTTGGCTGTATTTAAACCTCATAGTGTGACCTCAACTTTATTTTAGGCCCACATCAGGCACAATGAGGAATATAATCTATCTGACAAGTTATCACACTGAGAGGGATATAACTACATTGTGGAGATCTCACACAATCACAGAGGCATTATGGAGAGAAAGGTGTAATTTGTTGCCTGGCTTGACTGTCGAAGTGGTTTGACTGTTTGTCTTTTAGAAGCAACTGTGTTGGCACCAGGCATTTAGAATAAGGTTTCAAGAACATTTCCAACCTGCCCATGGGGTGTATAATTGGAAGAACAGCGATCCTTTCTGTGCCTGGCATTTAAAACACGGATGCTCATTGTGTTTCTACTTACCCAAATCTCTGTAGCAAAGAAGTGCTCCTGGGCATTTGGAATGCAACTGCATTTCTATGAGCATCCCAGATGCATGAAAAGCATTATTGAAACCAAGATCACTTCCATTACCTGAAGTTAGAACATAGTGAGTGCACCCAAGGTTAAGGTATCCCCACACAGGCTGCCGATTCTCTGCCTCAATCTATTTTCATATTTATTGAAGAATAAGAGAAAATATCTTTAACACTGATTCCATTAAGAGGAAAAAAGAAAAAATCTTATCAAACAGAAATGAGTTGAGATGGACAGAAAGTAGGAACATAATAGCATTACTCAACAGAGATGAATCATCAGAAATATGCTAGTGTTCTTTTTATTAGAAAAATAAAAGAAATTAAAAAGGCATGTAGGCTATTAAAGTCTAATCTCTTCCTCTCTCTCTCTCTCTCTCTCTCTCTCTCTCTCTCTCTCTCTCTCTCTGTCTCTCTCTCTCTCTCTCTCACACACACACACACATACACACCAATTGCTATGTTTCTTCTGTGGAAAGACTGAAAAATGATGCAAAAGAGCAATTTGCTAGGTTGAAAGAATTAAATTGATAGGTTCTAAGAACTTAAGAGACAGATCAATGCAGTGCATCATTTCAAATCCTTTGACTAATTTGTTTTGAACTCAAAGCTTCTTTGCGCCTCACTGCAGTTTTCCCAGCATTTTCCACTGGGAGAATGCTGTTTTATTAATAGAATTTAACTTGCATATAAACAGAGTCTGAACATATCTTCAATAACCCTCCTGTATGAAGCAGTCAATGAGAACTCCTCTGGAAAGGCAGAACCCTACATGATGGCACACACACACTTCTCACCTGCAGTCAGCTGCCCACATGTATGACTGCTCACACTGCATGGATATATTTTCTTCCTCCATCGGTGCATTTATTCATTGAATAATAAAGAACAAAAAGAAATGCAGGTATAGGGAAACATTCCTGAGAGTTTATAGGGAGTGGGAAATGGTTAATTTACTCAGTGTGTGATGTGAGCGTGATGAGGGCAGGGTCAGCAGACCCTGGGCCACCAGCCACGTCCAGCCACTGCCCCTTCCTGTCCAGCCCAAAAGATGAACATGGCTTTCACTTCACTGAATAAAGAGCACTTCTCAGTGTTCCATGACAGATGAAAAGTACATGAAATTCAAATTATACTCTTCATAAATACATTTTATTTGTTGAGCATAGTCAAACTACTGCCACTGGATTGGCCGAGGCTGTTTTGTGCTATGGCAGATCAGGTTAAGTGGTTGCAATATAGAGACCACACAGCCAGCAAAGCCTAAGATACTCACAGTCTGGCCCTTTCCAGAAAACGCGTGCTGAGCCTTGGACTAGAGGAACATAGGGGAGCATGATATGCATTTAGAGCAACTGTGCCATGTGGCACATGAGCAGAGCAGAAGGGCCCCTCCAGCCCAGTGACCCCCCAACATTTTCTCAAGGGTGCTCTAAATTCTGACGCTGGCCCACAGAATTTCGGATGCTCTGCACAGTAAGGAGAGGGGGCCATTACATTACATTGCACTGGCCTTGACCTCCCTAGAAGCTGCTGTTTCTGCTCCTGACACAGAATTGAAAGTCTAAGCTACCAACTGAGATTGTAGCATGAAAAATGCCCGCCTTTCTAACAAAGGCCATGATTCTGCTAGAGCACATGTCCTTCCTTGCAAATCCCAGGGTCCGCTTAGACCATGTTTCCTAAGAAAATCTCTGTGTATACCCGAGACAAGCAGTAAAACAGAAATGAGATCAACAGACCTTCACTAATGGTCCTTTTAAGGAAAGCAAAAATAAAAACAAAACCCCCCCAAACATTGTCTTTACCATCTTTTTCCCTTCCTCCATCTCATATGTTCTCATTACAGAATCATTCTGATAAAGTGAATAATGCTATAAAAAGCTTTCCATCATGAATATTAATGAATTAAAACCAACTTTATATGAACACAACACTCTTCATTATTGTCACAGATTTTGGGAGGTGTGTTTTTTGCAAAAATAAAAGGTTACCTTGGATTCATTCACTAGCCCTACAAGTTTCCTTTTCTGCTCTAATTTTTGAGGGCTAATTAGTATTCTGTAAACAGAATTTACATCCTATGTGTAGGAGTGAATATATTCTTTGAGAATGTAAGATTCTAAATTAATTTTTTTACAAGTTTAGACAACATTCTTTTTCACTCCTATGATCCATCTGGACACAGCAGCATGGGCTCATGAACTGGGTCTGCAGGCCTGGAGGAATGAGGGGATGCAGGGGCATCATCCAGAACTGAGGTCTGTAGCTTCCTCTGGGCAATGGAACCCCAGCACAGCACTGTGGGGAGGCCCTGCTGGCTGGCTCACTGCCCATGGCTAGTGGAGTGCATACCTGGGGTGGGGGTGAGGGAGAGGGTCGAAGCAGGGGATAGAGACACACCAGCAGAAGGCTTTCTGGGCAACCAGCATCCCCCACGTTTCTGGTGTTAGTTCTCCGTTCCATGAGATGAAAGCACCACCAGAGATTGTACAAAATAGATGAATGTTATTTTTGCCTCTTAGTCACACTTTCATGAACAAAACTGCATTCCTCAGAGTCAGTACCCACATGATCAGAGCCCATATTTGGCTGGACATGATTTGTAGAAGTTCCCTCAGATCAAGTCTGACCTCGTACAGCAATGATTAGCCACCATCAAAACTACTCAGAAACATATCCTTCAAGGTAAAAAACAATTCCAAAAAAAATAAAAATAAAAAATCTTCCAAGTCATTCCCAAAACTCGGAAGGAAGTTAGTTAGTGGGACAAATGAACTGCTAAGTCCTCTTCTCTGCTTACACAAGATGATGAATGCTGACATCATTGCAGCATAGCCATGATACCAACCAACAGTCCCGGACAGTCACAAAGCGCGGAACGTGAATAAAGGTAAAAGCAAAGGACACAAAGCTTGGACTATAAGAACAATTTTAAGTGGGTGGCTACCTCAGCTGGCCAGTTAACTGGTTTTCTCTTGCATTTCAGAAGCATCTTCCATGGTTTACACCGAAGGAAAGGTGCTCGCTGGGGCAGCAAGTCAGGGTGCTCCTGCTTCTGTCTGAGTGAGGCGGAGGCCTGGAGTTGTGCATCCTCTGATATGATGTCTGACCCCTTCTAGAAATTCTAATACTTGGACAACAGGGCAATTATAATATACAAACTATCACAGGAACATCTGTATTTTACAGCTACTGCACACGTAATCAAGGCAAACAACTAAGAGCGACTGTGATAATTTGGCAAGATGTTGACTGAGGAGGTAACTCTACAATTATATAAGAATAGTGAACACCTTAGTTCATTGAAGATATCTGACCATCGCTTTTGCTTGCTTTTTGCTTGCTGTGGTATGGTATGGGGAGGAGGGACCTAGGGTTGGTGTGAATTCTCAGGGTCCCACTAAACCCTTTAGAACAGTCACCACTCTATCAGGAAGTAACCATTATGACTTCAGTGTTATCACTACAAAAATTCTAACCAGCAAATGAGATGAACAAGTAATAGGCACAATGCGGTAAATATGCCAGATGATACTTTATACATATTTAAAATTAATCCTTAAAGAAAGACTCTAAAGGTAAAAAAATATAATTTTCAGAGGAGAATAATTTTTTCATTTTAAACTCACATATGTAGCCATCAACCATAACAAATGCTCCACGCAGTGCAGGATGTTGGTGGTTGGGAGGCTGTGCTGTGTCTCGGTGGGAGCAGGAATAGATGCGGCTCTGTGCATGTTCTGCTCATTTTGCTCTGAGCCTAAAACTGCTCTAAAAACAAAGTCTATTTTAGAAAACACGTATACAAAGAGCAGAGATGCCCAACCCTCAGGTGTGTCAGAATCACCGGGAGGCTCATCAGAATGCAGAGTGCTGCCCCCTTTGAGGCATGAATGAGGCAGTGATGTGCATTTCTGAAGTCATGTGATGCCAGTGCTCTGGTCCCTGGACCACACTCTGGGAACCAGTGACAGGAGGAGCCCGAGCCATGTTGTCTTACAGTTGACTACTCTTGGGAATGTTTCTTAATTAACACAGAAAAATAATGAGCCCAAAAGGCATTCCTGTGCTAGTAATTGGCTAACCATTCTTTTTTATTTTATGGTTTTTATTGATTTTAAAAAGAGAGAGATAAAGGAGGAGAGAGAAGCATCAATTGGTTGCCTGTCTGTGTGCCCCCTACTGGTGATTGAGCCTGCAACCCCAGCATGTGCCCTGACCAGGAATAGAACTGGTAACCTCTTGGGAGGGTACCCCACCAACTGAGACACACTGGCCAGGGCTTAGAAGAGATTATGGAACATTAATGAGATAAGAGTCTCCCCAGTTTTTCTATTTAAAGTTATTTTTCAAATGGTCATTGGCTTCATTCTTTTTACTGGCTCTTTTCCAAGTTATATTTAAGAATAGTTCCAGAAACCTCATACAATTGTTTAGAAAAAATGTGAAGGTTGTTTTTGCATGAAATATGTAACAAGAAAAAAAATCAGTAAATAAATAATGCAATGAACAATTTAGTAGTTTTTCTCAATAACGATTTACTATCCTACTTAAATCCTATATAATAAAGAGTGAATATGCTAATTAGACTGGGCAGCGGAGAGGCCTTCTGGCACAACCAGTGTCCGGGAGGGGCCACGGGGTTGTGAGGCCTCGAGGCAGCTGGGGCTGCAAGGCCTACTCTTGCACGAATTTTGTGCATTGGGCCTCTAGTATTATAATAATCATAATCTGAGTAAAATGGTATAGAATTCACAGCTTTGATCTCTGATAAATTATCATCGAGGAAATGTATGCTTCACATTGGAGGGTAATAGAATATGATTAATATTTCATCAACATCACCAAATTAAATGGAAAAATAATTCCTGTTGCTGAGATTTGGAAATGCTAACTGTGACAATTACACAGACATATTGTGTTACTACAGCTACAGGGTTAGTAGGCAATTTAATCATCTTAATGCTATTTAGGCTTGTCTGGAAAGTCCAGAGAATATAATGAAAATTTAGCTGTACAGAATTATTCATTATTAGCAGTATTACTATTGTGAACTTCAATCTCCTGTGTGCATTAATCATTAGTTCTATATAAAGCTTGACCCCAAGGAGTTCTGTAACTCATTAGAAGTACCACTTCTCATTATTTTAGATTTTCTGTCTTACATGTTGGGTCAAACACATACAGTTATCTTCATATCCAATGTTTATGTGTGATTGCAATTTTGCAAGCACCAGATGACACTATTCAGAGGAGCTATCATAAGTGTTTCCTGCCTGGGTTTGCCCTGTGTTGAGCTCAGATATCTCCGACACTGAAACCAGATCTGTCCTTCACTTTGTAAGGTTTTAATATACTTAAAACACAGAGTCTTGGAGGGATTAGGGGCCATCTAAGGACTTTAGCTCCCAAATGAGCAGGGGCCTAAGGGGCTACATCTTTCCCAGCATGCTTGGTGGCAGGACCAGGGGGACTTGGATCTGAGAGCTCTGCCTGGGGTCCTAACCGCAGCAGTGTCTGCCTCTCTGCTCTGCAACCTGATGAAGCAAAGGAGAAGAGCTGCTACCAGCTCTTTATTGCAAGGAGCAGACCCACACTCGCATCATCCCAGGTGCTGGGAAGCAAGCTAATGAGGCTGTCTGCTGTGCGCCTCTACCTGCAATGCCCCTCGGGCAGCTGAGGTTAACAGAGTCATTTGTGTTCAGAAACGGAGGGTGGGGAATTGCTCTCCAGGCCGGGGGCCAGGTGTTTCAGGGAAGGCCATCGATCTGGAATTTCCCTCTCATTTAAGAGCTGATGTACCATATTCCATCACTCTTCAGGAGGCCTGCAAAGAAAGGCAGCTAATTTTGTATACATTTAGACTTGCAGCTTACCACAGTATTTCAGCATCATGTTTTCATTCTCCATCATTACATGCCTGCTATAGTTAATGATGTTTTGGATTTTAAAAGAAATGGAAATCCAAGTAGAAAAGGACAATTTGAAAGCATAGTTGGTAAGGGTTTAAAGTAGTACTAACGATTTGGGACACTGCATTTTAAATGCTGGAAGGGGTGTATTTTGTGCCCATATAGAATATAACTCTGTGGGTGGGTGAGCGACACTGTTAAGTCAGGAGTCTCATTTTCATCATCCAATGAATCATCTTCTCAGATCCCTGGTACCATGAAGAACCCACCACTGGGAAACAGAGTGGAATTTCCACTAGAAATCAGAACAAATGGTGCAGATCCCAGACCTTCCATTAGAGACTGGGCAGCTGCATAGAGCGGGCTGGGAACCATGAGTCTCATTTTCCCAGCATCTGTGAGGACCAGTGATCTATCTCCATCCTAGTGAAAGCTTCCATCTAATGAATCTGATGCACAACCACAAGCTTTTTCAAAGCAAAGCTTTTCTCACACGCACACTCACATAACTAAGGAAAGTCTAACACTCAAAATTTGGACAATTAATGAACCACTTGTTGAAATTTAGTGAAGTAAATATTTTATAGTCATTTTCACTACACATATTCATATATATATATATATATATATACACACACACACATATTCATTCATATATATGCATGTACACACATATGCACATGCACATTTTGGTTTCATGTGTTTAAAATATTTTAAAACCTATGTAAATCTAGGAAAACTAGGTGGTCTTTTAAAATATAATTGGACTAAATTATATTTTATAATGATCTAATGCATTAAAATTACAACTCCTTGATTCCTGTAATAACCTTAACATTTGTTTTACTTTGGAATCTTATTTTTGCTCCAATGCATACTGTATAACTAAAAACAAGGCTCATTTTCTAAGAATATGATTTGACAGTATTTCTATTTTCATTAAATGTTGTGTTGGTACAAACAGTGAAATATATAATTAAGCTACTTTTCAGGATAACTCTATAAAAACCTTGAAAAACAACTTTATAAATTTAAGTCCACATGCCTAAATTTAACATTACATAATTTTTTTTTTGGTTATGTATAAAATAAAAATATTTTTACTGGTGAACTACTAAGACCTTTTATGTCTGTAATTCCTACTGTACAATTATAGGTTAATAAACACAGACATTTCTTTACATAGAAATTATAATTTTTATTGGAGTCACAATGATTTTACACAGTCATGAACTGCTTAACACCTGGGATCAGTGTGAGAAATGCACTGTTCAGTGATTTTGTGGTCACGTTGAACATCAGAGAGTGTACTTATATTCAAAGCTAGATGGCATAGCCTACCTCGACTGTGTCATACATCACGGTCAAATATGCAATCCCTTGTTGACCAAAACATTGTTATACGGCAAGCCTATAATTGTCAAAAATATTGCCTTCCTCGAATACAAATAACATGCATGGTATAATGTAAAAATATTATATATGTAATTGAGCCTTAAAAAGAAAACATCACAAAGGCAGTGAGCATTTTGTTGGTTCATTTTCTTCATTTTTATTCTTATAGATCATTTCCTCATTCTGATGGTCTAAGAAAGAAATTCCAGATAGAAAATTGACTGTAAATATTCTGTTTTGCACTTCATGGTTAGTGTTTCTCATTTGGTAATTTTCCTAATTTATAAGTATGTAAAAGAAGTATAACTGTTATGTTTTGTAATCCTTCTCTAAATACTGCTTTGCTTTGTTAAGATTAGGTAAAGGGTGACAATTTTGAAAAATTTTTTAAAGCATATTACACTATGTGAAAATATCATTAAAATATCAAATAAAATCTATACAGGTCATTACCTGAGAACAGGAAAGTCTAGATTTGTGAAGGATTTTAAAAAGTAATTGTACAACTGATGTATTCTAATTTTCTGCGGGAGCGAGCTCTGAAGCCTTGATCCAAAACAGACAGATCCTTAATGCTAAGGCAGCTCTCTCTGAAGAGGGTCACCTTGAAGCCCCGAGTCAGTGATCTCAGAAGATGAGAGAGAATGGCAAAACCAGGAAGTGAGATAGATAAGTGAGGCAAGACCAGAAGTCATGTAAAGGTCAAAAGAAGAAGATGAATTCAGTTACATTATCCTTTGAAAAGTCTCCTCTGCTCAGGCATAAATGCCAACATTTGCAAGTCATTATCAGGAACACTGGAGGGAAAAGGCTCTTTTCTCTGGCCCTTTCCAAGTACTGAACAAGAAGTTTCTGTGGTATAGAATGGATCGAAATGCAACCTGGGAAAGTGTTGTTTCAATGTTGTTCCTAAGCAACACTTGATAAATTATCAGATTTGTGACGTATGCACTACTGGTAGCTCCCAGGAGGCGGCACCTAATAATAGATACTGGTTTAGACCAGAGGTAGGACCATGGTTGGAACAGGAGGTGAAAGAACTTTCTTTATGGACCTACTCAAGTGTCTATAGCTCAAGACAAGGCAACAGTAATCCAGAGTCCTTAACTCAGCCCAAGGTCAGCAGGAGTGAGAATCACCCAGAGTTAGGCAGGGTGTCAACACAATTCTGGTATCCTGATCTTGTGAGCTGGGCGAACTCATGAAGGGAATTGGCTTTGGCGATACTGTGTGTGTGTGTGTGTGTGTCTGGTGGGACAGTGGAGGGTTGGAGAACACATGATGAGGAAAAATGGGGAGCAGCTCCATAGAGATTTGAGGTGCCCTGCTTAGATGTCACTGCTGGCCCTGGTTTTTGAAAAGTAACTAATAAAGATGGATTTCTCTGTGGTTAATTTAAATAGGATATTGCATTTTGTATTAATCTCAAATTTCAAAGGCTTTTAAATTAATATTTGCTTGATGGTCTAATTAGCAAAGTGTCTTGTTAATAGGTTAAAATTAAGGATGAAACATATTTATTGACTTTTCCTCTTTGCTATAGAAATAATACCTTGCTCAGATGACTGATTTTCTCTTCATTCTTAAAGAGCTTGTACCTAATTTGCGTTAATTTTTTCAACGAGTTTTTTTAAATTAAAAAAATATATATTTTATTGATTTTTTTACAGAGAGGAAGAGAAAGGGAGAGAGAGTTAGAAGCATCTATGAGAGAGAAATATCAATCAGCTGCTTCTTGCACACCCCCTACTGGGGATGTGCCTGCAACCAAGGTATATGCCCTTGACCGGAATCGAACCTGGGACCCTTCAGTCCGCAGGCCAACGCTCTATCCAATGAGCCAAACCAGTTGGGGTGAGTTTTTTTAATTTAATAATAACTTTAGACTTACAAAAATGTACCCACCCCCAAATTTTATGAAAATTAGAAGATTGATATTCGTTTAATGCTATTAACTAAACTACAGACTTTCTCAAATTCACCACTATTTCCATTGAAGCCCATTTTCTCTTCCAAGATCCCATCAATGAGCCCATTTTGCATTATTTCCCTCAGTCACTTTAGTCTCCTTGACCTGTGCCTGTTGTTCAGTCTTTCCTTGTTTTCCACACCTCAGTTTTTCCCCTGCATTTCACACACATTGAATAGTCTGATCAAATGGTTGACTGATTCAGAGCAGCCATGAGTAAGCATGTGAGATCAATGTGGCCTGGCCTTGGCCCAAAGGAAACCTTTCTAAGGTGTGTTAAGCAATCCTAAGCAAGATACCTGATTTTCAGAGCTGTTTGGGACAATCAGGAGTATAATAACATGGTAAGCAATTACCCATTAATAATTGAACGAAGAAGCATCCGAGAACTGGCTGAACATTTCTTAAAAATATATTTTATTGGTTTCAGAGAGGAAGGGAAAGGGAGAGAGAGATAGAAACATCAATGATGAGAAAAAATCATTGATTGGCTGCCTCCTGCCCGTACCCTACTGAGGATGGAGGCCGGAACCCAGGCATATGCCCTGGATCGGAATCGCACCCGGGACCCTTCAGTCCACAGGCTGATGCTCTATCCACTGAGCCAAAACGGCTAGAGCTGGCTGAACATTTTTGCTTTGCTTATTTGTGTAGTGAGTAGTCACAGAATCTGTCTTCTGACTGGGCTCTAAGACAGGGTTACGTTGCTACTCCTCAGGGAGTATTCAGTACCCACACAGGTGTCCCCAGATGCTTCTCTTCTCCTCGGTGGTGTGAACCCAGTTCAGTGCCTCAACAGGGGCTTTCCCTTTCCTCGATGAACTTTGCCTGCATATGCTCCTTTCATGACCGTCCTCCCCGCAAAGGAGCCCTTGGATTTGTATTAATCGTTTCTATAAGGGAGGTTTTCTCCAAAAAGTAGCGTAGGATTTGTGTATGCATGTATATTAAAATCCTGCTAAGTCCTTCTGTCGATCTAAATTCTTCAACATTTACCCAATGGAATGCTACTTGGCCATAATAAAGAAGGCAATCTTAACCTTTGTGATAGCATAGATGGACGTGGAGAGTATTATGCTAAGTGCAAATAATCCAGTCAGCGAAAGACAAATATAATATGATTTCACTTCTATGTGGACTCTAATGAACAAACTGAACTAACAAACAGAACAGAAGCAGACTCATAGAGACAGAGAACAGCCTGAATTCTAACTGAAAACAGATCCCAGCATTCCGAGCTCATCTCAGCTGTGCCCCTAACTTATTAATTAGACACTTGAACCCTCAAGACGCTTCTGATACACAAATTTGAATTCCTCCCCACATCAGAAATAACACTTCTACCGAGAAGTTATTAATGTTTTCCATGGAGCCTTTATTCAGCATGTATACAGAATCACAAAAAGGAAACCCAAAGAAAGCTTACTATCTTAAGACAGAGTGCTTCCGTGAATAGATGTGAAAAATTGAAGCCACAGAACGTATTTGTCTTCTGTTTCACAATATAAATGGAAATATGTCTTGTGTATTCCAACAGAGGAAAATTTAAATATTAAGATAGTCATTTATTTCACACAAGGGCACACTAAATACGCCTTACGTGTTAAGCCTCCCACGGTGCCCGGATGGAAATCTGCAGCTGCTGAGACGTAACCCACAGCAGCGGCTGACCCACTGGTCTTGTGATGGTGAGCTATCAGAATTCAATTTGGCCTTGCAAAGCCCATAATTCAAACAGAACACTACTGGGATTTTCATAAATTGAAGTTACCAAGTGTCAGAATAATCTTACTTTTATCACTTACACATTCAGTTTGGGATTATTCTAATTTTTAAAACACATCCTTTTTTATTAGAATTTGTTTCTATCCCCTACAGCGAGAAAACATTTTAATGGAACTTTGTAAACATAACCCTTTGTTTAATAAAAAAAGGTCACATATTGAGGTTTTCTAAGATCAGAATGGATCGCTAAAGGAATTTGTATGATTCCGTTGATGATGATATTTCAACATCTTGATTTCTATTACCTGGAGAGATTTGTGTGTCAAAAAGTTCCTAAAATCAAAGGTTTACTCTTACATGCACTCTTTTACATGTATACTTATTCTACCAATTAGAAGTACATTTTAAAAACCTAAAACTTTATTGAAAAATGGATAGAGTTTAAACATATAATAATTGGCAGAAGAAATACAAATGTTTAATAAAACATATGAAAAAAGTTTATAGGAACTAGTAACCATAAAATAAATGTGAATTATGTCATATCATTACTATGTACCAGTTTATTAAATATTTAGTCATGTATCACTCAGTACTAATACAGTTAGACAAGCATTCTCATTCATACCTAGCAATCAGTCTTTTAGAAGGATCATGACTTCAAATTCATTATATTTACATTGGTTCTACCTAATATTTCCATGTCTAACCCTAATGAAATAATCAGAAATGTACACACAAACTTTGTCAGAAATGTAATAATGATTTTAATAACAACCATGGTCATAGGTAACATTTAATGAACACTTGCCAGGTATCAAGTCCTTTTCTTTATGCTTTTCATGTAGCAACTCATTAATTACCACCCCAATCCACTGAGATTCGTGCCAGTATTATATTTTATGTATGAGGAAGCTGCGGACCAGAGGCTTTGAGTGACTTGTTCAGAGTCATCTAGCTGTCAGTCATGTGTCCAGAAACCAGGGTGCCCGGCAATGCTTCTCCAGAGCTTGTGTGGTGCTCCCGCATGCACTGCTGAGGGGTAGTAATAACGAAAATAGCCAGAACGCTTGGTAACAGTGTGATTCTTCACATAAAGAAGGATATGTACATATGATAAAGTGATATGCAGCAATTCAAGCTTATTTTTTAAAATTTCCAATGTTTGGGCAAAGAGCTAATATTTCATAGGAGACTATAAATCATTTAAATATGGTCCCAATTATTTATAAGTATATGCATGTATAATATAGCAGGAAATTTAAATTACCTTTAGCAACTGTAATTTATCCTCAAGGTGGAGTACCCTTTATTCAAGAAAGTACCTTGATCATTTGTCTAAATGTGAATTATGGGAAAGTGATGTCATTAGATAGTAGGAGACAGAGAAGGAGACAGGTAGAACCCTGTGGCCCTGACCCGTGTGGCTCGCTCAGTTGATTAGAACATTGTCCCATATGCCAAAAGGTGGCAGGTATGATTCCCAGTTAGGGCATATATGCAGTTTGTGGGATTCAATCCCCAGTCAGGCCCCTGCAGGTGGTAACCAATCAATGCATCTCTCTCTCTCTCTCTTTCTCTCTCTCTCTCTCTCTCTCTCTCTCTCTCTCTCTCTCTCCTCCTTCTGCCTAAAACACATAAAATAAATAAATAAATAAATCGATAAATTGATCTATCTGGATAGTCCCTCATTCATGAACAGAATAAGGAAGGGGGAAAAGTGATATCGGGGAAGGGAAAAGGCAAGAGAAGAGAAGGGGGAAAGAAGTGGGATGCTTGTAAGAGGAGGAAGGGAAGGAGGAATGAAGGCACGTGGCTGGTAAACACCACAGGAGGTTAAAGCCTTATATTATTAAGATTTAAAAATCCTAATCTTCCATCTTAATTTTTGTGTGTGGTTGCTACAGTGATCCTCTTCTATTGCTCCTGAAACTCAAGTAAAAGTCTAAACACAGCTACCTCATAGAGTTTTTGTTTGTGTGTGTGTGTTTCCTTTTTGGTTGTGTAGGATGAGATAGCAATTATAAGTATCTTTAGACCCAAGAGGCTGCATTCAGGTCTTTGATCAAGTACCACCTACCCAATAAGATCTTCTCAGACTGCTACTTTTTAGATATTGCAGCCTCCTCCTTGCAATCCCGCCCCTGCTTGCCCTAACCCCCCAATCTTCCATTCTTTCTGCTTGCCTTTTCTTCACAGCAGGGACATCTGCAGTCTGCCTGTGTGTCTGCCCTGCGTCCTCTTCACCTCCCCTGGAATGTAACTTGGTGAGAATAGATTCCATGTGTCTTTCTCACTGTTGCTCCCCAATGTCTTGAACAATGTCAGCATAGAGTTGGCACTCACTGAATATTTTTTAATGCATTTTTATTGATTTCAGAGAGGAAGGGATAGGGAGAGGGAGATAGAAACATCAATGATGAAAGAGAATCATTGATCGGCTGCCTCTTGCACACCCCTACTGGGGATTGAGCCCCCAACCCAGGCATGTGCCCCTACTGGGAATCAAACTGTGACCTCCTGGTTCATAGGTCGACTCTCAGCCACTGAGCCACACCGGCCGAGAATACTGAATATTTTTAATGAATATAAGAATCTGTGTCAATGTTGGGGTTAGCATAGATAAAATACAGATCACAAAGTACAGAGCCAGGGCAAGGATACAGCAGAGAGCAGAAATCAAAGCAAGAGGAAACTAGCCAATATATAAATATGTAAATATATAGGGTGGTCACTCTGAATTCATTAATATCTTGGAGAAAGTACTGTATGTATCACAGGAGAAGGGAACGATACCGAATATAGTATTACCAAAATCTTATGACATGTGGTTCACCCAGCTCACACAAGAAATGGAGATGTGGCTGGAGAATATATGTCAAAATGTGATGTTATGAGTCATCATCTCTCAGTTATGGGGCCATAGGCATCTTTATTTCATTCATTATCTTTTTATATAGATTCCTCATTTTTTAAAAAGTGTGCCATTTTTAATTAGAAAGAAATTTAGAATGGAGGAGGAAATCTACACCATTCACAGAGATAGGATAAGGAATTACAACCTTTCCTCCACCTTCTTCATCTTCATCCATTAGAAAATTGAACTTGCTAAAGGAAGCACATGTTATCTTCAGTAGCAAAGAACGTGGACACAGGGATTAAACAGCATACTCCCTTGTAGCTGGTGGGAGAGAACGCTTCAAAATCCATACAAACCCATGCAGGGAAGGACTGTTCTGGTGAAGAATTCTGTGGGAACTGGGCTGCCCACTCACAGAAAGTCTTTCCTTCATAAATAAGACTACTTTATCCTAAATTATTCAAGTTGCAAATCCATTTTTATTTTCCCTTTTTTATTTACCTCAGACCTTTTATATGAATTACAAGAAGCCTGGTGCATGAAATTCATGCATAGGGGGGTGTCCCTCAGCCCAGCCTGTACCCTCTCCAATCTGGGATCCCTCGAGGGATGTCCAACTGCCCGTTTAGGCCTGATCCTACCTCTCACAATCCAGGAGTGCTGGCTCCCAACTGCTCGCCTTCCTGCCTTCCTGATTGCCCCTAACCACTTCTGCCTGCCAGCCTGATCACCCCCTAACCACTCCCCTGCCAGCCTGATTGATGCCTAACTGCTCCCCTGCCAACCTGTTTGTCCCTAACTGCCCTCCCCTGCAGGCCTGGTCACCCCTAACTGCCCTCCCCTGCAGGTCTGATACCCCCAACTGCCAGCCTGGTGACCCCCAACTGTCCTCCCTTGCAGGCTGGTCCCTTCCAACTGCCCTCCCCTGCTGGCCATCTGGTGGAGGCCATCTTGTGTCCATGTGGGAGCAGCCATCTTTGACCACATAGGGACAGCCATCTTGTGTATTGCAGTGATGGTCAATTTGCATATTACTTTTTTATTAGATACTATAGAGGCCTGGTGCACGGGAGGGGGCCAGCTGGTTTTCCCTGAAGGGTTTCCCAGATCAGGGTGGGGATCCCCTTGGGGCATGGGAGGCTTGGGCAAAGGGCCTGTAGTGGTTTGCAGGCTGGCCACGCCCCCCCATGACCCAAGCGAAGGCCCTGGTATCTGGGATTTATTTATCTTCTATAATTGAAACTTTGTAGCCTTGAGTGGAGGCCTAGGCTTCCTCCATCCCTGGGGCAACTCAAGCCTCCTGCTTGCTCCGTGGCCGCAGCCATCTTGGTTTGGGTTAATTTGCATACTCACTCCTGATTGGCTGGTGGGCGTGGCTTGTTGGTGAAGTGGAGGTACAGTCAATATGCATATTACTCTTTTATTAGATAGGATTTTTCTTGAAATATGATCAGTTCTTTCAGGTGATTTTCAAAAAATGTGCAAAGGCATGCAACCTTGGCTTAATGAAGTCTAGGATATTTAAAATTTTAAAATCAATGGATTAAAATGACTGCACAGTGAAAAGAGCTTAAGAGGTCTTTATTTAAAATTTGTGCAAATTTGTCTTTTGACATATCTGCTGTCCATTTTTAGACTATCATTTAATTCATTTGGTTTTTTTATGCTGTAGTTATCCATTAATTCATTCAATAAATGAGCTAATATTTGTTGACCATTTCCTCCACACGAAATGAAGCATAAAAGTTCATTCAGTATGGTGAGTCAAGATGCTCCCATGTAGAACAGTTAAGCATGATCAGTAATAAATAATGTATTGAGCAATCCATCTGTTATCACATCAAACAAAATAGATGGGAGTACTTAAAACATATTGATGGAGATATGTTAGTAACTGTTTATGTTAAAACATAGGCTCTATGATATGGACTCTGGTATAAAAACAAAGATTTGGGAGCACCTCACAGTGAAAGAGCATCATACTCTTGGTCACCCCAAAATACACGGGGTGATCAGCTATGTAATTTTTACCCACCTGAGCAGAGAAAACACACTGTTGCTTCAGAATATGAGCTCCAAACAAAATCACAAGAGGTTTCACTAGAAATTACAGGTGTCCATTCATTCCCACGTGCTTCTCATGTGGTGACTCCATGGATATCTCTGCACTTTGCAAAGCAACAGCTGCAGCTTCGACCCTGGTTCTTCTCCGCCCAAACAGGGGTCAAGACAAGGAGCATCTAATAGCCCAGATGTTCAAGAAAGACTTCAGTTAGGGGATGTAGGATTGAGGCCACATGAAAGGAATACAAAATAAAAGCAGAGAAAAGGTAAGCCTCTGCAATAGGTCTGATTGTGGTAGATGTTGGCATTGGACTTGACAATAAATCTGTCTTTGGAAAAGGTATTTCACCTTGATCTTTAGTGTCCTTATGTGAAAAGCAGAAATAATTTTAATTTCTCAGTGTTCTTGTTTGTAAAATGTCTGCCTTCACCACATAATAACAATGATGACTACTATTCCCAGGCAACATGATAATTTTTAAAATAGTTTCCATATGTAGATTTCAAAGAGGCAAATCAGAGTTTCTGTTATGGAATAAAATTAGGTGATGTTATTTCATAGAGAGAGACTGCCCACTCCATTGATGCTTTCTAGTGGGTTCTGAGCAGTGTTTCTGTGAGTAGACAAGAGTATCTCTTTTATTAATCCACAGCTTTCTGATGCTTAGAAAGTCTGGATAACTAGTGTGAGAAATTGTGATGGTTATTTTTTAAATTAAATTTGGTGGGATGGTAGCTATAATAATAAAAGCGTAATATGCTAATTAGACCGGATAGCCGAATGACCTTCTGGACATCCTTCGGACAACCTTCCAGATGAAGCCGGGGCTGCGAGGGCTGAGGCAAGCCACTGCGGCTGCGAGGGCTGAGCCCCTTGCATGAATTTTGTGCATTTGGCCTCTAGTTGCTTAATAAAACTATATGTGTTTCCAGTATACAATTCTGTGATACATTATCTGTCTATTACATTGTGTGCCCACTGTGCAAACTCAAATCATCTTCCATCACCATATATTTGACCCCCTTTACCCTCTTCTAGTCCTTCCCGTTCCCTCTGATAATCAACATACTGTTGTCTGTCTTTATGAGTTTGTATTTGTTTGTCTTGTTTGCTCATTTGTGGCTTTCAGTTTTATATCCAATATATGAGTGAAATCATATGATTCTTGACTTTTCTGTCTAACTTATTTTGCTTAGCATGGTATTCCCAAGATCCAACCATGTTATCTCAAATGGCAGTATTTAATCTTTTTTTATGGCTGAGTAGTATTCCACCGTGTATATGTATCACATCTTTATCCAGTTATCTACCTATGAAGGACACATGGATTGTTTCCATGTGTAGGCCACCATGAATAATGCTGCAATGAGCATAGGATGCATATTTCTTTGGGAATAAATGCCTTCAGATTTTGGGGTAGATACCCAGAAGAAGGGTTACTGGATCATATAGTAACTTTATTCTTAATTTTTTGAGGACAATTAATTTTTATCTATCCATCCATCCATCTATCTATCCATCCATCCATCTATCTATATTCTTATTGGTTCTGTTTTTCTAGGGAATCCTAATTAATTAATGGGAGGAAATGGTAGTCTCAGCACTAGAAATGTATTAACTTTATAAGTTAAAAGTTTTAAACAATTCTATCGTAGTACTATCTCTCATTGTCTTTTTCTAGAATTTGGTGGCTTAGAGAATTATCTACAAACCTATTTTTCCCTGAATGAAAACAGTTGACTGGATAAGGTTATAGATCTCTGGGCTTTCCAGACATTAGCTCTTATATTCCCTGACACGTGAGCCCTGATGTTATTGGCAGCACTAAAACATGGTAGACCTTGACTTTGAAGACATTAAAATGTGCTTTACAGGGTCACTATTTATCAACTTATATGCTGACTTATCTTGGCTTGGCTAAAAGAGATATTTAACTGCTGAAGCACATAGCTAAGGCAATTGAAATTTATGGTATTTTTGTAGGTCACCTTCAATATAATTAAACTGGAGTTAATTATACATATATTTTATTTTATAAGTAACAAAGACAAATAAAGTAGGTATTCCATTTGCTACACTTATAAGCTATTTTTAGGTTCAAATATTATATGTATACACCAGTTAAAGCTTTTATTGCATTCAGGCATGAATTAGGCAACCATCCAGAATCTAGAATAAGTATGAAGGAAGCCATTGAATTTCATTATTGTCGATGTCTTCACTTCTTGAATAAAGCTAATCTCTCCACTTAATCTGTGTGCATTTTAACCTTGAGAGAAACATATTTCAAGAAGGAAACAGAACGATGATGCCTCTATATATAAAATTAAATTACCACAACCATGACTACTGTCCTTTGTAATAGTTCTGAGACTAAATTAAATCCCTGGAGGACCTGACTGTTACTTCTGGCTCTTTCCCCAAACAACCAAACTTGCTGTTGCTTTGAATTTTCATTCATTCCTGTCTTAGTTTTCTAAAAGCATTTCAAAAATTTTAAACTGATGCTCCTATACTAGTACAACACCTGCAGAAGAGGAGACATTAAAGGTTTCCTTTCAACCTGACTCTTATTCTTGGACACCATTCCTCCCTCCCTCCCTTCCTCTCTCCCTCCTTCTCTTCTTCCCTCCCTTCCTTCCTTCCTTCCTTCCTTCCTTCCTTCCTTCCTTCCTTCCTTCCTTCCTTCCTCCCTCCCTTCCTTCCTTCCTTCCTTCCTTCCTTCCTCCCTCACCTGAGGATATGTTCCTTGATTTGAGAGAGAGAGAGAGAGAGAGACAGAGAGACAGAGAGACAGAGAGACAGAGAGACAGAGAGACAGAGAGACAGAGAGACAGAGGTAGATATGTGAGGGAGAAACTTTGATCGGTTGCCTCCAGTATGTGCCCTGACTAGAGATCGAACCTGAAACCTAATTATGTGCCCTGACTGGGAATCGGATCCACAACCTTTTTTCATTCAGTAATTCATAGTTTGCCCCATGGTGATTTTACTATAATTGTTAAAATGTTTAAGTGTCTCTATATTCATTTAGGACAGAAAACTGTCCCCTTTTATTTTGGAGTGTGGTCTGATTTCATTATATCTTAAGGTTCAAAGAGACTTCCATGGCATACATTTGGTGTCCGATTAAGCTGAAGTAGTAACAGCAAGGATAGTTGTTGTGTCCAGGAGAGAATTTTAAAAACAACAATAATAACAACAAGAACAGAAATATGGAGGTGGGCAAACCATTCAGTTAATAGAATTAATAGTGCTCTGAAGGCAAGTCAAGTATTGTTCACCTACCCCTTAATCAGAATACCTTTTTACTTTCATTTCAACATAAGTACAAGGAGCAAAGCATGCTCATAGTTTTAAAAACATTTTAGAGAGAGAGAAAGGGAGAGTTGGAGAGAGAGAAACATAGGTGTGACAGCCCAACACCGACTGGCTGCTTCCTACATGCTCCCTATCCCAGGATGGAGTCTGCACCTGGGCATGTGCTCTGTCCAGGAATCGAAACTTCAACCTTTCAATGCATGGATGACACCTAACCTGCTGAGCAACTGGCCAGGGCTGCTGGTAGGTATTTAGTAAGAGGAAGTACACAGTTACTATTCTGTCCTGCTTACCCAGAAACACACAGTACTATTGATGAGAAAACAGTTTCAGTGGGAGGTTTGCATTTAAAATAGGTTGGCAATGGCATAAAGAAATATTAGCGTTTGCTGCCAGGATTCTTAAAGTAATATTGCTATCCTTTGGCATAATTATGGAATTTTTAGCAAGAAAAATTAAACTGATTAATTACAAAATAAGAATGCTTAATTTAACACTGTTGATAAATTCTTGGCCTTTAAATCTATTGTTCCCACTTTAAGATTTGGTATTCATCAGTAATTCTTTTCCCATAATTCAAATTCCATTTGCCTCAAATTAAACTCATTTTCCGTTACTGTGTCTTCCTCATAGGCAGTCACTGCTGTTATAAAATGGGGTCCCTTTATGAATCTGCATGCTATTAGCATATTATGGCTAAATCACCCTCACATCTGTATTCCTAAATCACCTTAAACCACTTATTGCCTGGTTTCAATTATCTTATTTTTTTTAAAACTCCAATTGCCAGCGTAATAATTCACAGGAGAAATCATGGAAAATGTAAATGAATTTGGCTTTTTTCCCTTTGTGTTCTTCTGAAAGTCCTTTATGATTCTGAAGACATTTTAATACCTGTCTATGGTCTGTGTCTTCAGAGAACCCAGAGAAAGACCTCTCTGTTAACCAATGAAAAGATACAGAAGATATGACATGCTGAAGTAAATAAACACATTGATAATTTTATGCCAAGCTCAATGCCATCTGTGGAAATAGTTTATACTTGTCAGTGCCATGCTAAAGGAATAAGAGGCCATTTCTGAGCTAAATAAACCTGGTGTGATGTTATCTTTATTGCTCATGAACACGAAGACCTTTTTATGGGCAACCAAATCAGACCAAAATCTCAGATTGCATTGGCCACCTCTTCCCACCACCCTATACAGAGGTCTTGCAGAAGAGTGCTCCTGGTGATATGTCAACAGATGGCCATTTGAATTTCAGGTTAGGGTTTTACAGCTCCTCCTGTCATTATATCTTTCTCTATTATGTATATTTACCTCTGTATGTGCCTATCTTTCCAGTGTCTTGAGTTTTATGGCTCTTCAATATGTTCTCTATTTGGTGCTTTAGGTTAGAGTGATACTGTAGGTTTAGTTCAATATCTATTAGAAAGAGCCAGTTCCTTCTTGTGAAACAAGACAAAAAACAAAGAGAGCTCAGATAGTGTGCCTCAGTGGTTGAGTATTGTCCTATGAACCAGGAGGTCCTTGTTCAATTCCTGGTCTGGGCATAAACCCGAGTTGCAGGCATGATCCTCAGGTGAGGGAGTGCAGGAGATAGCCAATCAATGATTCTCTCTCATCATTAATGTTTCTCTCCCTCTCTGAAATAAATAAAAAACATATTTAAGAAAGGAAGAAAGAAGGAGAGAGAGAGAGAAAGAGAGAGAGAGGGAAGGAATCCTTCTGGAGGCTCTAAGGAAGAGTCTAGCCCATGCCTGTCCCCTAGCTCTTGATGACTGCCAGCAATCCTTGGCGCCCCTTGGCTTGTAGGCATTATTGCTCTAGTATCTGCTTCCATCTTTATATGACCGTCTCCCCTCCGTGTGCCTCTTCGTTGTAAATCCCCCTCTCCCTTTTTTCATCCAGACCCCAGTAAGTGGATTTAGGATGCACCTTAAATCCAAGATCGCCTCTCCTCTCCTATCTTTCTGTGGACCTGTGAACTAGAAAACAAGCCATGTGCTTCCCAAGGGGAATGGTGGATAGGCATAGGGTGGATGTTCTCATTCCAAAAGGGAGATATGAAGAATAAAGAAGTCGCTGGTCCTAAGAAAATTCAAAACTGAGAAGAAATTCCAATAGGTTTCAAGGACAGAGAATAATTTTCTGCGGATGGTCTTCCACCTTCTGGGCCTGCACTGGCTCTTGGCCCCCTATCTAGGACATGCCTTTCTGACCTCTGCCCCTGTGTCTGCATCTGTGTCCTTGAGGTTATTATTCCTGGTCATTTGCACAATGGGATGCTACTTGTTTAGAGTGTTATATAGGAAAGATCCAAAGATGTAAATTGAACATAGCTAAATTGACAACAGTATGTAATCTTTGCCAAGAAAAATCTTGCGTTGTTAGGACTTTTCTATCATAAGCAACGCAATCCGCTGCTGTTTCAGTCAGTTCACTGTTGAACACAGCACTTGGTTTATGACTGGCATTGACCAGCAGGGGGCATCGCACAGAGATCACGGAGTGCCTGGAGGGGGCAAGAATAGCGCCAAGAATGGAGGATGATAGCTCAGAAAAGGGAATGCGAATAGGAAGATACTAAATTATTTTTTAAAACTTGAGACACCTCCAGGGAGTGGGGGTGGTTGGTGATGGTTTTCTATGCCGGGTCAGAGGGCTGAATTGTCTGCTTTAATTGGCTGGTGTTACTGATCACACACTCGCGATTAAGAATTGAACACTGTCCTATATTTCAGAAATCAGGGTGGGCTTGGCTATTTTCTTTCCTTGGGTCTCCCAAGGCAGAGCAGGGGGACTCTCATGGGGCGCCTGGAAGGAAATCCAAGTCCGGGAAACTTTGGCTTGTTCGTCGAGGCCCCTGTTCACCTGTGGCTGACGTCCTCTTCCTGATGGCTCCTAGCTGGAGACTGTGCGCAGCTTCTAGAGGCTTCCTGCACCCAGGCCTGTGTCCCCTCGTCCTCAAAGCCAGCAAAGGCAGGTCGCATCGTTCTTATGGTCCAAACCTCTCTGACCTTGACCTCTGCCTCATGTCTCCTGCCTTCAATTGCAGAACATTTTCTGCTTTTAAGGGCTCATGCTAAGAGTTTGGACCCATCCTGATAATTCATGATGACCTACTCCCTCAAAATCCTTAACTTTGTTCACATCTGCCAAGAACGTTTTGTATGAGACCAAACATTTGCAGGTTGGGAGGTTTAGTAGGGGTTTCAGAGCGGCTTCAGCGCAGTGGGAAGAGCTGCCACGCTAGAAGTTCTGTGTGGAGGGGGGAGTCGTAAAGCAGCGCAGACCTGCAGAGGGACCAGGGGGAACTGAACGCCCACTGTGAGGGCTGGAGAGCAAGCTCTTCTGTGCACGGTCCCCGCAAAGCTGTCATTTCAGTTCCACAGTAAAGATGGTCAAGTGTAACTGAAGCCCCTTCTGCTAAGTAATTACCTTTCCTCGCTGTGTAACTGGGAAATCGGTTCACATTGTTAAGAATGCGTGTCTTGGGCAGTGTCCCTTGCGTTTATTCGCATGCCTTCTCCCTACTGAAGAGATCAGAAACGTGTTCTTCCAGGCACAGGCCTGGGTTCAAAGGCCTGGGTCCACATCCTCCCAGCCTGGCTCCCCTCACCCCGGAAGTGACCTTAGCTGTGAGAGCCTTTTCCAACCAGAAAAAAAGCAGGGAAGACTTGCAATTTTGCTGTGAATTTAGCTTTCATATCAACTTTTAAACCTTCAGCCTCTACTTTATCTCAGTGTCTTGCATTCTGTGACTTCAGAAGAAAAAGCATAGAAAAAGGATAATTATATGTGCCAACCCCTCTCCCCCCCACAGGCTTATAATTACATCACGTACAGTTTATAACATTACACATTATATCTTACGATTACATGGAAAGAAATCTCTAGAGGATGAACTAACATTTCTATTGTCAATTCACATGATTTAAAAAATACATTATTGACACTGGCGATAATTATTCTGGGAAAGAAAGCGATAACCTTTAAAATGTCAAGGTGTTTAAACTTTTCAAATTTAAAAAACATACTACTAGTGAGGGCCGTCAAGAATATTTAACTAACAAGCGGTCTCTGGCGTGTGCTGATGGGCGGCTGACAAGCTGGGAGTCCGAGCAGAGTGAGGCAGGCTAGACCCGTGTAGCAATTGGCCACCGACAGACTGCATACCACGGTCTCTAAATGTCAAGTTTGCAGAAGAATGAGGAGAGATTCCTTTATAGATACAGGGTTCCTGTGTGTGAAGACTCCACACTGGACTGTCATTAATAAGTGGTGGCATGAATAATAGGCTGTGTCACCAAACCAGAATTATGAAAATGTCAGAGGATTTGCAGTGGACTTTCAAATTGCTTTTATCTCACAGACAACAGTGTGCTGAATGCCAGAGGAAACAGGGCACCGGGAGGGAGAAGAAGGTAAAGAAGGAATGAATGGTGATGGAAGTCAACCCACCACACCACATACAGATGGTGTTTTGCAGAGTTGTACACCTGAAACCTATATAACTGTATTAACCAATGTCACCCAATAAATTCAATAACAATAAAATAATAAGTGTTCCACCTTCCCAAAAAATGCTTTCATCTCGAAATACTGAGCTCATTGCCTGCCATGTAAATTTCCTGGTGCTGAATCATATCCAGGTATCACTTTTTCCCCTATTTTGGGAATGATTTTGTTGTTCACAAGTCAATGAGCAGCTGAGATGGAATGAACACAAACTGTCACGCCGAGAATCCATCTCCATGGCACATAATGAAGCCGAAATGAAGAAGGAAACAAGGCGTATTTCCTGTCAGTCACCGTCAGCATGTTTGTTTCTCTCAGCGGAGTCCTCAGGTAACAGCAGGGAAAACAGGGTTTCTTCCGTAATGTTGTTTAACGATGGGTCTGGGTGAACTGATTGTATTTTCCATTTATCACTCAGATAATTCAACAATAAGTTTCTTTCATGATTCTAGAGAAGTCAGAACATCTTTTCTTCCCATTGTCCTGCTCCACGTGGAAGGTAAAGAAAATTAAGACATCCATGAAAGAGTAAAGCAAGTGAATAAAAAGTTGAGAGAAATAAATGATCCCAATACGTGCTTTTCTGCACTTGCATTTTTATATCAGTTATGTCTGATGTAAATGAAAGCAGATCCGCATTGTTTGACCTAAAAGATCTTTTCATCATTTGCTTTAACTGCTTTCCAACCTGGTAAAGACATGAACAAGACCATGTGATTTATGGAGGTGTTCTTGGTCTGATGAATGAAAAGGCAGGACTGAAGTCTGCCTAGGCTTAGAGAGATTTCCGTAACAAAGGCCACTAAAATGAATTGTTCACATCATCCCACTGGGAACCCTTGCATTGCTCAGCACACACGTTATGGTCTAAGGATTCAAGGGTGCAAATCAGACAGGAAAGCAAACGAGGCAGCCCACTCTGGGTGGTAGAGATGCTCTCTTGGAAAATGCAGTCAGGCGCACTGTGGCAGGTAACTTATCCGCTCAGCTTGCACTCCTGAGGGAAGCAAGGACCTTCACGTCACTCAGCAGACACAGGTCCTGGATTCTGTTGGTGTTTCTCACTCAGACTTTTAGCTTTGGAACTGCATGTCTCATACTCTCTTCCTGCACTTCCTCAGTGTATGTTGAGCCCTGGAACAGGCTAGTTTCAATCTGAATTCTTGTCCTCATCGAATGTGAATTTTGTGTTATAGTCACTTGATTTCTTTCTCTGCTTAACAGAATGTGGACTTTCCCTGGCTCTTCCATCACTTCTCTCTATTGAGATATAATATTTCTGTTGGATGATCTCTGCTGGTCTCCTAAATGTTGCCCTACTTTTAGTTTTAATTCAAAAGGGAAATGAAGTTCACTCCTCTACATTAAAATATATTATACCTAATGCATGTAACTACTTAGTGGGAACTTATTCCAGAGACCTTTCTTAGGAATGCCCAGTAAAACTTTGCTAGTATCAACCTAAATATTGTTGGAGGTTTCAGGATAAGTATAGAATATATAATTTACACCTTTAGTTTTGTGCTAAATTAGTATCCTGTTTACATCTCATGAACACTTAAAGAGAATTTAATTACCTGTTCAGAATCTTCCAAAGCTCTCTTTTGGAAAAGTTACAGAGACTATTCCATTGTGATTGCCACTCAGCTTTTCCCATGAGTGACTGGAATAAGCAGAATTTCTATTAACATTCACTTCCCCTGGATCAACCTCAATGGATGTGTACCATGAGTAAAAAAGTAAACTTTTGGTTTAAGTAAATAAGATTGGGGGATGTTTGTTACCCCAACACAAATTAGCCTGAACTGATGGTTGATATATCAGAAATACGTTGATGGTAGTATAGCTATTAATGAAAGATCTTGTATTTGAACTATTCTTAATAGCAGAGCTGTGGCTAATAATCCTATACCGTATAGCCCCTCTCCAAATATGGTAACTCTAATGTCCTTAAGAGCCAGCTCAGCTTCATATCTGTTCCATGGAGTCATACTAGTTTCCATTCGTGGAGTGTCTGTGCCACCCCGTGGAAGTGGCAGGAGGAGGTGCTGAGACCCAGTGTGTGCTGGCCCTCAGAAGGCGGCTTCTACCAGGTGTGCTCTCACGGCTTTTCAAAGTCCCAGGAACAACTTAACAGCATATGGAAAGCCCAGCCAGTGTGGCTGAGATTGACCTATGAACCAGGAGATCACAGTTTGATTCCTGGTCAGGGCACATGCCTAGGTTGTGAGCCTGATCCTCAGTGTGGGATGTGCAGGAGGCAGCCGATCAATGATTCTCTCTCATCATTGATGTTTCTATCTCTCTTTCCCTCTTCCTTCCTCTCTGAAATCAATAAAAATATATTTTTTTAAAAAGCATACGGGGGAAAAATAGCATATGGAAAGATGCAGAAGTAGGTGGTCGGTTTAATAAAGGAAAATGAAAGAGTAAAACCCAAAAGGTCTGAGCTGATGAATTAGACTAACTAAATTTAATTTAGGGAAATATGACTTTGATTTTGCAAAGTTTAAATAATTATCTCAAAGCTTGTGGATAGAGATTTTTGTAAGAACTTTGGAAACATTGTTGCTGGCTCTCTTTTCTAAAATATTTACTTTTTTTCAATAATAAATTAGAAAATACAGGCAAAGTAAGAAGTCATGTGTCGGAGAGGTAGAGAGGAGGCATATTCTCCTCTAGAGAACAGAGCAGGGCCAGAACAATTAGGTGGAGACGCATCAGCAGGAAATGTGTTCAAATGTAATGCTCAACAAGAGCCTCCGGAGTCAGTGGTTTTGAATCTTATTAAAGTAATACTGTGTACTTAGAGGCAATTTTATACTTGCATTTCCAAATGTGTTAGAGGAAAAAGATTATCATTATCTTTATTCTATAGATGTGAAACAGAGCCACAGCTAAACAAGCTTTGAAAGTTATACTGACAGAAATATAAATCGAAATAAAACCAACGACTGCAGATTTCAAACCTGAACCTAGAAGACAATTTTAATTCAACTCATACATTTCCTTGATCATAATAAATAAGCATACACCATATAAGAATAACTTTTGAAATACAGTAAGTGACCCAGTTAATTCAAGGTGTATTTTATTTTGTCTATTTAGTTGTACTAAATTTAAAAATTCTAAAATTCAAAATAAATGATCTATGAGCAGATTTGAAAGAGAGGTATTTCACTGTGAGCTTTCATCCAAAATTATTTTTATTACATCACTGCAGTCATTTCAGAAAAATAAATTTTCAGCTGTCTTATAGAAAAAATAATATCTTGTCATTTTCTATTAATTATTCCTTAGAGCTCTAAAAATATTACTTTTAATGCTATAGAAGTGGCCTTTGCATTCTGTGTTATAATTGTCCCCAATGCCTAAGGAGGCATGTGCATGAGGACTGAATGCATAATGACATCAATTATACTAATCAAACTAATTAAACTACTGTGTCATTTTAGCTAAAATATGTTGCCATCAGAAAATGTTTACTAGGCTGAGTGTTGAAAGTGATAATTTAAAAAATATTGAGTTCTAATTTAAATTTGTCATTATTTGCAGATGACATGGGATATAAAAAGAAAATCCTAAAAACTCAACCAATAAAACTTGGAACTAGTCAATAAATTCAGTAATGTTGCCATATATTAAATAAACATACAGAAATCAGATGAGTTTCTATACACTAACAACAAAATATCTGAAAAAGAAATAAAGCAAACTATCCCGTTTGCAATAGCGTCAAAAACAATAAACACTTAGGAATAAATTTGTCCAAGGAAGTAAAAAATCTGTGCAATGAAAACTCTTAAAATTTGATGAAAGAAATGGAAGAGGGCACAACAAATGGAAAGGTGTCTGATGATCACAGATCAGAAGAATTAATATGATAAATATCCATACCATCCAATGACATCTATATATTCAATCCAATCCCTATCAAAATTCCAATCTCATTTTGCACAGAAATAGGAAAAACAATCCTAAGATTTGTATGGAACCACGAAAGACCTAAAATAGCCAAAGTCATCTTGAGAAAGAAAGCAGGAGGCGTCACACTTCCTAATTTCCTGAACCTAGAAAGCCTTAGTAATTAAAAATTGAATGAAATAGACACACAGACCAGTAGAACAAAACAGAGTGCAGAGGCAAAAACAAAACAAAACAAAACAAAACAAAACAAAACAAAACACACACACACACACACACAAACAAAAAGCAAAAAACCCATAGGTACCCTCAACTAACATTTGATGATGGGAAAACTGGGTAACCACAATGGGACTCCCATCTCACACCACTCACATAAATTAACTGCAGAATGTAAAGACCTTTCCTGTAAAACTCCTAGAAGTAGAGGTAGGAAAGCAGCTCTTTGACACTGGTCTTGGCACTCATGTTTTGGATATGGCACCAAAAGCCCAACCAACAAATGCAAAACCAACAAGTGGAATGACATCAAACTCAAAGGCTCTGCACAGCAAAATAATCAACAAAATGAAAAGGTGTCCAACAGAGGAGAGCATATTTGTAAACCATGTACCTGTTAAGGGTTTATATTTAAAATGTATAAAGAATTCATACAATTCAATAACAAATAATCCAACACACACACAAAAAAATGGATAGAGGAAGTAAATTTTCCCCAAAAGACATGCAAGTGGCCACCAGGTATGTAGAATATGCCCAGCATCACATCATCAAGGAGATGCAAGCCAAAACCCCGTGAGATGTCACCTCACACCTGTTAGAATGGCCATCACCAAAAAGACAGGACATAAGAGGTGTTGGCGAGGATGTGGAAGACAGGGAACCCTTGAGCATCCCACTTCTGAGTATACATCCAGAGGAAATGAAAACAGGATTTAGAAGAGATATCTACACCTCAGGTACTCCTAATATATGTAATTGTAAAGTTTATTTGCTTTTCTATAAAGAGATGTATCATCTATACTAATAAAAGGGTAATATGCTAATTAGACTGGATGTCCTTCCTGACAAAGCCGGGGCCTGGATGCCTGTGGCTGGCCTGATGAGGTAAGCCTGGGTCCCGGGTGTGGGGCCAAGGCAGAGGTGGTTAGGGGTGATCACACAGGCAGGAAAGCAGTGAGGGGTGATCAGGCAGGCAGGTGAGTGGTTAGGGGCAATCAGGCAAGCAGGCATGCAGTTAGGAGCCAGTGGTCCCGGATTGTGAGAGGGTGCAGGCTGAGGAACCCCACCACCTCCTCCCCCTCCATGCACGAATTTCATGCACTAGGCCTCTAGTTTAAAAAATAGAAGGAGAAACAGCAGCTCTGCTATTTAAGTCAAATAATTTTAGATGAACCTCTAAGATGCTTGGGCATGAAAATCTGATTGTCAGAAAACCCTTCACGTTTGATAATAATGCTGAAACCTAAAGAACAAACATGTTGCTCAGTACAGAACAACACTCCTTATTTAATCAGAAGGAAAATTGAAGTGAGAACTTCCATAAAGAAATTTTTCTTAAAGAACCACTTCATTAAATTCAATAATCATTCACAATTTGTGCCAGGATATTTCTCACATTAGCTGAACTGTGATTCCATTTCAGAGATCAAACTAACAAGTAGTCCAGCTATTTCCGTACTTAAATCACTGCCTGATGAATACTTCCTAAATTTAACACTTTGCTAGAACAGATGTGTACTGGAGGTGAAGAAAAATTAACTTTAGGTGACTCAACACTTTTATCAGTATCTGGTTACTTTTTAAGTATAATCCATCATAAGTATAATCCTCCAGCCCCATGCCCACTCACAGAGAAGGAGTTGGCTGTCAAGCAGAGTTTATGTTACTGAAGCAGTGTGAGTTATTATTACTATTTTATGTGAGGAAAAGTAACACAATGAGAACCAGCTGTCAGCATAATTCAATTCATTATTGTTTAATGCAATAGACGTAGGTGAAATCTTACGAAATTTTAATTCCACTGAAACTAGGAGCACAGTCACGGACACTTCTCTGGGTCCTGACAGCTCCATGGGGCGTGGGTGGGCGGCCCTGTACGTGGTGTCTGTCAGTGGTCCTCCCCCTTAGGGAGGGCCGAGTGCTCAGGAGACACTTCCATTTTCCTACAGCCCAGTAATGTAATTACCACTCGGTGCTGGATACACCCTTCATTTAAAACTTTTAAGGTAGTGTTATAGGTTTTTTACAAGATAATTTAATCATCACTCCGAAAGAATATCTGCTGTTTTGTGGTGGCCTTGGTCTGCTCTGGTCAACAAAGTAACAAAGCAGTTATTCATTCAATAATTTAATGTTTTCCCAAGTGAGACAATGGATCTCCACTCTTAACAGAAAAAGGCGACCGGTTTGGAGAAAGCTGTGAAATTAGGAGACTTTCCCATTCCTCTAATTCCTCCTTAATCCCAAAGAACAAGGCTACTAAAGCACAATTTTAGTTTTATTGTTCATGGCTCTCTTTATTTTTAATAATTAAAATATAGTATTATGATATGTAACATAAGGCCTTTGTGTATTTCTGCAGGTTTATCCAAAGCATTCCCATTCTCAACTCCAGTCTATGAATTTAAGCTAGCATAATTTTTCACATTTTCCTTCCTCAGAATCTAGGCATTAACCCTACCCCTCTCACCTCTTGAAGGCCTAGGACTTGCTTGTTAATTTTCAGTCTCTAATGTTCAGATTTTCAAGCCAAGGGTCACATACTTCAGGGGCCTTCTCACACTCCTGCTTTTCATGCTATGACTTGTTTTCTTACCTCCATGTTTTTCAAAACTGTGGTCATGTTAAAATTAACTGCAGAGCATGCATATTTGATTAAAGTTGCTCCCTCTCATTGTATCTGAGCTCCATAAGGCCAGGATCTCTGCTTTGACTCACTGCTTTATTGAATGCCTCACAAGTAACACGTGCTAATATTGGTTGAAGTGAAAGGTTTTGCTACTCCATGGACCACATATTAGCAGTAACCTGAAAGGAAATAATTTTTAGGACAGCTCCATCATCAGTAGAGTTAACACAAATATTTCTACCTAACCATTAGTCAGCCCCCATGACACATGTGGAATAAACACATTAATCTGAAATAAATTTGGTCCTGAGTTTCATTCAGTTCATGATTAGTTACAGAGTTATTGAGTTGTCTCATATACATGTAGGGCTCTCTTTCCACAAAAATCCTCTATATTCATGTGGCACATGATGACTTCTATTTAAGTATTTTAATTCATATTTACTGTTGAAAGTACTACAGATGTCCCCTTCTTCCTCATTGACCCTCTCCACCTGCCCCCACCTCCTCAGGCTTACACCACATGTCCATGGGTTATGCTTACATGCATATAAGTTTTTTGATAAAAGATGGACCACGTATACAATGGTGGTTCCATCTATATAATAAAAACCCAGTGGTCGTAATGACTGTTCACCAGGAGGTGCATTGATGGGTCCCATGGCGCTGGCAGGACTTGAAGCTGGGTCCCACGGTAAGCAGGGTCTGGGTCTCCTGTGATTTCGTGTGCTGGGCCTCTAGAAAGATTACAATGGACTAAAAATTCCTATGTCCTAGTGATGCATGGCCATCATTAATAGAGAGGAATGTCCTGGTGCTTTATCTGTTTACAAGCAAATCTATGACAAAAAAGGAATCAACCAAACAGACTACGGTGGACTCGTTTCTGAAGAGAGTGACATCTCTTCAAGGGGAGCTTCTCTTCAAGGGGAGCCTCCGGCAGGCCCTCGGGACGTGTTCCAGAAGAGGCCTTGTTAGCACAGGAGGTGGCAGGTCCCTGTGTCACTTCCCCTGACCACCTTCCACTGGGACCAAGTGTGGAGGTGGAAGAAGACAGCCCTGTTGATGACCTTGACCCTGTGTAGGACTAGGTTAATGTGTGTGTGTCTCTGAGTTGTTATATATATATATATATATATATATATATATATATATATATATATATATATATATATATATTTCAGAGGAAGGGAGAGGGAGAGAGAGAGATAGAAACATTAATGATGAGAGAAAATCATTGGTTGGCTGCCTCCTGCATGCCCCCCTCCCCCACTGGGGACCAATGAACCTGCAACTTGGGCATGTGCCCTTGACTGGAATTGAACCCGGGACCCTTAAGTCTGCAGGCGGATGCTCTA
Source organism: Corynorhinus townsendii (assembly GCA_026230045.1). Taxonomy (NCBI): domain Eukaryota; kingdom Metazoa; phylum Chordata; class Mammalia; order Chiroptera; family Vespertilionidae; genus Corynorhinus; species Corynorhinus townsendii. Next base: position 5,769,626 of record JAPDVU010000010.1, on the reverse strand, counting down.
TCCACTGAGCCAAACCAGCTAGGGCTATCACTGAGTTTTTTACAAAAGAGTTAAAAAACATTTTTTAGGTAGAACAAAACATAAAATAAGGTTATATAAAATAGCAAATATGTTTGTACAGCCCTACAATGTGTTTGGGTTTTAAGCTAAGTGTTATTACAAAGAAGTTGAAAGTTTAAAAAAAATTGAAAAGTTTATAAAGTAAACACTTTGCAGTAAGAGAAGGTTAACTTACTATTACAAAAAGAAAATTAGTTTTGATCAATTGCATGCAGTCTAAGTGCCCAGTGTTGGTAATGTCTGCCTGGTGCACAGTGCTGCCCTGGTCCTCCACTCACTCCCCTCACTCCCCCACCCACTGGAGCAGCTTCCAGCCCTGCAAGCTCCATTCATGGCAGTGCCACCACTTACCTTTTATACCCTACCTTTACTGCCCCTTCTCTGGGTTGAGACACACAAACACCATTGTGCTACAATTGACTACAGCATTCAGGACAATAATGTGTTGCAGAGGCTTGGCCCAGGAGCAAACGGCTACACCATGTAGCCTAGGTGTACAGTAGGCCGTGCCATCTAGGTTTCTGTCAGCAGACTGTGTGATGTTTGCACCAAGACATGATCCCTAAGGACGCATCTCTCAGAAGGCGTCCCTGTGGTTACCAGGTGCTGCGGTGACAGGTTTTCACAGGTCTTACCCCTGGGTGGTGTCTTACAGCCGTGTAATAAATACGACTTGTTTTATCACATTGAAATAATTTCACACCTCTGCATTTTAATATCAAAAACTAATTAGCACATGCAGCTGAAAAAGGGCATCATAAATACACAAGCGGAGCCTGTGTTTTTCTATAGACAGAATAAAACAGGGTTGTTCCTTAAAATTGTTTAAACAAGTTGTGTGGGGACTGTGGGGACTGGCCTGTAAAGAGTGCATCGCATCCCACTTCTCAGGGACTCCCCGAAGGCGGCGAGCTGGAGGAGGAAAGGGGCAGACTGCCCGCAGCTGTGGGTCCTCTCTGTGGTTATCGGCTGGGAGGAGGAATTACCACCATCGGGAGCAGGCTTCAGAGGGGCATGAGGTGTGTGGAAGGAGTGATGAGAAAGGGTATTCACAAGGTGATGAGGGAAGGCATAATTCTCTTTGCCTAAAAGTGTGATTTTAATATGAACTGTTGATTTTTTGCAGTTACAGATGTTAAAGAGGAGCATAGAAACTAAAACTAAAATTACAGTATGTACATAGAAAATTAGCCCATTAAATTAATTTAGTTTAACCATTTTCATTTTTTTCTTTATTCCATTATCTATCAAATCAACTTCTACATGAGTTTAGAAATTAGAACTACAATAATTAAATAATCTATGTTTTACATAATGAAAACCCTACTTAAAGTTTCATGATATTCAGTGTGACATCTCTAGCATAGTAATTTTCTTTTAACCAGCAGAATGATTATTGTCAGGAAAACTTTATTTTGTAGAGAATGATAAAATTATAATTATATCTTTTCTTACTTCCAAATTAAATCACCATAGGTTTAAAATTGTCAGCTGAATAAATAACTATATTTGGGGAATTACATTTTGGACCCCAATACCTAGTATCCTTGAATTTGGATTCAATGTATCACAAAGAAAAATAATAACTCTTTCTCTTTTGACAGATAAAATTATTTTATTTACTGAAAATTACTTAGAGCAAAATGTGTATTTTTCAACTCACAAACCTTATCTCTTATATGGTAATTGAATCATTTCTGGGATTAACATAAATAAATTAGTCAGGGTCTCCAGAGAAAGAGAGGTAGACCCAGGCATAGGCATAGGCAGAGACAGAGATGACACAGATACACATAAGAGGGACTATGGTATGGGAATTATATCACAGCCCTATGAGGGCGAGGAGTCCCCTCATCCGCTGTTTGCTGATGGAGACCCAGCACACCTGTGGGCTCAGCACACCGAGGCTGAGCAAAGGCACGCAGACGTCCACTCCATGCGATTCCAGTTCCTGCGATCAGTGTGCCTTCCTGGGAGGCAGCTCGCTGAGCTGAGGAACTGCCCGGCACCTTCGCCTCACTGTGGAAACTGCCAGGGACCCAGGAGAAAGGGCCGGAACGCTGGCTACAGCGATTGCTCTGAGCAGTCAACCATCCTCCCTGTGTGACACAGGAGTCTCGTGTTTTCTTCCAGCGTCCATGAAACTTTGCATGTTAGGTGACTCAAATTATGCAGTTGTGGTCTTGGAAATGAATTTGTGTCATATTTTTGGCCTCATTAACATGTCTTGTCATTGGCTGGATGTCAGCTGGTACGACAGAATAACTGGCAACATGCCTCCCTATCCTACCAGGTAAACCTGGGTTTGTGCCCATGATCGCTGGGAGCTTCCAGATGAAGAAGTGTGCAGAGCATTGCTAAGCAAAAGCTCAGGAATAATACCCAGTTGCTTTCATCACACTCTATAGGGCTGAGTAATGAGAGGGGAGAGTCCTGTCTGGGAAAGAAGATTCAGAACCACACTGGACAGGACACACATTTTTGCAGACAAATATTTCACTCCTGCATTATCTTAATTAATTCTCCAATTGACTTTTTTTTTAAAATCAAACATTCAAATAAGAAATAAAACCTATCTTCCTCAGACTATTCAAAAAAAAAAATCAAGAGGAAGGAGCACTTCCAAGCTCTTTCTATGAAGCTAGCATTACCCTAATCCCAAAACCAGATAATGACAATACAAAGAAAGAGAATTACAGGCCAATATCCCTCATGGACATAGATGCCAAAATCCTCAAAAAATTCCAGCAAATCGAACCCAGCATGAAATTAAAAAGATCATACACCATGACCAAGTGGGATTTATTCCAGGGATGCAAGGATGGTACAATATCTGCAAATCAATACATGTGATATGTCACATAAACAAACTGAGAGGTAAAAACCATATAATCATATCCATTGATGCAGAAAAAGCATTCGACAAAATACAACACCCTTTCTTGATAAAAACTCTAAGCAAGGTGGGAATAGAAGGATCATACCTCAACATAATAAAAGCTACATATGACAAACCCACAGCCAACATCATACTCAGTGGGCAAAAACTAAAACCATTTCCCCTAAGAACAGGAACAAGACAGGGATGCCCACTCTCACCACTCCTGTTCGACATAGTACTGGAAGTACTATGCAATCAGACAAGAAGAAATCAGACAAGAAGAAATAAAAGGCATCCAAATTGGAAAAGAAGAAGTAAAACTGTCCTTATTCACAGATGATATGATATTATACATAGAAAACCCCAAAGACTCCATCAAAAAACTACTAGACTTAATAAATGAATTTGGCAATGCAGCAGGATACAAAATTAACACCCAGAAGTCTATGGCTTTTCTATACACTGATAATTAACTCACAGAAAGAGAAATTAAAAGAGCAATCCCATTTACCATTGCAACAAAAACATTAAGATACCTAGGAATAAACTTAACTAAGGATGTAAAAGACCTGTACTTGGAAAACTACAGGACATTGAAAAAAGAGATAGAGGAAGACATGAACAAATGGAAGAATATACCATGTTCATGGATTGGTAGAATCAACATCATTAAAATGTCCATACTATCCAAAGCAATCTATAAATTCAACACAATCCCCATTAAAACACCAATGGCATACTTCAAAGTCCAATTGACTTTTGAAGTTTGTGTTACCATCTTCTTATAACTGAGAAAACACAGGCTTGAAAGAGTGAGTAGCTTGCACAAGGTCAAAGTGCCAGGGAGTGTGCAGCCTAAACTCCAGTCCAGGCCTGTTTGACTCATGAGGCTACTCAGCTATGACCCATTGCTCTATGCACTCCATGTTTCAAATCGATTTTCATTTGACACTTGAATCTGTGAGTGTCTACTGAGATAGATAGATCACAAAACTAAAAAGACTTCTGCTCATTCCCATAAGACGCATTTGGTTTATTTCTCTATTTCTTTAAAGTTATTTAAGCCTCAGAAATTTGCTTCTTTTTATGCTAAACAACAACAAAAAATAGTTGGGGAATAGGAAGGCCAAGAGGAAGAAGGAGGAAATGTATTGCACCTCAGAGATAAACCGAGACATAAAAGTTCAAAACTATGTCCCAAGTCGGCATGGCTCAGTGATTGAGCATCAACCCATGAACCAGGAGGTCACAGTTTGATTCTCTCTCACGGCACATGTCCAGGTTGTGGGCTCCATCCTCAGTGGGGTGCGTGCGTGCTGGAAGTGGCTTATCAGTGATTCTCTCTCATTATTGATGTTTCTCTCCCTCTGTCTACCCTACTTCCTCTCGCTCTAAAATCAATACAAAGTTATCCTCAGTTGAGGGGAAAAAATAGTCATGTCTTAGGCACAGACTTCTCAAGGCCATTCCTATAGAAGTCAGTCTAAAGCCATGCACAAGCCAGGCACATGTATGCAGGATGAGAACATTGATTAGCAGGTAGTATTCTAACAAAAATAGAGATATCAAGCTGTACTCAGCCTTATGAAAGAACAGATAGTAAATTTGAAAAACCACATAGACAGATTAGGGAAATAGTCAAAATCAAGTATAACACATATAAGATGGGAGCCATAAATTATAAACACTAGAAAAATTGTTAAGTCGTAAAGACTTTTAAACTTCTCAGCTGGAATGGTCAAAACCTTGTTGTCTGGCCTGATTTCACTGGTTTAATAAAGCAGGCAATTTCTAAACTCTGTTCCCTTTGTAAACTTAGTTCATGTTGATTGAGGGCGAACTCTCATGCTATGCTTGAGAAAATGACTTCTTAAAAACCTGCTGTCATTTGCTTGTCTTTGAGTAAACATGCTCACATCGCACCTGGCAGGACCCCTCTGCACTGAGGTGAGGCTGAGACACCAGGAGGAACCACAGACCAGGCAGCCAGTGCGGCCTGGGGGGCAGGCTTGGTTTGGGTTGCCTGGTTCTGAACTGATCAGTAATCAGTGAGGTCCGAGAATTTGAGCTAACAGACAAAATACTGATTAGCTGAAGGCTGGAAACGCTAGCCCCAGGGTGTGTGAGCAGAGAGGCCATTGGAGAGGCTTATCTGTAGATGGAAGGAGGGCTCTCCTCGTCCCTGAGCTGTTGGTTCAAATGGTTTTCTCTTCTCTGAGATCAGGCCGCCTCACGTAGAACACAGCCCATTGTGTGGAGTTACAGCTTCTAGAATCCAGATGAACCTTAACTTGACAAAAATACCTCCCAGCTTCTGACACACTTCACATGATTTGGGAGGGAGTGAAAAAGTGTTTTGACTGACACTGTTTTACATAAATAAATCAAGCTTTTGTGTGTATGTGTTAACAACCTAACTGCATACAACATTCAGAGGGAAAACCTGCCTCAGCATGCTGATGTAATGACATAATACCAAGCATGTACTCTGTGATTTAAAAAAAAAAAAGATTTATCGACATATCACCTATTATAAAATTTAATCTTTAAGTGTGCAATTCAATAACTTTAATACACTTAAAGAGCTGTCTAAATATCACTATAGTCTAATTTTAGAAGACCAAATATTGATTTTTGAAATAACAGAAATTTCATCATGGATAATATAGCATGCCATTAAAATAAAAATATAATAGCTAAAATATAATATATTAATATTCTTAATTTTTTTTCAGATATGTTTTTCCCTCTAGAAGTTTGAAAGTAAAAGTTCATAGCACATATAAAGAGAATGGATATTACTTTATAAAATAAGAGTCCAAACATAACATAGAAATGAGAGGAAAGAATGGAATAAATGTTTAAGATCATTGGGATAGGAATGAAATGAACAGGGCCTGTGATCTGCCTCATATGTTTGCAATGTTCCTGAATTCTAAGAGGTCTTGTTTTCAGGAAGAATGAAGGTCTAAACATGGTATTGTGTGTTGCAGGAGTACCAGCCTTTTCCAGTGAGTCCTAACTTCTTTATTTGGGCAAATTTAATTTTCTGGAATTTTCTCATCTGACCTTTGTTGAAGCAGGTAATGTTTAGTGTATGCTTACTCATTTTCACATCAGGAGAGAAGTTTAGAGTTGTCTTATTGTAGAGGGATTCTAGCCCAGTGCCCTTTGTCTGAGAGCATAATCAATAGGGTTTCTGTTTAGATTTGCTTCATGGTTCATGTCATGGTCAAGTTAGGTAAATGTTTCTATGTACTTGAAAATTACTTGTATTCTGCAGTTACTAGATCTAGTTTTCACTATGTATCGGTTAAGTTAATATTGTTAATTAGAGGCCTGGTACACGAAATTTGTGCACTTGTGTGGGGGTCCCTCAGCCTGGCCTGTATTCTCTCACAGTCTGGGACCCTTCAGGGGGATTGGCCCTAAGCCAGCAGATGGACCTCTCTCTCGCAGTCCGGGACCCATCACTCCTTACCTCCCACCTGCTCGCTCCTTGCCACTTGGTTCGCTGCTCCTTAGCACTGCCATGAAGGTGGGAGAAGCTCCCACCACTGTCACTGCCCTTGCCAGCCATGAGCCTGGCTTCTGGCTGAACAGTGTTCCTCCTGTGGGAGTGCACTGACCACCAGGGGGCAGCTCCTGTGTTGAGTGTCTGCTGCCTGGTGGTCAGTGAGCATCATAGTGACCAGTCATTTTGGTTATTTGCTGTAATGGTCGCTTAGGCTTTTATTATATAGACTAGAGGCCCACGAAATTAGTGCATGGGGGGTGTCCCTCAGCCCAGCCTGCACCCTCTCCAATCTGAATCTGGGATCCCTCGAGGGATGTCCGACTGCCTGTTTAGGCCCGATCCCAGTAGGCTCCCATTTTCTCAACTGCCTGCCTTCCTGATTGCCCCTAACCACTTCTCCCTGCCAGCCTGATCACCCCCCTACCTACTCCCCTGCCAGCCTGTTTGCCCCTAACTTCCCTCCCCTGAAGGCCTGGTCACCCCTAACTGCCCTCCCCTGCAGGCCTGGTCCCCACCAAATGCCCTTCCCTGCAGACCCAGTCACCCCCAACTTCCCTCCTCTGACAGCCTGGTTACCCCTAACAGCCTTTCCTACAGGCTTGATTGCCCCTAACTTCCCTCCCTTGCAGGTCTGGTCCCTTCCAACTGCCCTCCACTGCTGGCCATCTTGTGGCGGCCATCTTGTGTCCACATGAGGGCAACCATCTTAGACCACATGGGGGCAGCCATCTTGTGTTTGGAGTGATGGTCAATCTGCATATTACCCTTTTATTAGATAGGATAGAGGCCTGCTGCATGGGTGGGTGCCAGCAGGTTTGCCCTAAAGGGTGTCCTGGATCAGGGTGGGGGTTTCCTTGGGGCATGGGGTGGCCTGGGCGAGGGGACTGTGGTGGTTTGCAGGCCGGCCATGCCCCCCAGCAACCCAATCAGAGGCCCTGGTATCTGGGATTTATTTATCTTCTATAATTGAAACTTTGTAGCCTTGAGTGGAAGCCTGGGTTGGCCAGGGTGTGCAGGAAGCTTGGTTTCCTCCATTGCCAGGGAAACCCAAGCCTCCTGTTTACTCCATGGCCACAGCCATCTTGGTTGGGTTAATTTGCATGCTCGCTCCTGATTGGCTGGTGGGCATGGTTTGTGGGTGTAGCAGAGGTACGGTCAATTTGCATATTACTCTTTTATTAGATAAGATTGTTTTCAAATCTTTCATATCCTTATCTTTTCCCTGCTTCTCCTGCCAGTTGCAATTTAAAAGTTTTTAAAAAATCCTATATAATAAAGAGATAGTATGCAAATTGACTGTCACACCCTTGCGCAAGGTGGCCACCCCCATTTGGTCAAAAGATGGCCACCACAAGAAAGCTGGCAGGGGAGGGAAGTTGGGGGTGACTGAGCCTGCAGGGGAGGGAAGGCAGTTGGGGGGAACAGGGCTGCAGGGGAGGGAAATTAGGGGTGACTGGGTTGGCAGGGGAGGGCAATTAGGGGTGACTGGGCCAGCAGGGGAGGGCAGTTGGGGGCAATCGGGCTGGCAGGGGAGCAGTTAGGCGTCAATCAGGCTGGCAGGGGAGTGGTTAGGGTGTGATCAGGTTGGCAGGCAGGCAAGCTGTTGGGAGCCAGCAGTCCTGGATTGTGAGAAGGATGTCTGACTGCCCGTTTCGACATCCAGCAGTTGGACATTCCCTGAGAGGTCCCAGGTTGGAGAGGGTGCAGGCTGGGCTGAGGGACACCCCTCCCCCGCAGTGCACGAATTTCGTGCACTGAGCCTCTAGTTCTAGTATAATTGTGTATTTTTCTCTTCCTCCTTTTATTTTTTTCAATTTGGCTTGATATATTTTGAGACATATTATTAGACACATACAAATCATTTTGTTAGATTTAATCTTTTATATTTATGTAACATCCTTTTATTCATATTTCTGGGAATGTAGGGGACATTTAGCTGGCAGGCCCTGCTCTTGATCAGGGTGGGAGAGTCTGACCAGGGGCAGGCTGGCAGTGGGGAGTGATTGGGCCAGTTCGCTGGCCACAGTGGGTGTCATAGTGACCTGTTGTTAGGTCATTATGGCCCTTTCAGTAGCAATCTTTATACATAGATAGATAGTTACACCAACCTTTTGGGGTTTTTACCTGTGTTTTTTTTGTTTTGTTTTTAAGATATTTATTTTTAAGGTTTTAGATTTTCTGTCTTTTGGCTTTAAATCACTATGGGTAATTTTTCCAAGTTTATTGAAGTCTGATTTATATATAGAAACTGTACATATTTAGTGTATATGATTTGATAAGTTTGTACATATTCATACACTTTCAGTACCATCACAAATCAAGCTAACGAGCCAACCAAGCACATCTAAGAATTCTTTGTGTCAATTTAGGTTTTTTGATTGTTTGTTTTGTGGGAAGAATAATTAACATGAGGTCTCACCTTTTAACTAATCTTCAAGTTCACAATAACGTATTGTAAACTACAGTACTACATTGTACTACAGACTATAGAGCTTATTCATCTTGTGCATCTGTAACTTCATATCATTAAACAGCTCTTTCTGATATCCCCCTTCCAGTCCCTCGGCAATCACCATCCTATGTTCTGCTTATATGGCTGACTATTTTAGGTACCTATAAGAAGGTAATGCAGTATTTGTCCTTTATTCAGTCTGATATTGGGTACATAAACACTTCAAATTTATAAGTTTTTGATGAATTGATCCTTAGTCATTGTGAAAGGATATTATTTATCCCTAGTTATTTTCTTTGCTTTAAAATGTACTTTTCAGATACTAATTTAGTATATGGGTGATATATACTTCCAAGAGAAAATTCTTTATGTTTTTTTGAAGATTGTGGCTGTGTGTATGTATATAGTATATATATATTTATATCTATAGATATATAACATATTAATTTTTATTTTAATTTCTATCTGTTCTTACTTCCATTTTTAATATTTTCCAGCTTATTTTGTATTAAGCATTTTTTCTGATTACATTTTATGTATTTGTTATTTTGTTAAATATATTTGTTGAATCTGATATTTTGTTGTGTACTTGAAGATTTCCTTTGTCATCTTTAATTTCTCAGTCATCTTTCACGTAATACCATAGGAGTTCACTATGAACCTTATTATATTTTTTCATAGTTTCCTTGCATGTCTGTTAAAATATTTTATATAATGCCATTTCTGCTCACATCACTACCTACCTTTATGCTTTCACATAAGCCTACTCTAGACATTTTCAGGAAACACAAGCTATAGAGAAACACGATGAATGAAATGATTTAATTAATATAAGATTATTGCAGACTTTAGGATATTCTACAGGACAGAATATTTGGTAAATAACATCCATAATAACAAAGTACCATGAACAATGCTATCAACAAACATATACTCCTTGCTGGAACACAGACCCTTTGGGGAAGAATATATATTGACTACATTAGGCTTGCATGAGTGGGTATGTTTGTCAAAACTCATCAAACTCTCTAGTTGAAATGGATTCATTTTACTTCATATAATTTTTATTTGAATAAATTATTCTATATATTTAAAAATTATATTTAAGAGATATAGTAATTACCATACATGAAACATAGTTGAAAACAGATTTAAATAAACTAATTTCAAACTAAATGGTACTACTTATGGTATAAACTTGGTTCTTTTGCAAAATAATGAAATTGTGTTTACCTTTTTCATATAGACTTTTTATTTTTATACAGAAATGCTCAAACATTTTGGTAAAATTTCATGATATTTGCAATTTTTAAAAATAATTTGAGTATGAGGGGAATGGGTGTCCATGGATGAAAAATATATTGCCATGGTTTGATCAGTCAAAACTGAGAGATGGTATCATGGGCTCTTTATGAAATTTTTCATAAGAAAAAGTGTTAAAAGCATGAGCTATTGCATAGTAATTATGCCATGGATTTTATAATTCCAGACATTTTTGTGATTCAGTCTAGAAAGAAGGTACTGCATTGTTTGATTAGAAATTTGACCATAATTATTACATTTTTTAAAAATTTACCTTTATTGTTGAAAGTATTATATATGCCTTTCTTTTCCCATCCATTGATCCTCTCGATCCTGCTCCCACAGCTCCCCAGGCCCTCACCACACTATGGTCTGTGTCCAAGGGTTATGCATATATGCATATAAGTTTCTTGGCTAATCTTTTCCTATCTTCCCACTTTCTTTCTGAGATTCCTCAGTCTGTTGCATGCTACAATGTCTCTGGATCTATTTTGTTCATCAGCTTATTTTGTTCATTAATTATTAACATCTTGTTACTCTGCTCAGAAAGAGGACAATTATTGGTAGCCAAGTAAGAACCAAGTGCTATTCTATGAATATAATGATTTTAGTCCTTTTATTAACTCTTAAAATTTAAAGCAGTTTCCAATGATTAGAATTTAAAAATGGAAGCTCTGTGATAGCACCAAATAGTAAGTCTTAGAGCTATGATTCTAATAATAAAATAAAATAACAAATAATAAAAATAATACAATGAAAACACAATTTTCCAGTCTTGGTAAATAGAGAAACATTATATTATGATATATGAAAATACAGAAAACATCAAAATAATTACATTATTGCTGGAATTCAAGGAATTATATTACGATTTCCATGATACTTTTGAAAAACATAGGGCATGTTGTAGGGGAAAATGTGATGCACAAGAATTGACGGACTTTGATGAAGTCACAGTGAAATTTACCATGTGACCATCCACCAAATCTACATTCTGTCCTTACTCAAGTCCTGGAAAGATAAAATTAATTATACCAAGAAGAAATCGGCACTTTCTTAATTTTTTTTCTGAGATTTAATGTTTTATTTAGCCTTTCATACTTCTTGTCTAAAATTTTCATAAAACCCTGCTTTACCTATGGTGGTAGTTTTTTTTTTGTTTATTTTGTTTCTTCACCACTCCCCAAGTCAGGAAACACATTTTGAATTAGATGTGCTGTTAAAATATGGATTGCCAATATTTCTCACTCTATTCTACAAAAATGACAATGGCAATGCTCAGATTCTGGTGGTTTATGTTGCTCAGCTGACGCTACTGTACTTGCTATTGATCAACTCCTAAGAATGGTTTCCTCTTGTGTAAATCTTTCCTCAATCATTAAGAATGATTTACTTGATTGTTTTGGAATGGCCTTAATTCTGTGTTTTAAATTTACCAAGTCTATCAGACTCACTTATTAAAATTGGTTTTCTCTTCTTTAGTAAAATATTTTATTGTTTAGCTTTAAGTGTTGGGAGGGGGAGTTAATAATTCTTTATACCTCTGAGCAATAAATTCAAGGCCTAAGAAAATTCTAAATTTTTTTTCTCTTACTTAAATAGGTAGATATTTAGCACCTGGTTCCACCATGTACTCTTCTAAGACAAGGGATAAAACAAAGCCTTTATGTATAACATGCTATACATGTGTGTGCTCTGTAATTATTTACGTTATTTTGTCCCACAAATTATTTCTAATTCAGGGTATTTTCCTAGCACTTTTGATATAAAGAGGAATAAGATATGGTATGTCCATATGGGGGCAAGTGTTAGAGATCTACTTGGGAAGCTAGATATAATGTAGGCACTATAGTGTTATAATATAGCATATGCGCAATAATAAGGTATTTCCCAAATACTAAATACTATGTGGGATTTTAGAGATGATCAATCTGTGTGTGTGTGTGTGTGTGTGTGTGTGTGATTAATTGGATAAGTTGGGGTGAAGGAAATTTGAGTAGAAGCAGCTAGAAACTGCTAAAATATTTTCCAGTAAGAGTTCTAAGCAGAGGTGGTATGTTGGCGATACCAGCAAAATCAGTGTGTTTGTCAATGAGGACCTCTCCATTTCCCTCTAAGGGCTCTCTCTTAGGCAGCCTACAAGGAGTACATTATATGAGCAGAGACCAAAGGTCACCTTGCGTCCAGAATTCCACGTTATCTTCTAGTTCTCAGCCCTGTCATTCCTCTGCCATCATTCACCTGCCAGCAGATCTACATGCACTCACCTGCTCCTCCGACCAAGCGGGCATCTCCACCGTCCTCCAGTGTCTGTGATCCTGCTCCCTGTACTTCCTCTGGGGCCAGTGTCGTAGGCAGGAAAGACCTTTTCCGAATTCCAGTCTCTGTTCTCCCTGGCTTGTTCCTTTACCTTTGCGTCCTCTACACTTCCTTCTACAGGAATGAGTTATGTTTTGAAGCCTCTCTGGCGGGTGCACGCTTCCTTGCTTTGCACAGCTAAGCTTCCGGGAGGACTAGTCATAGTTCACTGCAGCACGGGTCTCTGTTCTGGATGCCAAGGGCACAGATATCACAGACACATGCAGATTCTCCCAGACGGCAAGGCCATCAGGAGCTTGAAAGTATCTGCTGATGCTAGTTTGTCCACACAAGGGAAGGGCTTTGAAACCAGAAGAGCATGCTCAGATTGGAGAGAGATGAAGGTGACATTGGAATTGAACCTTGAATGAGAGGGACTGAAGAAGAAGCAAGAATGCTTAGGAAAAAAAGGGTACTTTCAGCAATAAAGATAAATTAAGAAAAGAAAATGTTCAAGAGACATACACATTGGGGATGAAGTTTTCAGTAATGAAAAACAACTGTGTGATTTGAACATAAAAATAACTATTGTATTGGATTACTACCCCAAAATAAAGTAAATATCCATGAATCCATCCTCATATAAATAAATGATTGAATGAATAAACAGAGGTATTTTTCCAACAGAAGAATTTTAAATAATAAATACAGAAAGGCTGTGGGAAATACAAAATTACCTTTAGAACACCATAATAACAACTGCCTTAGGCAAGGTTCACTGATGAACGCTAAAGTTAGTGGGTGGAATTAAAGTTAAATAAAAATGGGATATTTACATAGCCTCAGAGGCCCTTTTCTGTTGCTGTAAAATACAGGTCCACAAAATTTTTGATCCTCTTTTCTCTAGGAGGTAGAGCTTAATTTTCTCCCCTTCCACACATATTTAGTTACTATTACAAATAATGTATGGAAAGGGAAAATAGTAATTTTTCAATGGAGAAACCTGAGAGACACTATTGTAATTAAATGATCAAAGTTAAAATCACCAGAAGTAAGTTATTTTGACATCACATATCCTTTGCTAGAAATGGTGTGATGAGAAGGGCGCTTTACCTCTCTTACATTCTTCCCAAAATTTATAACATTAATTATGAGGAAACAAGTTGAGAGAGATTCTACAGAACACTGACCAGCATTCTCCCAAAGAATCAAATGTAAGAGAAACAAGGAAGAACAGAGAAAGTGTCACAGATCCGAGGGAACTAAGGAGACAGGAGGGCCCAAGCCACCATGAGATCCTGGATTAGATCTCGGACAGAAAGGACATCAGTGGAAAAACTAGTGAAAACTGATACAAGTCTGTAGGCTAGCTGTTGGTAATGAACCAATGTCAGTTTCTTGATTTTGATCAATGCCTCATGTTTATGTAAAAGTCTTGTTATTAAGGGAAGCTGAGTGAAGGATATGCTGTCTGTATTATATTTTACAAGATTTAAAATAATTTCAAAGTATAAAATGGAATAAAAAGTGACTGTGTGTTAAATAAGAATATGAAAGCAGAATACTTAACAATCAAAATCATGATCTATGAGAGGAAAACATAAGTTGGACTTCATTAAACTTAAAATAAAACTGAACATTTACTTTGTAAAAAAAAGTGTTAAGAGGATAAAGGGATAAACTACAAAATGGGAGAAAAGACTTACAAATCACGTATCTGACAAATCATTGCTCTCAAAAATATACAGACCTTTTCAATCTCAACAGTAAGAAACCTATATTTATGCTTTCCAATACATAACATTCTGGACATGGCAAAGCGATACAAACAGTAAGAAGATCCGTGGTGGCCAGGGAAGGAGGAAGGAGGAATCAGCAGGCGAAACCTGGAGGATTTCAGGGCTGTGGCACTCCTCTATGACACTATGGTGGTATCTCTATGATGTCATGCATTTGTCAAAACTCATAGAATGTGCAACATAGCAGTGAGCCCTAATGTAAACTATGGACTTCAGTTAATAATAATGTACTTCTATGTCATCCGTTTAACAAAAGCACCATGAAAACTCTTCTCACAAGTGATGAACAAATCCAAGCAGAATCTCTCATTGATTGATTGAACTTGTATTTGAAAATCGAGTGTCCATTAAAGGAGGGGACAGGGCAGGACAGCTCTCCTCCTGGAGCCATGGGACTGAAAATACCTTTTACGTTGTTCTCACCCAACAGTCTTCTCCGTCTCCGCGAGGACCCAGTGCTTGCAAGGTTAGAGGGAAAGTCCTTTTTTCTCCTGCTGAGCACCAGCCTGCTGAGCCAGCCTGGGCCGCCTGGAATGACAAGCGGCCTCCCTGGGCGGCGCATGGAAGGCAGTCACTCCTGGGACCAGCCTCAGGCTATTGCTTGACACTGACACAGTGTGGGGGTGGTCACAGCGGGGAAACTGGCAAATATTACAAATTAGAATGTTATTAGCGTTGGTATTATTCGTAGTATTTTGGAGAGCTGATTTTTAAGTATATATTAGAGGAAAAATGCTTAAGGTTAATGCTACAATGTAATTAAACAACTTGACTGTTTCCCCCCCAATCCTTTAAATAGCAGCTCCTTCAGCCACAAGCTAAGACGTGAGACAAAGGGGCATCGATGGTTACTGTCTGGTTCTCGAATCAGTCATCACCGGGCGGCAGGCCTGCATGGCCCGCGGGGTTTAATGCGTCTACACCCGCCCCCGTGGGCGAAGCCCGTGGACTCCAGTTAGAACCAAATCCCTTCATGTTCGATCCAGGCTACGGACAGGGACTAGGACAGGACGTCACTGCGTTTGAAAGGACTTCCCAGGGTTCCGTGCAGACCACGGAGACTGTGCGGGGCCACAGGTGCGCAAAGATGGAGCAAGGTCCATCCAGAAATGTCTCTGCGTGTCAACTCTGCAATCATTTGTTAACTGAAAATACCTTCGGTTCAATCCTTACTTTTCCCGGAGAGCCACATGTCAGCGAAAGCACGAGTCCTCTCTCATTTCGTAGCAATCATTGCAAGTAGCGTATGACTACAATAAAGAGTAGTAACACGCATCTTAAACGGACTGGCGTGCTTTCGAGGGCTCGTGTGCAGGTTCCCTGCAGGCCCTGCGCTGTCCTCCTGCGCTGCGACTCTGCCTCCGCCGCTGCGGCTTCCTGCAATTTGTGTTCTTGTGTTCGCGCCAAAGCCACCCACTCCTCCCAATACTGCTTCCTCGGACAACACTCGTCAAGCGGCGAGACGGCTGGGAAACGCACGGATTGTCATGGATGGCACCCCCCCACCCCTCCGCAGCAGGTTTCAAAATCCTGCTGCACACCCACAGCCACAGGCGAGTGGCGAGGCCCTGCAGCGAAGCAGCCGGGGACCCTGCATCCCAGGACCACAGAGCAAAGCTGGAGCGGCCGTCACAGAAGAGCCAGACTTTAATGGGGGGCCTGGCGGGGCGAGGGGAGGGAGGGTCATGGGGGGAGCCAAATGAATATGGGGTAAGTATTGTTTTCCAACATAGATACACAATGGCCCTCTTTTCAAAATTAGAAAGGTGGAGCAGGACATTGGAGAGAGGGTTGAAGCACGCTGCCCAGTGCTGTTAGGAGTACAGCATGGGAATAGTTAAGTGTGTTGACCGTTTGTGGAGGCCTATAGAGGAAGGAATCTGTGGTGTAAAAAGTCATGCTTTGGCGGGTGTGGCTCAGTGGTTGAACCAGGAGGTCATGGTTGGACTCCGGGTCGGGGCACATGCCTGGGTTGCGGGCTTGATCCCCAGTGTGGGGCGTGCAGGAGGCAGCCCATCAACCTTTCTCTCTCATTTTTTTTCCTTTCCCTCTCCCTTCCTCTCTCTCTAAAGTCAATGAAAACATATTTTTAAAAATTCATGATTTGTTTGCTAAAATTGTTTTTCATGCTTAAGGATGCTCATGATATAAGTGATTGAGCTATCATAGAATCTTTCGAAGGACATTTGAGATTTTTTCCATATGTGTGTCGCCTTTTTGGAGAAGTTGGGGGGGATTAAATAGTCCCATGAGATGGCATATCATCAGTAAATGTTTTTGCCTTTCAGCTAAATTTACATTTACTGCAACCTGACAGTTTACATATAAAGGCTGAGTTTAAACTTCTCCATGACGCTATTTATTTAGCTATTATTGACAAACTTTTTATTGCTGTGCAACTGAGAATGCTTTGGTTACTAGAGCAGACATGCCCTAAGATGGATGGGTTCATAGTTGCTAAAAGTAATGGTAGTCACGGAGTATATTTTTAACATCATTGATTGAGTCATTGATCGGATTCTAAATCCGGGCCATGGAAAGAATTCCTGGGGCTTGTCTTGCCTTGTAGAAGAGGCTAGTGACCTTACAACTCCATTCGCTTCTGTAGCTCCCGAAGTTCTGAAAGTGTGTATGGCCCAGGACCCATAAACTCTGTCCTCTGTGGGGGCAACTGGAGGGAGGAGAACACTGATGCTCTACAATGTGACTGACAGTTACTCTTCTGCCTCCATCTAAAATGAAGCCTCGCTCCCCCCTTCTCCTGTTGCCCTCACACCAGACTGTGCTTTTTAGTATGCACATATCATTCACTTGTGTTAAAAAAGAAAAGCAAATTTAAGAGGTATGTGGTCAACATGATAAAAAAGTTATAGACAATAAAAGAAATAGTCAGAGAAATACCCAGGTTGTCATGGTAAAATAGTTCCTGGGAGCGGCCTGTTGTAACTGATAATGAGGTACGCTTTTTTCTGGAGACATAAAAGGTATTAGGACTTTCTGGTCATGGGCTATTAAGCTGCATGAAGCTGAGTTCAGTGCTGTCCTGCAAACTGGAAATTTCCTCTCTTCCCTTAGGTTGGAATCTGTGGTACCGATGTGATGATTTTTAAGGAGTTAATATAAATAATAAACAACAGATAAAACTATGCTGGATTTAACAACCTCCTTGAGTCTTCTCAGAAAACTCCTTGTGGTCTTTTGCAAAAGTATTTCAACCCACTTACCTGTGGATTCATCATCCTTGCATTCCATGGGTTCCACCTACCCCATTTCTTTGACCTGAAGTCCATCATTCCCTCCAGACTTTATTCATGTAGATAGAGAACCTGTAACATTATGAGCATTTGCTGAAATCCATAGAATAAAACTCATGAAATGAACAATATTATCAAACTGTACTGTTGTGTTTCTGTTAAATACAAATACCACTGTCTTCCTTCAGCGTCCGCTGAAGAGACTGGAGAGATGATTATTTGACGTTTTTAGGTGACTGCTTTCTTATAAACTGGGTACAACTTCAGAGACTGATTGCTGCATGGACACATAAGTTTGTACTTATTGAGTTTTGCCTGGGGCTCATTGATTATTAGAAGAGCTTGATTGGATGTGTTAATTTCAGCTGGTCTGGAATGGCCTCATGCTGACCTCCAGATCTGCCTGGCTCATGATGGTGACCCAAGGCTAGAGGATATACCAACGAGAGGTAAATGATACTGTGTCACCATGAATCTGTGAGTTATTTTGGTGGCAGGATGAGTTCCTGTGTCCGCAGTGTTTGGTAACAATAGGAACTGTGCCTGGTGTTGGTAGTTACTGTTAAGGCTGGTCAGCCAGCTGTGTAACCATCTCCAGTGAGGCAGATCTTTAGGTTTGCTGATAATGAGGCATTTCAAGACTGACAGACAGAAAATGTTCTGGGTCACCTGGGGTGGGAGGAGGCGTCCACAGGCAACATCCCTGAATATTTCTAAGGCCCACCCTTTTCTTTCTTTCTTTTTTTTTAAAATATATTTTTATTGATTTCAGAGAGGAAGGGAGAGGGGAGAGAGAGATAGAAACATCACTGACAAGACAGAATCATTTGATTGGCTGCCTCCTGCATGCCCCATACTGGGGATCGAGCCCACAACCGGGGCATGTGCCCTTGACCGAAACCAAACCTGGGACCCCCCCAGTCCACAGGCAGACGCTTTATCCACTGAGCCAAACCAGCTAGGGCCCACCCTTTTCTTGCTATGGCTGTTTTGTTTTCTTTGCCTGTAATAAAGCTCTTCTATGAATAAAAACTGAGTAATGTAACACTTAAAGCAATCACTGAATAATTAATGCAGAGTAAAAAGTCCAGTAAACAGCAAAAAAACAAAAAAACAAAAACAAAAACAAAAACACACAAAAAAAACACCAAAAACAAAAACTACACCAAACAAACACACACACACACACACAAACCCCCCAAAAACAACAACAACAAAAATGCAGCAGAGTATTAAAATGAACCAACATTGTGTAGACAGACTTAGGGACACTTCAAAGCATATGAATATTTAGTAGGTGTATGCATCGAGGTACATGCAATTAATTACTATAAGGAAAAGAAGTGTTATATGAAGCATTATGCTAGAATCTTGGAAAGAAAAAACTTGGTTGGATATCTTGGCAATGTGGTATAAAGGCAATTAACCAAATAGTCTAGTTTATAACAAGTTTGACATGAAGGACACAGGTGGATAAAAACTAAGTGGCCTTTTAGAATTACTTACAGCTAATCCTGTGTGGCTCTTTTATTTTAATAACATGTTTTAAAAAAAAAGTATTTTTATTGATTTCAGAGAGGAAGGGAGAGGGGAAGATAGAGAGAGAAACATTGATGAGAGAGAAACATAGATCTGCTGCCTTGTACATGCCCCCAAAATTGAACCGTGACCTCCTGGTTCATAGGTCAACACTTAACCACTCAGCCACACCAGTCCGGCGCATGTTTATCTCTTAATTGCCTACTCTAATAGCAGAGACCACACATGTTAAGATGGACACCAGAGTGCTAGTTAGTCAGTGATGTTGCCATATACAGTTCCATTTAAAGAGCTCGATTTTTAAATTATTATTAAAGTGATTGGGATAACATTGGTCAACATGACGCATAGGTTTCTGGTCTTTGTTTCTATGTTACAAGATCTGTATATTACACTGTGTGTCTACCACCCAGAGTCAAATCTTCTCCTGTCACCTTATATTAGGACCCCTTTCTCCCCCACCCCCTTCCCTCTGGCAACCACCACACTGCTGTTTGTGTTCATGAGTTTCAGTTTTATATCCCATGTATGAGTGAAATCATACTAGTATGGTTCTTAGCTTTTTCTGACTAACTTATGTCACTTAGCATAATGTTCTAAAGGTCCATCTATGTTGTTGCAAATGGCATTATTTAATCCTTTCTTCTGGACAAGTACTATTCCATTGTGTGTATGTACCACATCTTCTTTATCCAGTCCTCTACCATGGGACACTTTGGTTGTTTCCATGTCTTGGCGACTGTGAATAATGCTGCAATGAACATAGAGTTGCATATATCTTTGCAAATACACGATTTCGAGTTTTTTGGGTATATACCCAGGAATGGGATTGCTGGGTTGTATGGTAGCTCTATTATTAATTTTTTGAGGAGTCTCTAGACTGCTTTCCATAGTGGTTGTACCAGTCTACCTTCCCACCAGCACTGAATGAGGGTTCCCTTTTTTTCAGAACCTCTCCACACTTGTTATAGTTTTTCTTGTTGATAATGGCCACTCTAACAGGTGTGAGGTGGTATCTCATTGTAGTTTTGACTTTCATTTTCCTAATTGCCAGTGAGTTTGAATATCTTTTCATATATCTATTGGCTGTGTGTATGTCTTCTTGGGAGAGGTGTATTTTCAGGTCGTCTGCCCACTTTTTGATTGGGTTGCTTGTTTGTTTGGTGTTGAGTTTTATGAGTTCTTAGTATATTTTGGAAATTAAACCTTTGTCAGAGCTACTGTTTGCAAATATCATCTCCCATCTGGTTGGCTGCCTCTTTGTTTTATTGTCAGTTTCTTTTGCTGTGCAGAAGCTTTTTGGTTTGATATAGCCCCATTCATTAATTTTTGCATTTACTTCCCTTGCCTTTGGGGTCAAGTTCATAAAATGTTCTCTAAGACCAAGGTCCATAGTTTGTTACCTACATTTTCTTCTATGTAACTTATTGTTTCGGGTCTTATATGTAGGTCTTTGATCCGTTTTGAGTTAATTTTTGTACATGGGGACAAACTGTAATCCAGTTTCATTCATTTGTATGTGGCTTTCCAATTTTCCCAGCACCATTTATTGAAGAGACTATACTCCATTGTATTTTTTTGTGTGGCTACTTTGTTGAAAATGATCTGTCCACGTACCTGTGGTTTTATAGCTGGGCTCTCTATTCTGTTCCATTTATCCGTATGTCTGTTTCTCTGTCAATACCATGCTCTTTTGATTACCATAGCTCTGTAGTATAATTTAAAGTCAGGTAGTGTGGTACCTCTAACTTAATTCTTTTTTCTCTGGATAGCCTTTGCTCTTCAGGATTTTTGGTGGTTCCATACAAATATGATGATTTCTTATTCTATTTCTTTAAAAAATGACATTGGAATTATGAAGGGAATTGCATTATATCTGTATATTGCTTTGGGTAATATGGACATTTTAACTATGTTGATTCTTCTAGTCCATGAAAACCAGATGTTTTGCCATTTTGTTTTGTCTTTTTCAATCTCTGTTAATAATACTTTGTAATTTTCAGTATATAGGTCTTTCACATTCGTTGTTAAATTTGTTCTTAGGTATTTTATTCTTTTGGTGGCGATTGCAAAATGATATTTTTTCTTCATTTATTTTTCTGAAGTTTTGTAGTATACAGGAAGGGGATTGGTTTTTTTTTGCACATTGATTATATATCCTGCAACTTGACTGTATTTGTTAATTATTTCTAATAGGTTTTTGGAGGCGTCTTTAGGGTTTTCAATATACAGAATTATGTCGGCCTAAAAAAGTGACAGTTTAACTTCTTCCTTCCCTATTTGGATGCCTCTTATTTATTTATTTTTTCTTGCCTTATTGCTCTGGCCAGGACTTCCAGCACTATGTTGAGTAAGAGTGGTGAGAGTGAACATCTTTGTCTTAGTTCTGGTCTTAGAGGAAAAGCTTTTAGTTTTTCACTGCTGAGTATCATATTAGCTGAGGGTTTATCATATATGGCATTAGGTCAAGATACTTTCTTTCTATTACTAGTTTATTGAGTGTTTTAATCATACTGGTAAATGGATGCTGTATCTTATCAAATGCTTTTTCTGCATCTATTGATAAGATCATAAAATTTTTATCCTTTATTTTGTTGATGTATTACATTGATTAATTTGCATATGTTGAACTATCCTTGTGCCCCTTGAATGACCCCAATTGATCCTGATGTATTAATTTTTGGATTATTGTTGTATTTGATTTGCTAATATTTTGTTTTAGATTTTTGCATCTGTACTCATCAGAGATATTGGTCTGTAGTTTTCTTTTTTTGTGTGTTATCTTTGCCAGGTTTTAGTATCAGGGTTATATTGGCCTCATAGAATGTATTAGGAAGTATTGTTTCTTCTTCAATTTTTTGGAAGAGTTTGAGAAGTATAGGTTTTATGTCTTCCTTGATTGATTGGTAGAATTCACTGGTGAAGCCATATGGTCCTGGACTTTTGTTTTTTAAAGGCGTTTGATGGTGGTTTCAATTTCCTCACTGCTGATTGGTCTATTTAGAATTTCCAATTGTTTATGATTTAGTCTAGGAAGGTTATATGTTTCCAGGAACTATCCATTTCTTCTAAGTTATTGACTTTGGTGGCATGTAATCTTTCATTATATTCTAGTATAATCCTTTGTATATCTGTGATGTCTATAGTGACTTCTCCTCCTTCATTTATGATTTGTTTATATGGGTCTTTTCCATTTTTTCCTTAGTGATCTATCCAGGATTTCTCAATTTTATTAATCTTTTCAAATAACTAGCTCTGTTTTATTAATTTTTTGTATAGTATTCTTGTTCTCCATTTCATTTAATTATGCTAGAATTTTTATTATTTCCTTTCTTCTGAATTTGTTCCCCTTTTTTCTAGTACTTTAAAATGTGAAATTCAGTTGTTTTCTTGGGATTTCTCTTGTTTCTGGAGATAGAGCTGTAAAATGATATGAACTTCATATTAGTACTTTTGCTGCATTCCAAAAGACTTGACATGCTGTATTGTCATTTGTCTCTATGTAACTTTTAATTTCATCTTTTATGTCTTCCTTGACCCAGTCATTTTTTAGCAGTATGCTGTTTAACCTCCATATATTTGTGGTTTTCTCTACTTTTTACAGTTGATTTCTAATTTGAAGGCACTGTGGTTGGAGAATATGCTTGGTATAATTTCAATCTTCTTGAATTTGTTGATGCTACTTTTGTGACCAACATATGGCCTATCCTTGAGAATGTTCCATGTGTACTGGAGGAGAATGTATGGTCTGATGTTCTGGGATGAAATGTTCTATAAATGTCAATTATGTCTACTTGGTCTAGTGTTTCATTTAAGGCTGATATTTCTTCATTGATTTTGTGTTTGCTTGATCTGTCTAGAGCTGTGTATTAAGGTCTCCAACTATGATTGTGTTTTGATGTTTCTCCCTTTAGCTCTGAGTAGTAGTTTTATATATTTTGGTGCTCCCTAGTTGAATGCATATATATTAAGAAGTGTTATGTTTTCTTGATATTATATTCTCTTTATTATTATAAAGTGTTCATCTTTGTCTCTTAATAAAGGTAATAAGTATCGACAGACCTGCTTTTCTGAGGATGTTATTTGCTTGGAAAATCATATTCTATCCTTTTACTTTGAATCTGCCTTTGTCTTTGCCACTTAAATGTGTCTCTTGTAGGCAACATATGGTTGGATTTTGGTTTTTTGATCCACTCTGCTACTCTGTGCCTCTTTATTGGTGAATTTAGACCAATTACATTTAGGATAATTATTGAATTTTGAGGATTTCCAGTAGTCATTTTATCTTTTGTTTTCTGGTAGCTCTGTGCCTCCATTGGTTCTTTTCCTTCATGTTTCTGTCTGTTGTTTTTGTTCATTGGCAATCTATAAATCTTTCCTCTTTTTTTAAGATCTAAGTCTTGGTTTGGGGATTTTTGTGTGTGGTTACCATTGCAATTATAAAGAATGAAGTTGCACATGTATACCATAGTTTTTTTTCCCTTTTGAGTGCACTTGATCTTTATCTTCCTTTACTAGTTCATATCTTTCCCCCTTCCCCTTGTATGTTTTTTGTTGTCACAAATTATCTCTGTTTATACTGTAAGTTTTTTGGTGATTTTACTCATGTGTTGTGACCTTATGTTTTTTGTTTCAGGTAGAATAACTATCCTGAGTATTTCCTTCAATTTGAGATTTTCTAGTGATAAAATCCCTTAGCTTTTGTATATCTGAGAATGTCTTTATTTCTCCTTCACATTTAAAGGATAATTTTGCTGGATATATTATTCATGGCTGCAATTTCTCTCTTTTAGATGTTTGAATATTTGGTTCCACTCTCTTCTGGCTTATAGAATTTATGCTGAGAAGTCGGATGAAATTTGGATGGGTTTTCCTTTGTAGGTCACTTCCTTCTTTCTCCCTGGTGCTCTGAGAATTTTTTTTTTTTGTCATTAATTTTTGACAGCTTCAATGCCAAGTGAATTGGAGAAGTCCTCTTTGGATTGAGGTAACTAGGTGTTCTGTTTGCTTCTTGAATTTGAGGACCTAGCTCTTTCCATAGGTTGGGGAAGTTCTCATCCATTATTTGTTTTAATAGACTTTCCATTTCATGCTCCCTCTCTTTCTCTTCCATAATGCCTATACTTTTAGTATTGCTTTTTCTGATAGAGTCAGATAGATCTTGTAGAGCTCTCTCATTTTTCTTTATTCTCAGGTCTCTCTCTTCTTCCTTCTGCATCATTTCTTGATTCCTATTTTCGACATCACTAGTTCTTTTCTCTAAGTGGTTGGTTCTGCTTCCTATGCTCAGTAGTGCACACTTAATCTTAATTGCATAATTCACTTTCAGGATTAAAGAGCTTATTTGTTCATTATAGAGTTACAAGAGTATAACTT
Organism: Corynorhinus townsendii; assembly: GCA_026230045.1. Taxonomy (NCBI): domain Eukaryota; kingdom Metazoa; phylum Chordata; class Mammalia; order Chiroptera; family Vespertilionidae; genus Corynorhinus; species Corynorhinus townsendii. The sequence continues at coordinate 5,745,148 of JAPDVU010000010.1, read as the reverse complement.
CCTCAGGCAGAGCATTTCCTAGTTCAACCCTCACTGAGGCAATCAGTAAAAGCAAAATCATCAACTTTGAATGAATTGGTTAGACAAAAACCACCTGGCTTATTCTGTCCTCCTGTAAATGTGGTCCAGCTGTGGTCTGAATTAAACGCCAATTTTATATGTTAAAGCCCTTAGCTCCCAGTGCTGGAATTTAAAGAGGGGGCTTTGGGGAGCTAATTTGTTCAATCTCATCCTGACAGTGGACTTCAGGAGTGGACAGGGCAGTAGTATGTGGTCATACTGATGAGAGATGTGTTTGAAAATTGTCTTCTCATGCATACATATTAATACCTAATGATTTGAATTTCACCTTTACAATTATGCTTTTGTTGTGTGTGGTAGAATTGATTTACCCCATACAGGCAATTTTCCTGCCACCCATTTGTAAACTTATTTTAAATGACATGGAATTAATCAATTTATTTTACCTTCAATATTCTTATAGGTTCCCTTCTCCTTCAGTGTTACATGGCATGAACCAGCTACTCATTTGCAGGATATTATCTGCATACTTTTGCTGCTCAACTGGAGTTGACCCTAGAGATCCCAGGGGCCAGAACTGGAATAACTTGAGTAAAAAATAAATAGGCAAAGAGTTGGATTTTAACACCCCAAATGAAATAAACATTTGTGAGTCCACACTGAAATAAATAACTGAATAAAGAACTCACTGGGAAGAAGTAACAAGTTTTTAGAAGCATTCAAATTAATCATTGTAGGTGGAGGGAGGGAAATAGAATATCACTAATATTGTATCACACTCTAATTGTTGCAGGTGGTATCCTCCATGATGGTAAAGTGATCAGGAGAAAGTCTAAATGGAAACAGAATGCTTGCATAGTCTCAAAATAATATGTAGTAATTATAATGGTAAAAACAGTAAGATCAAGCAGATAATTCTGACAGACATCATGAATAGCCGAATGATCAAGGTTCAATTCATCAGTAACATGAATAGACTTCACACATCCCGACAAAATGTGCTGATAAGAGCATGAGCCTTTCTACTGTCCTTCCCCACAATGCATTGCTTCAATCTAATTTTGAGGAAAACATTAGACAAACCAAAATTGAAGACAGTTATCCTATATAATAAAAGCCTAATATGCAAATCAATCAAATGGCAGAATGACCGGTCACTATGGCGTGCACTGACCACCAGGGGGCAGGCATTCAACACAGGAGCTTCCCCCAGACCTCAGGCCCCAGGACAGCCAAGGTAGACAGGAGTGGGGGGGCCCCAATCGCCCTGCCAATTGCCCAGCAGAGGGAGGCGACCAGCGGCAGTGGCAGGGGCGGGGCAGGCGAGCAGGTGGCGCTAGGTCAGCCAAAGGGGGGTGTCAAGGGGGGCCCTCCCAATCATTCTGCTGGTTGCCCCACAAATCGGCCCTGATCACTGGCCAGGCCTAGGCATCCTACCTGTGCACTAATCTCGTGCACTGGGCCTCTAGTAAAAAAATAACTGTCCAGTACCTTTCCAAATTCTGAATGTCATGAAAGACAAAGAAGGACTAACGAAGTGTTGATGACTAGAGGAGATAAGGACACTTAACACTAGGAACAATGTTGAATCCTGGGTGGGAACATGGCACAGAAAAATAACAAAATTTAATGAGAGGAAAAAAAACCTGACATTTTATTAAGTCTGTACTTTATTAAATAGCATTGCACCAATGATAACTCCTTACATTTCATAACAGTTTTGTTGTTATAAAATATGATAGTAGTAGCAGAAGCTAGGAGAAAAGCTTATAGAAGCCCTCTGTACCATTTCTTTACCTTTTAGATTAATTCAAAATGATCTCAAACATAAGAAGTAATAGTTAAACTATAGCAATAACTAACAAAAAATAATGGTTTACAGCAATAGTGCATCAATGATAACTATGCCCTGAAAAACCCATAACCAAGTATAAAATTTTCTTCAAAATTGCTCTTTATTAAGTCCAAAATTTTCTAACAAAATTGGAAAGATTTTAAAAGGAAATACTCTGAACCTTTTGGGAATCTATATTAAAATGAAGAGATTTATTAGCATTGCTAATTGGACTGTTACAAAATAACTGACTAGAATATTGCAGATCATTAGTACAGAAGGTGACAAAGAGGCTCAAGGACTTAGAGGCACAATAGATACACAGGAGGATCTTTGTGACAGTTGGAATTACTTTAGCATGGGATGCAGAACAGACTAATTTCGTCATGAGGATATTTGGCAGATGGACTCATAGTGCACGTGTGTTAGACAGGAGAGATTCTGTGAATAGACCAAGAGTTCCAACAGCCAACACGTTCAGGAGACGTAATGGCTCATCATATCAACGACCAGTGACCTTAAAGGCTACAGATACACTGTACCTGTCTTTGTGTCAAGAACCTGCAAGCTAAAGAGTGCGCCTGAACCATAACCTCCCTGGATATGGCTGCACATGATTGACCGGGACTTCTGGGAGGGACCCATCATTGTCCCCAGGCCAGTATTAAGCAGCGTTGACAGTCAGAGGGTTGCCTAGCAAAATCCTCCATGTACACTGGTTCCAGAAAATGCACCTTGTCCTTCTTTTGTCCAGGTTGATTTCAAGAAATGTCAACTACTGTGTCTTGAAAGTCTACCAGTAATGTCTGCATTAAAGAGAAAACAATGAATTTTAAAACACTCTAGCAGAATAGCAACAGACTTATGCTGAGGAAATCTTTCTGGCTTACTTGTATTATCCCCACAGTATTTCATTATCCTCACCTTGGAAGTTTACAGAGTAGTTCTTCCATGTCCTGTCCACATTATGAGCACACCATCCTTGTATTTGCATATTTAGTAATAACAATGAAAGAATAATGGTAGACATATTGAACAAGAACAAACATTAAATTTGTATAAATTATTTGCATATGCTTTTCTTTAATACCTAGAAAAAATAGCCTCCATCTTCTTTTCATTTACATAACACATATAGATTTTCTCATGGGTACATTAAAATTATTTCCACATTCAATTTCTCCTGTTATACTCTTTGTTTACTTTACGTTAATAGGAAAGATCAGGGTGTGAGTTTTGATACTAAAAACATAGTTCATGCTGTTGTTTTGAACTCCAAATATTTTACACACACACACACACACACACACACACACACACACACACTCACCCTCACACACACATACACTCTCTCACATACTGACACACACACACACACACACACACACACACTCACCCCCCCCCACACACATACACTCTCTCACATACTGACACACACACACCCTCACACCCTCACACATACATACAGTCTCACACATACTCACACACACACACACACACACACACACACACACACACATTATGGTGAGTAGTCATGAAAACAAAGGACTGATCTTTTTAGGAACACTGAAATGTGTTGTCAAAGTGATCCTAAGAATGAGACATCATGAAGTACTTGCATCTTGACAATATATTTACAATACTTGACAATACTCTCACTTGTTTCTAATGACCTCTTTAATTAGCCGAATGTAACTATAACTTATTGATACCATAAAATGTGAATTGCTGGCACCCTATTAAAACATGTTAAAAAGAATGGAAAAGTAGAAGAGGCAATAAATTTAAAAACTAGATATAGAACAAAGTAGTTTGGATGTATTAACATAATTACAAAGTAAAAATGAGAGAAACAGTGATTTATTTTTAATGTAATATTGTATTCAATAATTAATTTTATGAAAGAAAAATGCCTTCATCCACTTACCCTTCTAAATGATTAAATGTAACATCATCATGTCACAAGCCTGCTTTTAGTAGTATGGTAAAAGCATTTTGACCACTACACCCTGATAAATAATTTAATGATACTTACCTAAAAAGCTGTGCTGTGCATGCTGAATTAGATGTTAATAATTCAAGACATTGGTGGAGTCAACAGTATAAAGACTGCTTCATCTACTCTGAATAATACTTTGGAAAACAAACATTTGTCAACAGGACAAATATATCGTCTTTTAAGTCACTGAAAAATGCAAAGGAGAATTGAAACATAAGAATTATACCATGCGGTACACTTACTTTAATGATATAAATATCTTTATTTTTAACTCGGTATAATACAAGGAACACTGGATTCAGAATCAAAAGATCTGGGTTTGAATGCTGACCCTAATAATTACTAACTCTTTTAATATATATGTTGTCTTCTAGGGGAGAATTAAAAGGTGTTTATGAGCACACATCCACAACACAGGACTTAACTAATGCATAGTAGTATTCTTGGATTTTTATTTACAGAAAGTAAAACTTAGACCTTGATGTGTCCAGGTCTGTCCCTTTCCAGTTCTGCAAGATGTATAGATCCAGTGTCCATTCCCACAGTCATGCTCCAGTCCCAGGAACACCAACCCTCCTTTTTGTCCCTTTGTAATCAGCCCCCGGCCACACTTCCAGCCCCTGCTAATCAGTCTCCATTTAATTGTGTACCTTTTCCAGGTGACACATAGATGGGTTCAAGCAATATATAGAATTTTTCCCAGCCAGTATGGCTTAGTGGTTGAGCATCGACCCATGAACCAGGAGGGCACCTCTTGACTCCCAGTTAGGGCACACCTAGGTTGCTCGATTCCCAGTTAGGGCACACCTAGGTTGCAGGGTCCATTCACAATAGGGGGCATGAAGGAGGAAGCCTAATGATGGTTCTCTCTCATCATTTATGTTTCTGCCTCTCCCTCTCCTTTCCTCTCTTTGAAATCTACACACACACACATGTGTGTGTGTGTGTGTGTGTGTGTGTGTGTGTGTGTGTGTGTGTTTTAAAGAAACGATATGTAGAGTTTTAATTCTGTCTTCTTCCACTTAGCAAAATGCATTGTAGACCCGGCCACATTTTTTCATGAATCAATAACTTGTGTTTATTACTGCGTGGTATTCCACAACTCCATCGCATGGGAATAGCAGAGCGTGTCTATCCATTCCCCAGCTGAGGGACATTGGGCTGTTTTCAGTGTTGGGTGATTAAATAAGCAAAGATACCATCAACAATAATGTACAGGTTTTGTGTGAATCTAAATTTTCATTTATTTGGGTAAATATGTAGGAGTGTGACAGTTCATGTTTAATTTATAAGGAACTGCTAAACTGTTCTTCAGAATGTCTCCACCAGCTCGCATTCCCGAGAGCAGTGGATGAGGGTCCCCTGTATTCTCTCCAGCACTTCGTCTCGTCAGGTATTTTTGTGAGGTTTGACATGCAGGAGGAATAGCATTTAATAGGTGTGCAGTGCTAGCTCATTGTTTGCTTCAGTCTGTTCTTCATTTCTATCTAGTACTAATTCATACCTCAGACCCACACTCCCTTAACGACTGCTGAATGGCCCACTCATTGTGCCCCAGGCAATCCTAGGAGGAGAGAGACAGACAGAAAAGGCTCACATGTAGGAGGAATCTGCGATCTGTGTGCAGTGGAAGGGAAGTCTCATATCTGTGCTGCCCAGTGGCTGTAGTTGCTCATTAAATATTTGCCTTGTTGAACATCCTTCTTTCCTGTATTGAAGGATTCCCACAGACCAAGCTACTTCAAATCACTGCGTTCATCTTCTAACCGTCGGCTGTTTTTCTTCCTCTTCCACCTGCATTACCTTCTTCCTCACTTTCCTTTGAGGTTCTTTATAAACTCCATGTTATCTCTAACACCAGTCCACAACCCGTTACTTACTCCACGTGTGTAATCATTCTTGTTCCTCACTTCAAAAATCCACCCTTGTACTGTCCCAAACTCTTAACAGCTACATGAAGTTTGCAGGAAGAAGCTATGGCTTGACTACATTGCTTTAATATCATTTCAATATGTTAGTTTATCATTGATACTTTTCTATGTTACTTTTAGAATTTTGGGTTTAGAGGTCAAATGGAGGCAGATGCCCCAGTAAAAGACACTCTCATAACTCTGCACTTGCAGAATTTTCTGTCCCTCTTGCCTTTAAACTAATAATAATTAGCTCTTGTGAAGATTGGGAGAAAATTTTACTACTCCTGTGAGTTCAGCTGATGACATTATTCGTAGTCTTTTCAATAAGTTGAACACATAATGTTTGTGAGATTTGACTAGCTGTCTCTTTGCCAGTGTGACTGAGTGTGGGTGGATGTTTGCACGTTGAATTCTTTCACAACCCCATGTGTCCACCACGGACTGTTGTGTTGGTTGCATTCAATTGAATTATCCGTCTGTGAATTAGAAAATTAGGTGGAGAGTTAAAGAAAGCCTCGCCATAGCTAAGATTTGGAAACAGCCTAAGGGCCCATCAGCAGATGAGTGGATTAAAAAACTGTGGTACATCTACACAATGGAATACTACGCTGTGGTAAAAAAGAAGGAATTCTTACCATTTGTAACAGCATGGATGGAACTGGAAAGCATTATGCTAAGTGAAATAAGCCAGGCAGAGAAAGATAAATACCATATGATCTCACTCATTTGTGGAATATAATGAACAACATAAACTGATGAACAAAAACAGATCCAGAGACAGAGAAGCATCGATCAGACCGTCAAACCTCAGAAGGAAGGTAGGGGATATGGGGGTAAGGGGGAGAGATCAACCAAAGGACTTGTATGCATGCATGTAAGCCTAACCCATGGACACAGACACCAGGGGGGGTGAGTGCATGAGGGGGGGGCAATGTGGGGATAAGGACACTTATATAATACCTTAATCAATAAAGAAATTTTTTAAAAAGCCTCGCATTCTCAAATTTGAAATGCATATTAATAACAAATAAATGTTGATTCCAAATGTCATATATTACGCTATGTGCTTTTCCATGTAGCACTTCATTAGGGCAAACAGTTGAGCTGTCTGCCCCCTATCATTTCATCATGACTTTTAGATTTAAATTTTTCTTCATCTCTAAGACCATTAATTAAAGAGAAATAAGAACAAATATGCCAGCCTGTGTGGTCTTGGATTTTATCAGTTTGTGTCACCAATAAACCAGAGGTGTGAAAATAAACAACTGCATTTTCGGGAAAAATGTGAAGGTGGTTATGCTAAAAGATGCAATTTCCAAGTAATTGTCACGTTGCTCAGTGTGAAAACAGTTATAGTAACCATGCTCTTATTCCTTTCCAACATGACATTATCTGCTCACTCTTTTTAGCTTTTCTTATTTATTTCTCTTGAATCAAAGAGATTGTGTGAATGGAACATAATACAGCAATTTGTTTTCATTAAATTCAAGTTAGAGAGTGGCTTATGGAGCCTAGCAACAAGAAATAAAGGCAAAATTAATAAGAAGCATTTCTGCTACTGAGTTTTGTGAGCCAAGTGTTCATTGCAGTTCACTCTGGAGAAAACCAATAATACATTTAATTCTTTACAATCAGATATTTGGTGCTTAAAGTAAACTTGAAAGGCATGCTATAGGAACAGGAAAATATCGAAGACAATATGTGTTGTTGAACTAATATTTTAAATAGCAGTGAGTAGCTCCTTGTGTAGCTGTTCTTCTCCAGCGTGCCTGGGAGCAGCAGTCTTCAGTGTACGCAATGTGGTGGCTGGCATTTCAGTGCACACTGTGCTCTCAGTAGCCCGGCAGCCATTTACTTGCCTGTACTACTCAGGAAAAAGAATTTGGCAAAATAAAAAAGCAAATCGTGATTTTGATTCTGGAACGCAAACCATTTAACTATTTTTTCAAGTGTTATATGACCTCCCTGCTTCTAACCTTTATTTTTTAAAATATATTTTCATTGATTTCAGAGAGGAAGGGAGAGGGAGAGAGAGATAGAAAGATCAATGATGAAAGAGAATCATCAATCAGCTACCTCCGGCATGCCCCATCCTGGGGATGGAACCCACAACCCGGGCATGTGCCCTGACTGGGAATCAAACCCTGACCTCCTGGTTTATGGGTCCACGCTCAACCACCAAGCCACGCGGGCTGGGCGATGCTTCTAATCTTGACCCACTCTAGTTTGTTATCCAGAGTCCCAGAGTGTTTCTTGGAAACTAAATTGGATCATGTGACACCTCAGGTTACAGAGACCTCCGGGCCCTCCATTCACCTGCAAAAAAACCCTCCAAGCTTAGTCTCAGCCGTACCTCAGACCTCAGGCCTCACACCACCAGACCCGACCCTCACTCACCTCCCTCACCTCTAGTCTAATGATTTCTCATTTGGTTCACTTCACTTAATTACCTCATTTTATTTTCTCCTTCTCTTGAACATAGCTCTAGAGTGTGAATCAATCAGATGATAAGTATTTTGGGAAACTGAGCTGGAATTTCTCTTGGTGTAGTACTTACAGAAGCTGACCAGTCAGAAATATAAGTGCACTTGGCTGTAGAAAAATTACATTACTCAATTAAATGCCTTCACCCAGTCACATAGCTATGAAGGATGGCGAGAAAAAAAGAGTAATTGAGCTGGTTGAAACAATATCCAAAGACCTTGAAAGGGATTGGAAGTGATGTGTGGCCACCATTAATGTCTCTGCAGATTGAGTATCAACTCCTTCTTAGATATTCAAAGTCTAGCAATCATCAGAATACTCTCTGATTCTTTTGTGTAAGATGTTGTAGAAAAGGTTGCAAGGCAAATTGTGAAAACATATTTGAAAATTATGTGATAAGGATATATTGACTTAGGTCAAAGTATAGAGGAGGACATTTAGAGCCTGTGATACTTTTTCCAGCTCTAGGAGTTGGAGGTAGGTGCCCATAAGGAGGGAAGGCTACTGTCTTATTATCTTAAAAATATACGGATAACTTACTGGTAAATATACTGAAAAGTAGACTAACGATATTTGCTAAAGTTATGTTTAAAATATTTTCTATTATTGATTTTACAGGGAAAGAAGAAGGGAGAGGGAGAGAGAGAGAAACATCCATGAGAGAGAAAGATTGACAGCTGTCTCCTGCATGTCCCCTCCTGGGGATTGAGCCTGCACCCGGGCAAGTGCCTGACCTGGAATTGAGCCGCCAAGGCTTGCTGCATGGGAGGACATTCAACTGACTGAGCAACACCAGCCAGGGCAGCAGGTAAGTTCTTATTTGAGGAAAATTCTTAGCAAGAAGTTCCTGGTTTAAAATCCCTTATGGTCCATGAATGGAAGTTCCGTGGATTCATAGGGCATGTCACCCAGGAAAATGTCTAGGCATCCTGGTGATTACTGGGGTGGAAAATGAGGTGTATCTTCATGTGCATACTCCCCACTTTGTGAGGCGACCTGGAAGCCTCAGCTAGAGAACCCACCAGCTCCTCCGGGTCACAATGAATGGGTTCTGATGAGTGATGTGAGGACCTAGGGATCCACACTGCATTTCCCAGACTTCTCTTCTCTGGCTTGGCTTTCTGGATTGCTCGTGCCTTTGAATTTATTAGTAAAGCTTGAGACAGTCTATGATCTCCGTGAGTCTGATTTGATCATTCAATCACTGGTGTTAGAGCAAACATATATATTTTAAACAGGTTATCATTAGCTTGTGCTGGTTTGGGTAGACCATGATCACTGTGGTCTCTTTAAGCCTTTACAGTCTCTCTTAACCTGTGTTGGGGACATTTCAAGTTTATGTTGTCAGGCACATTTTATATGTTACTAAATTAGCATGCAGTTACAAATGAAGTAACTAACACACATTGAATTTCACTTACATACTTAAGCTTATAAATATATATTATTAAAAATTTAATTGAGGTAGGAATTTTCAGCACCATTATCAATACAGATTAAATTAAGTTCGGTTAACTCATTAACTTACTCAAACCAGATAAAAGAGCTCCAAGTGTAAATTAGTCGCACTCTATTTAAAAATCTACTAGTATGCCAAAAAAGCAATTTTACATAGATGACTCATTCCAGGGCAAATAAATAAAGGTGAAGTTGTTTTATTCTCAGATCAACGTTCAGAGCTGTTACAGACTTATCAAATTGGAAACTTTTATATAATTACATTTTAATGGTCTGAGTAGCTAAAAACTGGCAGGAGAAACCCAGTAAGTTCAACGCATTTAATTTCTTACTGCCATCAAATATAAATTGAAGAGTGATTTTAAAACTGCTGGTGTTGATTGCTTTTACCTCCATAAGGAGGCCTGCAAGGACATTCGGTTACATCTAGATCTGCACAGCCCTAATCCCACTGAGGTCTATATCCCGGCCATGCAAGGAGAAGGAGGAGTCAGGCATGATTAGAAACCTTAAGTTTTGGCTAAATTAATAAACAATTAAGACATTTGGAATAATGTACTTTTGGAGAGCTAAATTCAGAAATCTGAAATATTTTATGTGTTAGTTACAGTCTCTTGTAGTCCTTTCACAAATATCCAAATAAAACTAAGAATAGATCAGTAATCTGTATACATTTAGAAAGAAAAGATCTCTTTTTAAAAAATCAGAGTTTTCTTCATCTCAGTATAAAGTTAAATTTTGATTAGCATACAATGTTCTTTAATCAGCATACACTGTTCTGTTAGAACTGAAAAATAATTAAAACACCAGGAAACTAAATGGAAGCAAATAGCAAAATGCTCTATTAAAATTAGAAGGATGAAAAAAAGTTAATGTTTTGTTTCTTGCAGGACTCATTAGCAACAATGATAACATAAAAAATGGTTTATCATCATAGGGAAGGTCTCAGCTAGAATAACCCCATTGTAAAAAAATATTTATTTTTGCTAAAATTATACAGCTAAACTCTTAATCCTTCATTTCCTCTGCTTCGATTTAGACTCTGGACTGTTCTGCTTCCCTTGAGGATTCTCATCCTGTGAGTACTCCTTTGTACTGAATTCTGTAAAAACTCTTAATGCTGGGGCTTATATGATGGTGCTTATCTGTGCGGAAACATAAGTAACATGATTATGTCCTAGAGAGAGGATAAATGGAATTAAGTCTTCCTGAAAACCACTTCAATATCATGTGAAATAAATAGTTGCTGACATCCCTCCTCAATGGACTTAGATTTTGAGAGTAAGTTATCAACTTACAAAATATCTACATTTAATATTTCAGAGCATGACATAGTTAAGAAGAATAAAAGCTGAACGGATACATAGTTTCAAAGTTTACTTGTTTGGTTGTTTAAATTTGTTTTAATTGGCTACATTGAAATGGCAAAACTGGAGGGGAAATATATAATGTGGATTTGTAGGAAATAAAATAATTTACCGTTAAAACTTCAATTCAGTGAAAAGTAAATTGGGTTATTGGGGAGGGCGGAAAGGAAAACCGGGCTTTCGCATTCACAGATAGCATTCTTCTCAGCAGGAGGAATGCTCAGTACACGGGGATGTCTTAGAGTTTAAGGTTTAAAAAATGCAGGATTACAGAGAACTTTCAACCATACCACAATGTTAACTTGTTATTAAAATGTTTACCTCTAATAAGAACTTGAAGCAAAATGTTCCTTAAAAGCTCTTAGATTTCATATGTAATCAGGGGTAGTTAAACTATTGTTTTATCAAAGTCCTTTTTATATTGTTTAAATAGATGCTGTAGATATCATTAATTATAGTCTATTGCAAATCTTATGGATAAGGGATCATTATTTGTACAAGCCAAGTGTAATCTAACAAAGTAAAAAAGTGGGCACTTTTATTCCAGAAAACCATCTGGCCTGCAGGGGTAGGCCTGCAGTCTAGCCCAGAACAGAAGGAGCTGTTTGGAGCCCAGCTCTCAGCTTGCCTGGAGCACTTTCCGTAAATGATGTCGTCTGTTCCAGGATGTGGCCCTTGGTGTACAGATGTTGCCTAAAGCAGGTGCTGAGTTCTAGAGCTGTTATTATTTCTGATTCTGACTATTTATACACACACACACACACACACACACACACACACACACACACACTTTATCAGTTATTTTCCTGGAATTACTAGCAATTGTAAATCTATAATGAGAGTTGAATCTTTAGTTTCTCTGTTCATTACAAAAAACTCATGTCCCTTAAGGAAAATAACATAAATGCATATACTGATTGCATTAAAAAATGCCTATTTAGTCATTTTTCTGCACATACCTGAAACTATTGTATCATTAAGTCAGATAAAGGGTAGTATGAACTTGAGTTTCAGATTTGGGGTACAGGAGTAAGCCATGAAATATAGCAAACACTGAAGAGATCTGATTTGGCAGTGTAAGAATATAGGATTTTAACAAAGATTCAGTGAAGTGGTGTTTCCCCGGATTAAGTGAATGTATCTTGAGGTTACTACACACAGAAATGTCATAGCAGAAGCATGGCGGTTTATGATGCAGGATTTGAGCATATGTACATATTTCCAAGGCAAATGTCATGAAAGTGCCTAGGAGCGCAGCATCCGTAGGCCTTGGGCCCCTGGACCAGGCTATAGCTTCTGAAAAAGAAAAGCAGACTATCCAGGCCTCGAGCGTCTGAAACTGAACACATCCAAAAATTAGGGAGTTTTTGCACTTTAATATTCAGATTTAAAAATGGGAAGTGCAATTCTTTTAGAAATGTAAACACGGTAATTGAATAATGAGTGTTTATGTCATGTAAACCTTTGTGTGTGTGTGTGTGTTTTATATGAGGGACTCACTGTACACCCATGTTTGGGGACCATGATGGGCAATATAGATGACATAATTTAAGGTGAAAAATAGAACTGGGAGTGAATCTTGGAAAAAAATACAATAGTTTTTGTGAATATATTTATTTCATACAAGCCAGTTTCACTTCTAAGGTTTACATGACAATATCAACAAATGTTAGGCTCGTTTCAATTGATTACCTTAAACAATTTTAATTCTATCAATTAACCTAAAATTATTTTCTTTTCTCCAACAGAAAAAAATCCAGGCCCAATGTAATGACTGTCCACAGTCCAACTACATACAAGTCATATTAACAAAGTTTAATCATAAGGTATTTTTTGACATTTGTTTAGTTTATGAATTTATGTGTATAGTACCCCAAAACCTTTTTCATAGCCATAGCAGGGAAGAAGAGATACTATTATAAGTATTTAATTTATAGCTTTTTCTATTATTTAGAATGACTACTTTTTTGGTAAAATTGTAGGGAAATTAGAAAAACATAATGAGGAAAATTAAAAGCTTACATATTTTTTGTATATTCAGTTTAAATAATTATAATTGTTTTTCCTATTTAAAAAAATTATGGTGATACCATAATTTTATATTAATTTTACTTGAACACATGATTTTAATGGCTACATAAAGGTTTATAATATGCAACATTGTAATTAATTTTATCATTCTTCTGTTGTGGGATATTTTCCTAGTTTTCAATTTTTTTAAATTATAAATATTACCATAGAAAACAACTTTGTACACGGGTTATGCATATATGCATACAAGTTCTCTAGTTGATCTCTTCCCATCCACCTACCCATCCCCGCCTGCCTTCTGAGATTCCATATTCTGTTCCACGTTTCTATGTCTCTGGATCTATTTTGTATTTTTATTTATTATTTATGAGAACTTACAGTTGACTCTTGCTTTTGATTCCATCTGAAAAATTGGTCATTTAATTGGAGTTTGTCGCTTATTGACACATAATGTAGTGAGTGGTCTGGTGGAAAGCCACACTTGTCTTCTGTCTCTATCATATGAGTGTTTTAGTTGTGGTTGTCTTATAGTCTCCCTTTTCTACCTTTCAGTAAATCAATTTCTTAACATTTGATTTTAAGTATTTTATTAAAATTTGAGATTTACTATTTTTAGAGGTTTCTCAACAGTTTAAAATATGAATTTTTAACATAATTAATAAATTCACATGTCCTGGTAGGCACCCCACACCCTTGTTCTGGAGAATATGTGAATTGTATATTTATCCCAGTGCTAGCTGAGATATAGTTTTCCCTATTGTTTTCACTGTAACGCACATCTAGCAGTATCTAATGTCTACAATGTTGTGTAACTATGCCTGTGCTGAAGACAGAACAGTTGTAAACATAGAAAGGAAAGAAATTTTCCAGGAAAAAAAGTGTTGGATGTGACTTTAAATTTATAGAGTTCAGCTCTATGTAGTTTTGTTCATCTTTTCATTACTGAACCGAGTGTCATGGTTGGACGGTTCAGAAATATGATTGCTATGGCCAGTGCCATTGGCTGAAGTGTGTCCCACCAGAATCCCACAGAGTGGCTCTCCCCTGATAGGCAGAGTAGCCTTAGTTGCCATGGGAACATGGGTAGAAGTGACGGGCAGGTGAATTTTACAGATAAGTGTCATACTTGACAAGCATAAAATCGGCAAAGGGAAGTAATATTCGAAGGGTTATTTCTACCTTTCTAGAGGCCAACCGAGGACCTCAATCTTGTCCTCTGCTCTTCTCACTCTGTTGAATTCATAGTTTCAAATGAACACTAATCCTTCCCCTACAATTCTGTGCTCCAACCACATACCTCTTCCTGGTTTCTGGATAGATTCATGTGTCTACTAATATTTTCCACTTGACATATTCTATAGGTACCTCAAACCCAAAACTCATTGCCCACCGCTACTCTGTCCCCCGTCCTGGGACTCCACCTCCAGCCACTTCCATGGGCGTGGTGATCACTGACTTGTCTACTGCTGGCTGCATCAGGCCTCAGTTTCTGCCTGCACTGACATAGTCACTCCTTTTCTCTAACACAGGTCACCTCTGGTCCACTCTCATAGAACACCTCTTCTCAAACACAGAGGAGTAAATATTTCTTGATGTTTTGGAACAAAGTACAAAGTTCTCAGAATCTTTAGGTCCTGACCATCTCCTGGTACCCTGACTCTTCCCAATGCCGTGTTCTCCCCACATTCATCTCTCTGCATGTACCATCACAACAGCCTTTCATACATCTTTCTCTTCTCTCAGACTTACTCTTGCTTTTTTGCCCAAGGACCCTTTCTCCAAATTTGTCACAGAATCATCCCTATTTTCTTCTTCTCAGTATAACTCTGAATATCATTTCACCTGGGTGAATTTCTTCACCTTCAAGCCCAGTGTTATTCCAAATATGGAACATCAGGTAATTGCCCTATATAATAAAAGCCTAATATGCTAAGTGTCCAGTCATCCAGTCAGCCATTCAACCAATCAAAGCACAATATGCTAATGATATGCTAAGGCTGCTTAACCCCTAACTATGATATGCACTGACCACCAGGGGGCAGACACTCCAATGGTAGGTTAGCTTGCTCCTGGGGTCCAGCTGATTGGGACTGAGCAAGATAGACTGGACACATCCTGGAGCCCTCCCACCATCCCTCCCTGGCTGGCCAACCTCCCGTGTTCCTACCTATCCCTCTCGCTATCCGGGACCCCTCATGGGATGTCAGAGAGGCAGTTTCAGCCCAATCCTGCAAGCCAGGCCGAGAGACCCCGCTCATGCATGAATTCGTGCACCAGGCCTTTAGTAAATGAATAAAATAAGAGCTAGGCACTTACATACATTTATTAGAAAACAAGATTACACACATCTAACCTGTCATCGTAGTCATTACCTTTGCAGGCAAGACTTCCTTAATTTGATTTGAAGTCAAACTTTTAAGTAACATTTAAATGAGACTAAAACTTACTCATTAGAAATTTGGGTGTTTTTCACTACCCCTGTACATGGATAAATTGGCAGTTTTGGCAATAAAGTCAGTGCTCTTGTTTTTAACATAACTTTCTGAGCTGTCCTTTCAAAGGGGTTAATTTGGTTTGACTGGCCCTCCTGCTGTCAGGTTACTATAACACCAAGATTTGCCCTTCCTAGAATTGCACATCCCACATAAGTCTTCTCCCTGTCTTTGGGAAATGGTGTTACACGCTAAGTATGGGTAATAATGTTTGACAGGGTCCCACTGTCACAGGAAGCATGCCTCCACACCTGTGTATTAAAAACCATTGTCCACCTCAGCACTTGAATGTGCTTTTCAACACTGTTCTCATCCTCAGAAGTCATTTCCCTGCCACGGTAACTACCACCCTACCTGCGGCTCCCTAATCTTTATTACAGTTTGCGTTATGCAATTGTGTCCTGAAGTCTGAGCCCGCAGACGTGGGCAGCAGTACACACACCCTCCCTTGTTCCTGCCCTCTCCCCTCCCATGCTGAATATTCCATGTAAGTATACATGGCGGTTACTTCTATGCCATTGTTTTGTTTTCCAGATGAAACTGCATTTTGGTAAATAAAACCCATGAAATCAATTCACTGCCTTACCAGGCAGAGAGAGTGGTGACCTGGTGGGTGTGCCCCGCACAGCACAGTGATTTCCGAGGTGTGGGGTTTGTCTCCAGTGGGCCAGACAGCAAGTGGCCTCCATGCCCTGTTCGTGCGCTGGTTTTCCAGGTCAGACTGCCTCATCATGTTTTATCACATCAGTAAAATGTTGATTAAACATAGATGCCGTGAATTCCTTTCTATTTGTCATTGCTTTGGTTTTGACCCAATTTAATGATGTCTATGTGTACACACTCCTGCCAATAACTCAACTGCATTTAGAGTAGTTATTGATCATGACTATGTTCCACATGGCAAGCCTGTATCATCAACATTCCCCATACATGATTCCACTTGGACTTACAGTAGGAATGATGCCGTTTCTTCTCACAAAAGCAATGACATCCCGACTTCCACAGTGTTTACAGTGGGTCTAAGTTCACACTGCGAGTATGTGGTGTGGCCTGGCAGTGCTCAGTGCCCACCACGCTCGATGCCCGCTCTCCTTGCAGAGGGCCGGCTCCTGGCTGCAGCCCCAGAGTCCTGAGGCTGTGGATGCCTGGCTCAGGAGAGGCAGTGCTGAGGCCCAGAGACAGAGATAGGGGACCTGGAGTGGCAGGAAAAGTCCTTCCCTGTCCCCTGCCTTGCAGCCACTCCACCTTCTGCCTGATGACCTACACTCAGCCCGCAGAGTCCTCCACCCTCCTCGCTGGCATGCCCCTGGCTGCGTTTCAGCATCCTCAGCACCACTCCACGCCTGTCCATCAATCCTCACTCCAGCACTGTTATTCCAAAGCAGATGTCATCCATTTTCTGCTTTGGAGCCTTCATCTCTTAAAACACTCTTGAATATTTGTTCTGAGGAGTGCCTGGATAACGTATGTAAGTATTCCAGGGGGCAGTTACTCCAAATGTCTGCTTCTAGCAGGCCTTCCCTGGTAGGAAGCGATGACTACGTCCAGGCTGACCTGTGGCCACTGACTCTTAGTGAGTCACAGGTCACCTGGCAATGTGCTACCCATGGGATAAAGGGAAGTGTTTGCCTTTTGGTCAACATTATTATTTTCTACTAGAGGCTCAGTGCACAAAATTCGTGCATGGGGGTGTGTGTGTGTCCATCAGCCCAACCTGCACCCTCTCCAATCTGGGACCCCTTGAGGCATGTCCAACTGCCTGTTTAGGTATGCTCCACTGGGATTGGACCTAAACAGGCAGTTGGACATCCCCCTCACAATCCAGGACTGCTGGCTCCCAACCGCTCTTCTGCCTGCCTGCCAGCCTGATCACCCCCTAACCACTCCCCTGCCAGCCTGATTGATGCCTAACTGCTCCCCTGCTGGCCCAATTGCCCCTAACTGCCCTCCCCTGCCAGCCTGGTCACCTCTAACTGCTCTCCCCTGCTGGCCTGGTAACCCCTAACTTCCATCCCCTGATGGCCCAATTGCCCCTAACTGCCCTCCCCTGCCAGCCTGGTTACCCCTAACTGCCCTCCCCTGTAGGCCTGGTTGCCCTAAACTGCCCTTGCCTGGTGGCCTGGTCCCCCCCCCCAACTGCCCTCCCGTGCAAGTCTGTTCCCCCCTAATTGCCCTCTTCTGTAGTCCTAGGTTCCCCCCAACTGCCCTCCTTGCTGGCCTGGTCACCTCCAACTGCCCTCCTCTGATGGCCTAGTCACCCCTAACTGCCCACAACTGCCCTCCCCTGCAGGCCATCTTGTGGTGGCCATCTTGTGTCCACATGGAGACAGCCATCTTTGACCACATGGGGGTGGCCATCTTGTGTCTTGGAGTGATGGTTAATTTGCATATTACTCTTTTATTAGATAGGATTTCTTCAGTTCTCCTGGGTACTCAGTTTACTAAAGTCATTACTCTAGTAATCATGACTCTAAGAATTATGTCTCAGAATTCTTGTCATTTTTAGTTACTTTGAGTGGACACTTTTACTTTATCTCCAAGTTGAGCAGTTGATAGATATAATGCTCTCTTGGGGGAAGAATTCCCTAGGAACCGTGGGTGGTGTCCTGGTTTAGTTCCTAGTCTTCTGTGTGGGGGTTCGCAGGTCTGGCTGCATGGAATCACTCTTCCCCGCCTGCGTGGACACCGTCACGCCCAGTGTGTCTCAGGCAGAGATTTCACCCAGGGCAATGAACCCCACACAGGCCCACTCTCCCTTTCTAATGTACAATGGAACTCCACTCCACTAAGAACTTGATGGACCAAGATCCCTTTTCCCACATAAATAACTTGGGCATGAGAATGATCTCACCACACTTTAGGGTTCTGGTCATGTTAAAATATCAAGGTGACTTCATTTTCTATTTTTATATTTGGTGCTGAATTATTGAATAGCTTTTATTATCTTTTCCTTATTTGAATTAATAGAAAAATGTCCTTATTAATCTGATTTCTTTTACAGAGGAAATGGTTTCTATGCTATCAATTTTTATGTTTTTACCTGGAAATTTTGTTTGCAACCAACTCTATAAGGGTTCCACAAATTTCAGATTAAGTCGTCTGTGGTGAGGCCATCAAGTCTTTTGATAAAAATTGCCCTTTCTTCTTTTGCATGATGAGTACCATCCATAGCTAGCATTTAATACATACATATAAAATATGCCTTTGTTCATGTTACTATAGTCAGTTTTATATACATGTCTATTTTTGCAAAAGTTAAATCTCTCAATTGGAAAAAAGAAATGAAACTGTAATTTAACCTCAACTTTGCAGTTTTAATTGAGTGTTTCTTTTGTTTGTCTACCTGTTCATCCACCCATCCACCCAGTTATTCATGCATGTATCAACAAATGCATTTATTAATTCATTAATGGGAAAATTTAGTCACTCAGTTTTTTCAACATGTATCAAATTCTTGCTATGTGATTAAATAATTTGTTCTTATGTTCTAGCTTATGGGGTATTATTTTGCATAATTTTTCATCCATAAACTAATCAACATGTTTATAACTAATTTGTGTGCAACTGTGATTAAAAAGTTACAAATATGTCATAATTTAAGAAAATTAATGATATGTCATTGATTTTGCCTCTCCATTCATCAATAGCCAGTTATTTTTTTTCAATATAATTTTAAAAGAGTTGGTAATGTTTACAGAAGTAGAGTCTGGGGTTAGTTTAACATGACATGAAATTATGACCATTAATTTCACTGGATAGAGTTCTATGTACAATGGTGACATGGGACATCTGAACCATTCTCTCTAGTATACCCCCACCCCCAACACAGAACCACAGAGGAATACATAAAAAACAGAGAGCAAGGTAACCAGCTTCCTGGGGAATTTGCAGCGATTAACCTTCATTAGTCTAAGCATATGAAGTGAACTTCATAGTTTATGAATGACCAGGAAGCTTATTTACAGAATACAAAGTGACAACAAGATGATATTGAAAACATATTTTAAAAAATACCACCTATAAAATATAATATATCAATGTTAATGGTTTCATTTGGCTTTACTGTAGTTATGAATTAGTTATATATTGACATGCATGATACAATCATAAGATGATGAATTTAATATTATAGCTGATATGCTCTCACAGAAAAAACAAAGTTTGTAGCAACATCTGATGTCAGAAGAAATCTCTGATCTGTTTTACAGCCACTAAGTCACAATGATTTTGTTTCCTTTCATGTTATCTTATTTAACCTGATAGCAATAATTGGTTTTTATGTCACTTCTTCAATTTTAGTTCTTGTAGCTTTGAGTTTCTGCAGCTCTCCAAGATGTGCATTGATTCAGAAGCTTTGCTAGTGCATTTGGTTTTTGTTACTATGCAAAGAAACACATGTTATCCTTTCGAATTATTGATTATTTGAAGAAATTTAAATATATGTTTTTATTTAGTGTTAATGTAAAGATATCATAACACTTTTTCTGACATTTGTCCACATTCTAAAGACCATATACAAGCTTCAGGCAAAATCATAAAAAATATAGATATATTAGGTTTCCATAAGTATATTGTCCTCTATATCTCTGTTACTGATGCATTTGCAAGATAGTTTCATTTTTAGCAAATTCCATAATTAATGAGTTCTTCAAATATTGATATTGTAAGCGCCATTCAGTTCTATCACACTATACTTCATTGAGCTCAAACATGTGCCTGGCGTCTACCTAGAGATGATCAGGCATACTACCTGACCGTACCTGATGCTTGCCTACAAACCTGAGTAAAAACCCAGTACTCTTCATCGGTATATGTGTGTCTTTATGCTTAAAATGAAAAATCTCTTTTACGAAAACACAGTCCCAAGTGTGTCAATGCAAGATGAATTAAACAGGTATATAGGATAGGTAAGATGTTAAGATGAGGAAAATTAATTAGAAATGGTGTCAATTAAAACTCTGGTTATATGTAACAGAGAGCTGTTGCAAAAGTGCTTCAGGAAAAAAGGAAAAATGGGTGAATGCATGAAAACTCAGAGTGAGCAATAGCTGTTCTTACTACAACTATAAACCTCAAAGCAGAGCTGTCCAGGGTCCTGGCAGGAGGCATCTCTTCACGTGATCTGTAGCTGCATTCTCTCCTGCATGTCTCCTTCATTTTCCTCCTCTGCAGTCAGCCTTCCCTGCCCACTTGGTCCTGGGTGGCTCAGAGCCCTGGCTGCAATCTGGACTCGCTTCCCCTCTCCCAGGCACCTCCAAGCATTCCCCAGAGCCTATCACCATGTGGATTATGAGCACAGAGCATTGGGAGAAAGGATGCGAAGTGGAGGCAGGAAAGCTGGGGGCTTGACTAGTCCGCCTGCACCATTGGCTCTAATCTAAGGCTCCTTAACTGCATTGGTATGTCAAGAAAGTGTTTATTAATAATGTCTTCATGTTACACAATATAAACTGATGTTCATAGGTGAAGCAGTTTTCAAAAACTAGACTGTTAGGAAGTGGCATGGCCAAGTCGATGAAACTCCACTGATAACTGTTATGTTCTCCCAGCTTTCCCCAAATGGGCGCGAGAACTAATTGCTAGATGTTTGTTTGGGAGATGAATCCTGGATAGTGAGGTTAAAGGGCAGGGAAGGAGGGTCAGAGAGCATCAGGGAAAATGCCCAATGCTGAGTGGGGTATTGGCCCCTCTGCCCCATGAGCCACAAAGGGACCTGGTCAGTGGCTGGACAGATGCAATTGTACAGGTCTCTGGACAAATGCCATAGAGGACCTCTGCCTTGGAGCACATTGGAGGAAAAAGTGACTCATATTCCTGGTTTTTTAGATGTCCTGACTCCCATTGGAGAATGTTTGCTTAACTCAAAACTTTTGGCAGGTTCTCAGGAAGACAATATAAGGCCCCTCTATGGATTCTCAGTGGAATGGGGCCATGGAAGAAGAACCAGACAGATAAGAGAAGGCTGCATACCATTTCTCATGGGGGGGGGGGCATGTGTGGGCCTGTTCAGAGGAGGTATACTGTGGTCGTGATGGAGGCAAAATGAGGATCTAAGATATAACCAAGACAGCCACCAAGGTGTAGAGTTGAAGAGGTACCGTAACAGCCAACACTCTGCCTTGCAGCACTGTGGGTGGAAGACCAGATTTTGAGTTAATTTATGGGGTGAAAACTAAGGATTATTATAACATGGTTTGTGCAGCAAAAATAAACAATTAGTTGGAGTTCATTGTAGATACGGGAGGAAAGCAAACTGCATGTTGGGTGCAATGAAAAATAGCAAACCATCGACAGCTGTGCTCAGCAGTTGTGGTGTACAAAGTAGCAAGAGCTTGCCACTTCCACC
Organism: Corynorhinus townsendii; assembly: GCA_026230045.1. Lineage (NCBI taxonomy): Eukaryota > Metazoa > Chordata > Mammalia > Chiroptera > Vespertilionidae > Corynorhinus > Corynorhinus townsendii. Next base: position 5,723,203 of record JAPDVU010000010.1, on the reverse strand, counting down.
TGAATGCGGGGGACAGCCCTGGGAGCCACAGAATTCTAACATGAAGATCCAGGAACAGAGCATGAGGACTGAGCTCTGCACACTGCCAGGCCATTTCCTGGGGAGACCCACAGCCCCTCCCATCTATTGTGGTGCCGGAGGACAGCCAGGATGAAGCTGACTTGGCCACGCCAGGGAAACAAGGTGCGTATTTAACAGCCATGTGTGGACGTGTCCAATAGGAATCCCCATGAATTCGAGCCACACACTCAGTCTATAAGCACTGTGGTGCCCAGCTTTTCTCCCTCCTTTATCACAGGCCCAGCACAGGCCACCAGTGGCTGCAGACAGGACTGGGATGTGAGAAAGGTCTCCCGGAAGCACACGGGGCATCTCCACAGGGGGAGGCAGTGAGGTCCCTAAAGGCCAGAGCTGCAGATCTGAGTCCTCCATGGCACAGGTGTCCTCGTGAAATTCAAAAAAGTGGAGGAAAGTGAGAGGGCTGAGAGAAGTTCCCATGGCGTCCGGCACTTTTCCTGAACCTGTGCAGCTGTCCTGTGAAAACTAATCAGAAGGCATCACCATGGTTAGCGCTCTCTAGGACAGAACATAACAGTGGGGATGAGGAGCAGCCATAACTCTCCTGCACTGGCCGGAACTGGCAGGTAGCCTATAAAGCACAGTTCTCTCACGTGGGGAAGCACAGGACTTGGTTGGAAAGTCTGTAAGGAGAACTCTCCAAAACGTTGGGGGCCTCTGGGGGGGGGGGGGCCTTGCCGAAGGTGGCAGCCCCTGCCTTGACTTTTTCAAACAAGTCCAATCCCCGGGTGTTTTGCTAGAATCTCTGTAGACCCAACCTTGTAGAAGCATGTGCTTCCTCAAGGATGCTCGTTTTGTTGACAATGTCTAATATGTAATTTTAGTTCAAGCTGCTGTTCCAATAAAAGCCTAAGGAGGCAGGCGGATGGGGCTATTGGTGGCGATTGCCAAGTAGTCCCTTAGCCTCTCTTCCACAGAAACATGTCAGAGCAATCTCTTCACTGTCGCTCAGGGTCTGCGGTCAGTCCCAGTACTCTCACAGTTCCGAAAACTTTGACAGGATTTATGAAGTCATATAATATCATCTGAAGGTAGACTTGATCATTTTCAATATTGTATAGTAAATTGCAGAGCGCTAAGAGACACAGCCATCACTAAAAAAAGATTCTTTAATTAAGAAAATTATAAAAATCACTCCAAGTAAGCAAGGAAAGAAGGCACATAGAAACAAAGAGACATTGATTAAATAGAAAACAAATGTAAGTCATCGACTTCAATAAACCCAATCAACAGTTACAGCAAGAAATGGGCTGAACTTCCAATTCAAAGGTAGAGCCATCAGCCCGGGCCAGGGAGCCGGGTTGGTTAGAACATTGTCCCGATACACCAAGGTTGTGGGCTCGATCCCCGGTCAGGGCATAGACAAAAATCAATGATTGCATAAATAAATGGAACAGCAAATCCATGCTTCTCTCTCTCTCTCTTTCTCTCTTTCAAATAAAAAATATAAATAAAAATTTTAAAGAAAAGTAGAGCTTGACAGACTGGAATTAAAAGAAGTAAACCACATAGCTTTCTGGAGTCATCCAAGATAGCGACATAGGACAGCCCTGAACGCACCTCCTCTCAGACATGTGGAATGTACAGCCACTCGGGAACAATTGCTTCTGAAAGAAATCCAGAAAGGAGCTGAGAGACTCCAGCACATTGAGCAAAAGAGAAAACACCCACATGGACACAGGTAGGAAAGGCTGAGACCCTCCCTCCATAAACCCCACCCCAGGCACAGCGCCACAGTTGGGAGGGAGGCCGACTCCTAGTTTCCCTAAAGGTTTAAAGGTTTGGACTCCACATTGAGCGCCTCAACCTTTAAACCTCCCACCCAAAGGCTGCTCATCAAAGCACCCAGCTCTGGGGCCAAGGAGGCTGCCCCTGGAGGCCAGAGCCCGGGGAGGCGATGTTTCCAGGATGTGAGTCCGCGGTGCCTGCATCTGACAGGGCTCAGCGCAGGCAAAGTGCCCAGCTCTAGAGGTGGGGGGGGGGGGGAGGGGGAGGGGGGGAGGAGGGGAGAGAGAGGAGGGCTGGGATTCTTCCTGAGACAGAGCTAGCCAGACTCTCACGCTGTCTCTCTCCAGCCCACTCCCCTCAGCCGGTGTCTTCCTGGAAGGAATTTGTACAGAAGTCTGGGTCCCGGGTTCCGGGTCCCCATGTCACCCAACTCTGAGCCAGTGTGGCTTGCATTCCTGAGTCCCACATGGCCTGGTGAGCAAAGGAGCTCCTGCCCAGCCAGCACAGGCTCAGCACAGAGGGAGCGAGCACTGCCCACCGCCTGGTCTCTCCCTGAAACCTGCCTGCCTGCTTTCCGAGCTGCCGCTGGACCAGATGCAACATTAGCAGCCCGTCACGATGGCTACTGCAATTTTTTTCTTTCCTTATGTATTAAATTGCGATAAAAATAAAACCAATCACCAAAGTCATGTGAGATTAAAAGGAAAAATATTGTATACAAAGCATTAGCACATTGCCAGACATATGCTGCCTTTAATACACACCAGTATTAATATTGTCTGCAGATGGTCTAAATAAAAATATGATAGTATAGTATATCTAAAATATATTAACTCCATTGATAACTTTTACTAAGACCTTTGTTTTTGAAAATATTTTTATACCATCACACTTGAATTCAAAACTAAAAACATTCGCTGTAATTGTATTGTTATGTTAGAGGTTTCTATACCATCCATTCATTCTTCTTTACTTTTCCAAAGGAGCGACTACTTTATTAGGAACATTAAAATTTCAATATACTTCAGTTAACTTTGTTTTCACCTTTCAAATAAGGTGAATATTAGTGCTAACTGCCCTACAACTGAAACAACTTTTTTTTTAATAACAGTTGTTTATTTTAAAAATGTTAGACAAGTAAAAGAAATCAATTTGAAAAGCCAAGAGCCCAGTGTTAAAATACCACTTTCATGCTGAGGAAAATTTAACAGGAGAGTGCATTTATTTATTGCGCCTGGAATTCTCTCCATAATTGCTTTGTATTCCCATCTGCTCTTTGGGTATGAGTAAAAGTCTCAGCCTCACTACACGGTGCCTGGGCTCCCTTAGACCTTGGCTCTGAGTTATAATGGGATATTAAGTTTTAACTGCAGACATAAAGCTGCCTCTCCACCTGAAAGTGTGGCTTTATGCACCCACAGTTTCACTATGCGGCTTTCACTGCCTTTTTATGCTCCATCCTCCTTTCTTCTAGAATTCTCCAGGTGCTCGAATGCGATTGTTTGTATGAGGTATGTTTGGTCGGCGAGGCATGTAATGCATTTATAAATTACACAGTCAAGATTTTGCAAAGAAGAACTCAGGCTTTATTTATAGTACTTTAAAAAATCACACTCTGTGTCAAAAAATATGATCAGGATTAAACTACAAAATAGAAGAAATTGCATTGAAACTCAGTGAAACCATGGATCTTTGCATTCTGTTCTCCTGATCATGTGTCTGGTAGTAGTAGCTAATCTGCACCCTGGCTCCCTGTCTTCCATGTGCCCTGGAGGACATTGTATAGTCACTTAAGAATCTACATGGCGGGTGGGTGGAGGGCATCTGTAAAATAACAAGCACAGTTTTAAGAATTTGGTTGTTTTATTTAATTCTTACAATAATCCAATAGGCTAAGTGCTAGGATTGTCACCCTCATTTATAGAAAAGAGAAGTGATGCTCAGCAAGTTTAAGGCATTCAGCAGAAGATACTGACCTAGTATGTGGCCCTTTAGACACACACAGCCCGTTGGGCTCTGGAGCTCATACCCAGGAGCACAGGGACGCCCCACGCTCCCCAACAGAGGAGCATCTCGTTCTGGACTTAACCGGCAGGCATGATGCTAGAGCTCCAATGGAAGTTCAGTAGAACCTCGGTTCTTGAACTCAATTCCTTCTGGAGGCTATTCAAGAAGCAATTTGTTCGAAAACCAACTTTTTCTGATTGGAAATAATGCAAGTTGAATTAATTTGTTCCAGACCCCCAAACGATTCCCTTTTCAACCTTTCTTCTGTGGAGTACAAGACTGATGTACTGGTTTAATCTATAAAAACACACTTTTCTTAGCTTATTGAACCACCCCCTACTAACCAGAAATGAATCACTTTCAGTACTAGTTCCAGGGGTGTCTTTCAGGAGGCCAGCATGCAGCATCTTTGCTTCTGCACATGTCACCGCCTCTGAAATGCTGTCGCTGGCTAACTGCTTTTCCTTTATCCAAATCAACCACAGTTTTTCTGCCTCTTCAATCGCCTGTGATGCTTGTTTCTTTCACACCCTTAGCAACATTGGCACTCTTGATGGCCTCTTTATGTTTTAAAATTGTGCTAATCATCCATTTCACCAGCAACATAGCAAAAAACACACAAAAGTAGTCACAGCACACTTTCCTGAGATGTTAACTATGCAAGGTTTAGCATTCTCTCCTTTGTGGCCTGAGAGCCGCTCTTGTCATGCTGATGCAGTAGCCTAAAGGGGAGTCAGTTTGAGAACCGAGGTTGTGTTCCAGAAGTGTTTCCCTGAACAACCTGGTTGAGAACCTCATTGTTCAAGATGGGAGGTGTTCAAGAGCCAAGGTCTGACTGTGACCGCATCTGTGACATTTCAGAGCCGATTGCGTCAGTCATTGTCCATGTAGTATCTCAGCGTTCCCAATGCTCCGAGAGTGCATCTCTCTTCTCTCCAGAGGAACCCCTCAGAGGGCTTCTCTGGCTACAAAGAGGCAGACCCTTTCAGTCCCAGTCTTTCCACCGCAAACGGCGGCCTCCTCATGCCGGTGGTAAGAGTGGAAACCCCTGGGCACGTGCGCGCTCGGCGGCTCAGGGAGGTCTCTTTGGGAAACGCGGTCTGAAGAAGGAAAGGAGGCAGAAATGTGGCCTCCAGGAGAACGTGTTTTCAGTTATGCTCAGCTGTTCCAGTTCTGTTGATTTTTAAAATCCAGAAGTGGCTTTTTGCAGATTACGTTTCTGTAAGCAGAAACACCTTACACTGTCTGCTAAGCATGGCTGGGTCCGGAAAAGTTCTCGGAGCGGATTGATTTTATGTTAAGCCATCTCAGATACACTGACACAGTTTGAGAAGGCTGTTCTTTGCTCCAGAGTCCCAGAAAGCTTGCTATTCACCCGGAGAGTGTTTCTGGTGATTAGAGAGTAAAACTTGCAATAAGGAGCATAACTGTATTTAATATAAGCAAGCACAGCGATGTAAAATAGAAAGGTCTGTGTTATAGGTCCCACTGCCTCTCTACACAAAGGTGAGAATGTGGGGAGCACTTACTTCACCTCTCCCAACCTCACCTTCTCACCTGCAGCACGGGCTAATGAAAGCTATCTCTAAGGGAACTGCTGGCTCTAACAATCTGCATAATCATGGAAGTAGGTGGAACAAAGCACATTAACTTTAGAAGAAAATATTAAATATGAAATTAGACATAGGAGTCATGGTAATGGGTATATTTATTAAGTCATGTCAGCAAAACTCCTCCAATTGATACACATACTTGGCAAAAACCAAAGCTGTGAAGCATTCAGGAAATAGCACAGAAAGAAGACAGAACTCCAAGTCTTTAACTTGGGAGCATTTATCCCGAAACTAAATTCTCTGTCATCCAAACAGCAGACTTCAGCATGAAAAATATACTCAAATACATGTCCCTGGCATATAACACACTGCTCTGGACAACCAATCCATGGCACACCTTCAATATGCATTCTCCATCAGGCACGGTTTCTGTGACTTTCTGTTCTCTAACATATACAGCCATCCTCGGAGTCAGCTCTGCTGAACTGGGCTTTGAAAAACACTTCCATTCCATGCAGTTGATATATTAGTGAACCACTTGAATAAAATGGAAATTTCATGTTTGCTTATGCACAATTGCCTTCCTGAGAAACATGAGGGGAACACAGATAACTACTTCCAGCCAAGTGGTGGTGTGTAGGAACACACAGGTGCACAGACCTCAGACACACACCGGCTGCCTTGGCTGTGGTTCACGGTGTGTTACCCATTAGGTTGTGTTTTGCTATTTTCTCCCATTTGTGAGAGGGTGTGTATATTATAATGTGTCCACATATATATTATTCATGTTGAGCATGTTGAATGATACATATATATATATAGAGAGAGAGAGTCTGTTCACTTATATATAAATATTATTCAACATTCCCAACATGAATAATTCTTGTTCAAAACGCCAAGCAGTGAATGAGGAAGGAAACCTGTCAGTTCTGAGAAGACTGAAATAATACCGTGTTTTAGGGGAAACTGCAGAACACTTGCTCTCTCTCCAGCTGTAAAGCAATCTGCATTGTAGAATGTCGTCAGCAATGACATAGAGATGAAAGAGCACCTTCAAGGCCTGCACAGTCATAAGAATGTGGCCTTAAGGAATAGAAAGGAATGGAAAGATGTGTCAAGCAAATGGATTGAAAGAAAAATAGCAAAAATTCGGAAACAACCTGTCACACATTAGAAATGAAACAAGTGTCTCTATGTGGAGATCTTATTGCCAACCCCTGAAGAAATGGTTCAGTTTCACGCTTTATGGGCTGACTTAGTGATTTCAAATATTGCTCTAATTTCTCAAGTCTTCAGCAGTTGGGCCACCCTAAGGGGGAAGATTTCTAGGTATGACACAGGAATTATTGGAAATAGAAGATTACACATTAGATCAACTTTTCAATTTTGATGAAGGAGACATTTATTAGAAATGCATCATTCAAAGCATTTACATCTCAGAGGAAGAGAAACATATCACAGAACTAAGAATGAGATATATTTTTAACTGTGGTGTTTGGTGCCAGTGTGGCGAGAGCTCAGTGAACCCCATCCACATTTTCTTTTAGAATGAAGTAGCAAGATAAACTGACATACTTATTGTAGTATTTATGCACTTCTGAATCATGTAACTTATGTGAAACTGTGTTCCCATTTTTATTAGTTTTCTATCTTTTGTGAAAGTGTGTCACTGAGGCAATTTTTTAGTGTTGTTTCCTCATATTTCCATAATCCCTGTGGTTTTTATTGTGCAATTTTGCATAGCAAGGTGATTTAAAAATTGCATGTATCACCTTATAGCCAAACTGACTGTAGATTCAATCGAGGGTAAATGGCTTAGTCGTCCTTGTGTTTGCTTCTTCCTACTTCTCCTTGTTCATCCTTATCTTATTCTGTAATTATAAAATTAATATGCTTGCTTAAAACTCTTTTTACTATAAAGAATTGTGTAAAGTTAAAAAACAAAGATGAATGAAAAAGAAAGAACTACACCACCACATCCCCCAATGCCAAACCATTAACTTTTTCAGACTCCTGGACTGTCATCACAAAGCTAGATTAAGTTATGAAAGCCAAAGTGCATTAGCTGTTAATGCAAGTTTACCTCCGTTGTTCACAAACCATATCAATTCAGCATCATAAACAGCCAAAGAAATAGGGTTGTATATTTGTTTATTTTATTTTGCCATATAAATAGTCTTGTAGAGAATTGATTCAACTGTATCACATCCAGAAAAATTCAAAGGATGTCTGTAGTATTATTTAAACGAAGATCTCTGAAAATGTGCTCCTGGAAAAATAGCATCAATATCACCTGAGAATGTGGTGAAAATGCTAATTCTCTGGCCACATCCCAGATTGACTGATTGAAAGTCTGTCCATCAACCTGTGTTTCAACAAGCTTCCCAGGTCATTCTGATACATGGGTGGCTTCTGTGAGGTAACCACTGGGTTAAACCATCTCAAAAGTGATTTAGGAATAGAAACTCTGAGACCAGATTACCTGGATACAGAACCAAGGTTCTGGTACTTTCTGGTCACCATGTAACCTTGCTCAAGTTACTTTAAATGCTATATGTCTCCTTTCTCAACTGTTTGAGGATTACATAAAACAATTACACAAAACCAATTACACAAAACTAGATGAAGCCTAGTACATTGTAAGTACTCAGTAAATACAATACATTTAAGCTCATTCTAAGCATCTTCTTTTGTGAGCATTTAATAGGCTAAATAAATGCTCATTTTCTATTATTATGATCCATATCATCATTAATAGTATTTAAGCCAGATGTGATCTTGAATAATAAACTAGAGTCCGGGGACTGAGACTGTGAAAGGAATGAGAAAACATCTTACCACATACCACAAGTTGGGTTCCCTGGAAAGAGGCAGAGCTGGCCTCTGAGACTGAGAGACACTGTGGACAGGAGAGGCAGGAAGCAGGATCTGGCAGTGGGAGTCAATGAATCTTGATGCTGGTCTCATGACAACTGCAGCCCACTTCATGTGGAAGCTTGAGCTAAAACAGCCTGTTATACTTGTCCTTTGTTGGGCTGAAATTGCCTGGCAATTACATACACTCCTCTACCAATCATTTGATATGGGCTCTCCCCTGAAGAGTGGCCTTGAGTGAGGAAAGCTAGAGCCATCCCTGAGTGCTAAGCTTGGTTGCCAACAGCATCTCTCCCCAATGAGACAACAAGCTTTCTTAAAGGGCCATTGCAGTGACAGGTACTTTTTAGAAGGGGGGCAAGAAGAGGACATCACCACGGCCACCTCCCTTTCTCATTGCTAACCCTTCACCAGTTAGGAAGCACACCGATCCGGGAGGGTCTCCTACATGTAAATCAAATAAAACGTATCATACTTTCTGTGGGGAACAGGAGATGTGAAGTGAACAGCAACACTAACATGTTTTTCTAGATAAGTCATCAATGTATTGAAATAAGCAGAGTTTATATAATATAAGGGAAAGGGACCACTTTCCTTTCTTAAAAGGGAGGCAGGATGTAGATTTCAGAGAAGAGTGATGTGTTTTTTTGCTCCTCTATTCCTAGGGAGGGATTTAGCCTAGTGGGAGCTATCCGTGCCATGCCTTGGTATTGGAGATGTACCCTTTGCATTAGTGACCTGCTCAATAAATCAGATTTAATATTGGCATAGAGATTTATACCCTCCTCTCTATCTAAAGAAAATGAAGGATTTCTCACCAGTGACATTTTGATTACATAAAGAGAAAGAAATCAGGGTAATGTTTCACTAGATATTAAACAGCATAAAATAGAGGAAAAGATTACATATATTCACAAAATATAGTTCCTTAATAAAGAAATTTAATCATGTATGTCTCAGTAAGTTTTGGTTTATATAATAAAATTAAAAATTAGGGAAATGGTATTTCTGTATTCCAAGTACTTAGCTATCAGCTGTCTCACAGTCTCTGGTCTCCACCTCAAGAGCCTGCTGGTTGAAGGCGACAGTTGTGTTTCTCTTCCCAGTTCTTAGAGAGCAGGTCTCTGGTCACTATGCTCCCTCCCAAGTAGACTCTAGACATGACTTTCTGAATAACCCCACTCCACCTTGAACCTGGTGCTTTTGGTTCGATGTTGCTGTGAAAAGGTTATCTCATCAGACTAACAAATGGACTGCTGAACCAGCTGACACTCTGCGGCTGGACAAGGCCTGTGCTCCTGGCTCAATTACAGACCAGCCAATGGGGGTGCTGGAAAGAAGGCTCAAGGTGATTAATTGATTGCAATGTCAGAGTGAGCAAGTTACCGCTCACCGCCCTAAATGTAAGCTGGCACTATAAATGAGAACAGAGGAGAAACAAACTAGTTGGGACGGAAGTATCAGGGGACAGCAGGGAACAATGAGAGACAGCTCGGGCTCAATTAAAGAGAAGGAGGCTTCCAAAGGAACCCTTTGCACCCGTCCCGTTGGGGAGCGGTCCCTGGCTGGGCCCCCTGTGTTCTCTGTATTTTCCATCTGATAGACTCCTAACATAAGAAATAGAATCCTAACATAGAAATAGAATTCCCGAAGTACAATATTTGAAAAATGAATGCAGAGAGGTTTGAATTTTATTACTACATGGCTATGGGTCTTTAAAAATGCTGAGGAAATAATACTGTAGGGATCTGAAGAGGCAGACCTCCCCTCTATTCCAGAAAGGAAGAGGCTTCTGGAGGCTCAGCTAGTGTGTCCCACCAAGGGTCCTTCTTCAGAGGTTCCTGTTTCCTGCTCCACATGAAACCCGGGCGGCAATCAGCGTGGACGGCCTGCTGAGGATCCCGTGTCGCTGCCAGGAGACATTCAGAATGAAAACCTAAAGAAAAAAAAACCAAAACAACGGAGGAGAAATGAGAAGCGGGCGAAGAGATCACAGCGAGGTGAGGATGCTGTGAAGCAGAACAGAGGGATGTGCTAAAAGCTGGCTGTGAGAGGAAGACCTTTTCTTTCTTTCTTTCTTTTTTTAACAACCTGAACAGAATGGTGTGGAAACTGCCAAAGAACTGCGAAAGACGGTGACAATGACAAAAAAGAAAAAGAGAAAGATTTAAAGCCTCTTCACATACAAAGATAGGAGGACACCCCAGGAACAAAAGCTCGCGTCAGCGCAGCAGGCATGGCAGGGAGCTCAGGTCGCCGCCTTCCTCCTCACGCTCATATTTCAGCCCAAGTTTTGACAATGGGAAGCAGCACAGGACAAGGGACATAAACTGCCCGCGCAGTGATTAATAAGCCAGACTGCCTCCCCAGAGCCAGCGGCTCTCTGGAAACATCTATCAGCAGCAGGTTTGTTAGGAAACGCAGGACAGTCAAACCACTACTTTAATCCTGAGCCACTGAAAAATTAGGGAAACGCCTGGGGAAGGAAGATGAAGGGGAAGAGAAATGTGGTTGGGAAGAACTTCCTTCATTTAGAGCTGCAGTGGAAAGCAAAGTAACCCTGCTCAGCACTAGCACTGCCGATACTTTCAATCCTTTCCTGGACTCAAAGCTGCTTATCGCTTTAGAATCCATGCAATTTAGACTATGTTATTTTATCTTAATCTCAGCCACAAAAACAGGGCGAAGGGAATAAGATGCTAACTGCAATGTATTTCTCAGTGTTGTGGGTTGCCGGTTATTGTGTGCAGTCTGAACAATCACAGCTTTTTATCCTATTTTCTGTTCAGTTAGTACATAATCATGACTTTGGTTAAAAGGCATTTTCAAGCAAATCTTTCATCTTGTTGCAGTGTGGTTATTAGTTTAGTGAGGTGTAACTTCTACAATAATATACAATGACTAAAGTTGTTCTAACGATTGAGGAATAAGAATAATGCTTCAACCACATGTTGTTATCCTAATATATGGGGCATATTATAATTTTAAATAAATATGTTCATCTTATTTATATGGTATCTTCCCCAAACTATTGCAAAAATAGAAGATAAAATGTTTTGACTTAAGCAATGAAACAGACATTATATCTCAGAAACCTTTTATTTTCATAAATAAGGATAATAACTTCTATGGAATTCATTTACAGTATTGTCTTATGAGTAACCATTTTTCAACACAAATTATTTATTTATTGCATATTCAGTGCAGGAAAAGAATCTTCACATACAGACTCATTAGTGACTTTTTTCATAGTATGTTGCATACATAAAATTATATTTAATGAGGGAACATTAATCCTGAATTATGCTTTGTTGCTTTAAATTAAAATTATATTATGGCTTCATTCCTTTTTCCTGTTTTAAGTATTTAATGTTATCCAGATAGCCTGATTAATGCAATGGTGAAAACATCAGTTAACATGAATTTGCATTTTAAATATGTCACATATGCACACTGCTGAAGAGATAAAAATATTAAATACTGTTTTTTGGTAGTGTAATGGCCGTTACGAATCTCTCATAGGAACTTAAGGATATCATCTATCACCCTCAAAGCCACATGTCCATCCAATAAAATCCAAATCCCAAAGGTCATTTCTACTTGATGAAAGTTCTTCTTAGGAGGAGAGCCAAGGGCCAGTGCTTCATTAGAGCTTCGGTCTCCGGAGTGGTCCAGGAGGAGGAGGGTGGAGAGTGAGGGCAGGGGTTTGCCATCGTGTCACTGCTTCCACACGAGATTGACTGGAACGCTGAGGACAGTGTAGGTGTGAGCTCCACTTATGTTATGAGATTTAACTTCTATATGAAAACGTATATATTTGTTTATAAATACAAATACAAATATATAAATATTTTAACACTAGAGGCCCAATGCACAAAGATTTGTGCAAGAATGGGCCTTCCTTCCCCTGGCTCCTGGCACCGCTTCTGCTCCAGCCTGGAGCCACCTTTCTGCCTTCCCATGCTGCCCAGAGGCCCCAGCGGCTGGGACGGTGCAGGACGGCTGCGTCGTCGCCATGGCGATGCAAGCGTCCCACCCCTGAAAGCTCTGTGCCTGCATATGCAAATTAACCCCCATCTTTGTTGGGTTAATTTGCATACTCACTCCTGATTGGCTGGTATGCATTGCAAAGGTATGGCCAATTTGCATTTTCCTCTTTTATTAGTGTAGATATATTTAACAAATATGTGTAAAATGCCTATATTTGTTTATATTTTACCATAGGAAAATTGGTGGTCATCACCCTTTCAATTTCCTTTTTTTGTCAATATGCCAATGGTTAGCCTCAATTGGAATTTATTACTTCCTCTTCCTTGCTTCTTCAAACTCTCAAACTCTTAGAAGAACTGGCCTATATCTGAATATACATTTTGTTCACACTCCATAGGATGTAATTGGATCAAGGGTTAGGGCCCTCACTAGTGATAGGAAGGAGAAGTTTGGCCCAAGCCAATGAGCTATAATTGTGTAAAACATTACTACCATTTTTTTGTTATTATCATGTTTGAATCAAACAAACATAGATGAATTCCTCAGCAAGTATCATGGCTGGAGCCATGGCTGGAGCTTCAGGTTATGCCTATTTTTAGGAATTTGGGTTAAATGCAGCTCAACACAAAGGCAATCAATGACCAACAATTAACCATTTTTTTTGAAGTCTTTATTGTATTTCAAGGCAAATTCTTTACTAAATTTCAAGAGGACTTGTAGGTGTAGAAAACATTACTTCCCTACTAATTCTGTTCACATAGGAGTCTGAGGCCAAGTGCATGGGGACAGTGCTATGCTCTATGAGAAACAGGATCCACTGCAGGAGAGAGTCTGGGGAAAATGCACTCGCTTGTGTGCACTTTGTCGCTTTATGAAAATGCTGCATCAAAGTAGCTCGCTGGTCTGAGGAATTGACTCCTTGGTGAGAGAGAAATCATTTATAATCCCAATATACAAAATTAAAAACAAGCACAAAGCACTTTATTGTTTTTCTAAGTTATAAAGTGTAAACCTGGCTAAGAGCAGTAGCTTTGCAGTTTGGATCACTCCAAGAAAATATAAACAGATATTGCTTTGAACAATAGATAAACTGAGGGACTCACTTAATCAGTGTCCAGCTTCAGAATGTTGAACCAGTAATTCCATGGTGTTAGTTAGTGCCATGATTTTATTTTCTCCATTCTGCCACATACAGTGCCCGCTTCACCTCATGACCTTCTCCCATGGAACAAAGAGTGACATCCAGGGACAATCAGCTTCTTTCTCATCCATGGAAGACAGGGGTAACTTATCAGTACCACTTTTTAAGTTAAAATCTTCAGTAGTATCTAACAGAGATCCCTTCAAATTCATTGGCCTTATTGAATCTCATTGCTCTTCTTTAGTTAATCACCCTGAACACAAACCAATTGGACCCCTCCTGGAACTGAGGGTGGAGCAAAGTCCCCAGGACCTACTGATGACACCAGAGAAAGGTTCTCTTGGGAAGGAGGGGGTTGAATGTTGGTAGCAGCCAGTAATGTACACAATTCATTGATAAGATGCAGACAATACTCTGCACTGTGTACTACTATTTTACACGAGCATTGTTAGTGGTTCATCCCAGATAGCCTAGATTATTGCTATGTCGACTACAATTCCTTTAAGCAGGTGATGTAGAAAAGGCTACTACCTTCTGATTATACAAGGCTGAAATGTAGAATATCGTGTTTACCAATGGATGGTTTAGTGACAATGGTGAGGCAAATTGCTCTGTGAATGTTCTCTGATGATAAAGAAAGTATAAGTATGAGCCCATCTAATTTAGACTTTAAATAGGCAGACACTTTTTATGTGTAGGTGCAATATTAAATATTTTTCTAGAAACAAAATATTTTCAATAGAAAAATCTTATTGAAGAGTGTGGAGATAACTTATTTCAGCTGGAGGTGGCCAAAGAATTACATTGTCATTTTATAAAAAGAAAAAGCACATAGATAATTTACTAACATATTAGAAAATAAGCCATCTTGAGGATAGCACATTTTAATAAATTTGGAATGAAAGCTATTGTAAATATTACTAAATAGCTAGATTTATAAAGACATTGTATCTAAAACATTGCAGATTCTGGGATTGTCTTATAATATCATGGTTGATATTCTGAAGTGATAATAAAGCCAAAGTATTGTTCAGTTCTCTACAAAAATGATGTTTTAAATCAACATTAAGTTCATTGATACATTTCATAAATTGTTTCCTCATTGAAAAATCAACAATAAAAAGCAGGATGAGACCTTGCTGGGTACCTCACTTGGTCTGCGTGTTGTTCATACACTAAAAGGTTGGAGGTTCAATCTCTGGCCGGGTGCATGCAGAAGGCAACCGATTGATGTTTTTCTCTCACATTGATTTCTCTCTCTAAAATCAATTATTTTTTTTAAAAAAAAAACACAGTAAGAATGCAATATAAGCAGAAAATTGCTCTTAGCAATTAAAATTTAGAAAGTAAATAGTTGAAATTGGCACCCTTTAAAGAAGTACAGAAACACAAGAGAATTATTTAAAGGCATTGCAGTGAGTACAGTTTAAACTTACAAACTGGAGAATGTTATTTTTTGGAGCCAGGGTGGTAGATTTTGTTTCTGGACTCCCAAGCATCTACTCAATCTTTTAAAAATGGTATCTTTATTGTTGAAAGTAGTCATTATGTAAAAGATTCCTACCTATAGTGCCATACGAGAGGCTGCACACAGCACTATTGGCATAGGAGGACAGACATATGGACACACTTCTATGGGTCTACACCTGACTGCTTCCACCTGCTAGCACCTGTGTTTTTGACTGAGACCCTTCTCTGAGGGCCTGACCCCACTCTGCCCTCCCATCACTCCATGGGGGATCTAGTGGGTTACTTCTCTTCTGGAGCAGCTACAAAGCAATAATTTAAGGTCTTCCCATCTATTGGGTGGTCTTTCAAAATTTCCCAGTCTGAGCACCAGTTGCCTACATGAAACACATCTTGAAGGGTCACCTTTCATAGGCTTATTTCTTCACCGCCCCCACCCCCCACCCCACTGAGATTAACAAACACAGACATACTTGCATTCCCTCTGTTGTTTTAAAGTCCATTTCTCAAAGAGACCGACCAATGATATTTACTCTTACTTTTCCTTGAACAATATATCTGTTTGCATTCTCTGCCTGTGATTTGGATGGAAATGACCTTGCTCTGAGTCCAGGAGTAGATCCCCCCACCCTGCCCCCCTGCCTCAGGCCAACAGAAGTAGCACATTTTTTCTTTTTAAAATATATTTTATTGATTTTTTACAGAGAGGAAGGGAGAGGGATAGAGAGTTAGAAACATCGATGAGAGAGAAACATCGAACAGCTGCCTCCTGCACACCCCCTACTGGGGATGTGCCTGCAACCAAGGTACATGCCCTTGACCGGAATCAAACCTGGGACCCTTCAGTCCACAGGCCGACGCTCTATCCACTGAGCCAAACCAGTTAGGTCAACATTTTTGTGTCCTCTGTGAATAGTTAAGTGATGGCCAGTGAAATTATTTTGGATAATAGAAAAAATGAGTACAAACATTAGTGTAAAGAGACCATGCTTGACTATCTCTGTTTTGTTCTCTGGTGTGACACAGAATGGAGACATTCATAAAGGTGTGTGTGTGTTGGGGTGGGGGGGCAGCAGGAGACGCAGCGGAAGTGCAGGAAAGCACATGTAACACCTGAGAATGAGCCCGAAGCAGTAGAGGTTGGAGCTGAGAGATGGATTTGGTGGCATTGATCTAATGGTTCAAGCTTCTTCTAATAATTGCTTCCTCTGATAACATGAAAATTATACATTTTCTTAGCCAATAATTGTCCTGTATTTTCATGAAATTTTGAATTGGATTTTCTGATTCTTGCAAATAAAACAGTTGAGTCCAAGCAGTTTTTGAGAACCTCAAATAGAATAACATAATTACACATAAGTACTTAAAACTATAATATTAAACTAATACATTTGTTTTTCTTCGTCTAAGATATGGTTTAAGTTTTTTGCTTATAACTGAAACATTAAAGTAAAAATTTTAGTCTGTATTTCAAATTTCCTTCTCATTTTGTTCACCAACCATTATTTGGGGCCTTACCTTGTACAAAACAAATGGAAGGCATGGTTCTGCACTTACTCTAAAGAAGACATCTGTAATGGGATAAATGACATGCCAGACATGAAAATACAACCTTACTGCATCCCTGAGCAAACGCTATTTGGTTTTAGTTTGATACAGGTGAGAAAAATGAGACTCAGAGAGTTTAACTATAACTTGTTTAAGCTTTATAATTGGGAGAGTTAGGGTAAGGATATAGAAGTTATGATTCTGGATGTACGATTTTTTTCTACTGTATTAAATAAACTAGTTTTTTAAATAGTTCAATGTGTTTTTTAAACTGAGATATAATTGACATGTAACATTGTGTAAGTTAAAGGTGTACATGTTGGTTTGATACATTTATGTATTCTAGTATGATTACCACTGTAGTATTACCTAACACATCTTCCATGTCACATAATTATCATTCCTTTTTTTGTGATAAGAACAATGAAGACCTACTCTGCTAGCGACTTGGAAGTTTGCACTAGAGAATGGCTGGCTACTGCCACTATGCTGTGCGCTAACCCCCAGACTGGCCCACAGGTGCGTGCTTGTGCCCTGAACAACATGTCCCCAACCACTCCGCCCCCACCAACCCTGCCTATCCTTTCTCTACTTTCTGTTTTTAAGAATTTAGCTTTCTTAGTTTCCACATATAAGTGAGATAATACAATATTTGTCTTTCTCTGTCTGACTCATCTCATTTAGCATAATGCCTTCAGGTCTATTCATGCTGTTGCAAATGGTAAAATGTCCTTCTTTCTCATGGTTGAATATTGAATAATATTCAAGTATATATAAAACTGCCAGGGAAGATGGAAATCTTATTACTCTAGTACCTCAAAAATCAAACACGGAAACTATCTATTTTTTATGCTTAGATGTGGCCTTGCCTGGAGGATGATGGACCCCATAGGTAGGTTATCATTGCCACTTAGAATTTTAAGAGGGAGGTGTAGACCACACACTATCATAGAAATTGGAAGGGTGATAACTAACACCTGAGAGATAGATATATGGGCCCTTATGAGTGAGGTTTTAGGGGAGAAAGTGGTTCTTCACTGTTGAAGAATCACTGATACAGATCTCACAGCCTCCTTGCCAGCACTGGTTTCACTTATGCAAATATGTGTCACCAGCTGCATTCAACGCAGGACACAGAAGAAATGGAAGGGATGACCCAACAAACAAAATGATTGTTTTTATTATTTTGGAATCAACTGAAAGTTCATGGAAATTAGAAAGATAAATACAGAAGAAAAGGAACACCTACTCTGATACATTTTGCCTACCCTTGGATATTTTCAAAATGGATTGGAATTAATTTAAAATTTCCTCATGTTTTTTAATAGTAAGATATGAGGCACAACCTAATTTCCTGTGGGGAGTTGATTAAAATCCTTCCATGTATGCTAATATACAGAGTAGACTCAAATAATGTTTAGCCTCTGTTCATACGGAGAAAGAGAGAAAAATCAAAAGGACTAAAAAAAAGTGGGAAGTGGTGGTGAAAAACTGGTTTTATATATGTTAACCTTTGATGGCCATTGCTAAAGAAAAATGCACTCATTTCTGAATAGCAGATTAGCATGAAAGAAAATTTTATCTCTATCTGATTTTCTCTTTGGAAAACTGAAATTTGATGAGAGAATCACATAAAAGGAAAAGTAGAGAACAGTTTGATGTTCTTTTTGTAAGGAAAAGGGTTTCTGCACTTTTCAATATCCCTGAACTCTTTTACATCTCAAACCTTCTAAATCCTGGTAAAAGTTTGGAACATTATTTTAAGCATAAAGGACAGAAGGTGGCCTGGAACCCATGTGAGGTTATAGATCAGGACATGGTTCTCATACCAAGTTACATCACTGTGTCTTCCCTGGGTGGCGAGCGAGGAGGCGCCTTGTGGTGGCCTTGCTGGGGTCGCAGGCTGCGGCCTGTATGCTGCAGAGCACAGTGCACAGAAGAAGCTACTGAAAGTTTGGTGAAGACAACTGATTCATTGTGGAGAAACAATGAAGCCAATAAGAAAGCACAGAAGAGCAAACATGGAGAAAACAAAGAATGAGGTGTCAAAATTGTTGAGTTTTTTCTTTCTTTTTACCTTGAAGCTGGATATTTTAGTTTAAACTCTTACAGGAACATTTATTCCAGATAATGACAAGACCCAGCATGTTTTCATGGAAATAAGCGCCTGAGGAGGTATAAAGACAGATAAGCAAACTACAGATGTCAACTAAAAGCTATGGGGCTACACAGATGAGTCAGGTCCCTGTTTGAAGTCATCCAGAATGGTGGCAGAACTCCAGTCTGGAACAAAAAATAGAAGTGGTAACTTTTCAGGGTGTGGGGATGAATAGCAGTTTAGCATGAAATAAAAGTGGAGTTAGGGGTTAACATATTTTAATGCCATTGAATCTCAAATGCATAGGGTTTCTAGTTTTATTTATTTATTTTTTTATTTAAGTTAGGAGCATAATGGTCTAGCATAGAGAATGACAATTGCAGAGAATAGTGACCAGCTGTCAGCCAAAAGATGCACATGGGGAAATGGACATTCTCAACTGACTCCAATAAGTGTAGTCCTCCAGAGGAGAGAGATAAGTCCTATTTTCCTTAATCTTAGGAAAGTGAACAGGAAATTATCTCACTATGTCAAAGGGGAAGGTGAAAGGGTTTGTGGAATCCACACCTTAAAAGGTGTTTCCAGAGAATGAGGAACAACATCTGGTAAGATGTAAATAGCAGAAGTGTAGGTCAGGAGATGACCTGGTCATGCACATAGAATTTCACAGAAGCTTTGTTCACAAAAATGAGTTTTGCAGGTTTAAAAGCATCTCCAAGAAAACAAACCAAAAGAATAGCCAGATGTAAGACAGTTTAAAATAGTGGCAGAGAGCTGGTCAGCCATGTGCATCTTTTGGCTGAGAGCTGGTCATGTATATAAATAATTTGGAAGTTAGAAAGAAAACCCCTAAAAGGGTAGTGAGCATGAACTGGAGTATTGTTCTGCGAGGGACTTGACTTGTGTGGAGCAGAGCGGAAGAAGAAAGTCCAATGCCAGACCCTCTGTCTGAGTCCCTTCGATGCTTGTCCAGGAAACCATGTCATTCTAAGTTGCTCCATTTCACCTGCTTGAGTTAATATCCAAAGTGGTCAGACTCAGCTGGGGTCATTTTCAGTGTGAGGATAAGATGATTAAGTGATTTGCCATGTCTTCAAAATTATACTCATTTGCTCATTAAAATGCAAGTGAAAATGATGGTAAGTGACAATAATCTAAACCAGCGGTCACCTACCAGTGGTCTGCGGACCTCTGGTGGTCTGTAAGGTCCTAAAGGTTGGTGACTACTGATCTAAACAATGTACTATTGCTGAAGACAAAAAATAAAAATAAAAATACTATGTCCTGGTTTTTGTATACAGCTTAAGGAGAAAAAGTGCCAAATTCCATGCAATCTATACTAATAAAAGGGTAATATGCTAATTAGACTGGATAAACCAGACATCATTCCAGATGTCCTTCCTGACAAAGCCTGGCTGGCCCGGGGGTGGGGGAAGCCACCCAGGGTCTCAGGTGGCTGTGGCCCGTCAGAGGGAGGGAAGCCTGGGTCCCAGGTGCTGGGGCCAAGGCAAAGGCAGTTAGGGGCAATTAGGCAGGCAGGTGAGCAATTAGGGGTAATCAGGCAGGCAGGGGAATGGTTAGGGGTGATCAGGCAGGCAGGCAGGAGAGTGGTTAGGAGCCAGCAGTCCCGGATTGCGAGAGGGATGTCCGACTGCCAGTTTAGGCCCAATCCTTGTGGCAGTCGGACATCCCCTGAGGGGTCCCAGATTGCAAGAGGGTACAGGCCAGGCTGAGGGACCCCCCCTACCCCTGTGCATGAATTTTATGCACCGGGCCTCTAGTATGTGTGTGTGTGTGTGTATGTGTGTGTGTGTGTATGCCTAAGTGACCATTATGGCCATAGCTATGATGCGCACTGACCATTAGAAGTCAGGAGCTGCCCCCTGGAGGTCAGTGCACTCCCACAGCCAACCTCCCACAGTCCCTTCCCCTGGCCAGCTGGCCCAATGGCCCCATGACCCAATCACCCAGTTGCAACTGGGCAGCCCAGATTGGGCCAGGCCGAGGGAGCTGTGCACAGGGCCTCTAGTTGAATATAAACATTTAGTCTTTGGAAACTATTGTCTAATAAAAACCTCATTTTAGAATTAGCAACCAGTGAATAGAAATAGGAACGATTAACCTAGAATGCAATTTATGCAATAACATTTTTTCATTTTCCGTAATGTTTCCAACTTTTTGGTAGACACACTTATACATAAAAAATGACTGTTCATTCTTTGTCAACATACAAGACAACATCTGGATTAAAGCGAGGCTATTGAGCAATCTCTGGACAATCTAAGCACAAGGAACCCCGTGTCCCCCGGCCTGCTCACCCGGGAGGCGTCCACACTGCAGTTCAGGAAATGGGATGTGGCAGAGCATCGCCCCAGGCTCAGGGCCCCGGAGGAAGTGCACCCCCACTTCTCCCGCTGCTCTTTTCCCCAAACAGTAAGACAATGCTTAAACGTGTGCATTCATTTGAAGGACAAAGGGGATCCTGTTTTTTATGCTTAAGTAGCAAAATATTCATAACTCGCCAAAGCCATTCAAAATTGGAAAAACCGGCACTAAAATAAAATCCCTCCCAGCTTTCGCATTTCATCATTTCAGAGGCAAACAGTGCGCAGTGACTGACTAAACTCCATCTCTCCATTTAGATCAACATCGCTGGGACGCTTACAGAAAACGGAGTTAAGCCCCTCACGGCTGTGCGGGGAGTATGTGAATTCCTCGAGTGAGCGGATTCATTTGCCATACCATTTTCAGCTCCCAATTATTAAAATTGCGCAGATAAGAGGAAGAGTGAGAAATAGCCAGGCACCACACCCGCTGTGCTGAGCTGTTTAGAGGGACAGGGCTTGAATATTAAATTATCCAGAAGGCAAAACTGTGTAATAAACACGAAAAGCCTATTCTCTCGGGAACTCAGGCAGTTCTTAGAAGGGTAAGGGCATTTGGGCACCCCGGGGGGTTAGTGCAGAAATCACCTGTGAGTGTACCCCACGCCAGGGGAGGTGCGCGGGCCGGGGGACAGGGGCACAGATTCAGACCCACGTTCTCGCGGGGCGCTAATCTGCCCGCCTTGGCTGAGGAGCGTTGGGGGCATTTGGAACCTCCATGATCATCAGGGTAGCAGCTTATTTAAAACAAGGAAGTATACATGGCATTCTGCTCTGGTTAAAGAATTGGTTTTGAAGAGAGCGTGACGACAGAGGACTCTAGGGAAGAGTGAGTGTACACAATTTCCCAAACGCCGCATTTACCCAGGGGCGCGTCTGGGCGGCGGGCGGGGCTGAAAAGGCGCTCTGGGAGGTTTCCTGGTGCAACTGCGCACGGGCTCGGGGCGAGCGGTGGCTTGGTTACAAATACAATCTCTTCCTGACCTCGCTTGCTTGCTTTGGGATGATCTCATTCAAATGTCACTTTAGATTCCGAACGTTCCTAGTTCCTAGGTGTGTTGCGTGGCCTGCTGTGGTCTGTATGGCCCGTCCCTGGTCCGCAGCAGGAGGGGAGCGGAGGCTGGTTTAGCCAAAGCCATGGAAGTCAACTCTGCGCTCTGATCCAGTAGCAGGTGTGGGTCCAAAAGCCACAGGGGTGCTGCTGGTAGACCTCAGAGTCATGAGCGCTGCGAATGTGAAGGAGCAGAAGGCCGAGGAGGAGAGGGGTGTGGAAGAGTTGTCTCGCCCCTCCGTATCCCCATAACCACTTGTCTAAAGCCTGCTTTTCTGAAATTCCTGTAGCTACTCCAGCTTTCCCGTGAACAGTGTTAGCAAGATACTCATTATCCGTTTCTCCACTTTACACCTGTCTGAACCCTTATATTTAGAGTGGTTTTCTTATACTCAATATAAAACCGGCCTTGGGGGGAGTCCATTACCACAATCGCGGTTGTTATCTGGTGTCTTTTCATCACTCCCATTTACAGCTGTCAGTTTCCTTTCCATCTTTTTATTGGGGCCGGGTGGGGGGGGGGGCGGGTATCTCTGCTTTTAACCTAACGTTTCATGTTTCCATTCTTCCCTTTCTCTTCAGTTATCAACCTACAGTTTAAAAAAAATTAGTGTTTAGTTATCCTGGTGTTTACACTATATTTGGTAAATTATGCACAGATCCCTCCAAATAATATGATGCGTGTATTGTAGGTACTTTGTAACAAAGTACCCCATTCTCCTCTTGTGCCTTGTGATATTGCTACCACTTAGTTCACTTATTTTTATATTACCACCCAGCAATTACCTATTATTATGAAGTTAAATAGTTATCTTTCAGATGAAGATTAAGAAAAATAAAATCTTTTACTTAATCTTCATTTATATCTTCTGTAACACCTTTTGTTTATGTAGTCCCAAGTTTCTGCCCTATTTTATTATTCTTCTGCCTGCAGAAATTCTTTTCACATTCATTGCAGGTCAAGTCTGAAGGTAATATGTTCTGTTTCCTCCGTTTTTTATCTGAGAAAGTCTTTATTACTCCTCAATTTATGAAGGATGATTTTACTGAATTTTTTTGCTTTTTCCTTTCAATACGTGAAGGGTTTACTCACTCTCTTTTTCATTGCAGGGCTTCTGAAAAATAAGTAAGACCACTGTAATCTTTATCCTTATTCTTAGAAAAGTATGTTTTTCACCTATAATCCAGCTTTATTTAAGATTTCATCTCTGTCCATTATCTCTGAGTTTGAATATGACATGCCTAGCTGTTTTTCATTTTGAAGTTGAGGCTGCTTGGTGTTCTTGGAGCTTCATGGAGGTGTGGTTTGGTTATTGAGCTACAATAACTGGGCGTCACTCTTAGACATTGTTTATTCAAATGTTTCTTCCCTGTGGTTTTTCTTTTGCTTCTGGCCTTCAAAGTAAGTGTCTACTACACCTTTTGATATCATCCCACATTCCTTGATGCTTTTATTTTTTAAATTTTAATCTTTGCATTACAGTTTGAGAAGTTTCTATTGACTTACCAAGCTCATCAGTCCTGTCCCCAGCAGTGTGCAATCTACTGATGAGCTTGTCAAAGGCATTCTTCATTTGTGCTCTGGCTTTGAATCCTAGCATTTCCTTGGACTCCTCTTAGAGTTGCCAGCTCTCTGCTTATGCATCTGTTCCTGCACATTGTCTCATTTTTTCTGTAAGGCCTTTTACATATTTCACAGTTCATATAAAATCCCCATCTATCATTCCAACATATGTATCAAATCCAAGTCTAATTTGGATGATTACTTTATCTCTTGGCATCCTTGTAAATTTTCTAAAACTCAACATGTTTGATTAGATAATAGAAACTCAGGTAAATCGACTTTAGTGAAAAGATTTATGTTGATAATGGGTTAAGTTGTGCTATGTTTTTGTTGTAGCGATAGATACCAGAGTCTTTAAATTCTTAACATGTCCTTGTTTTTTGTCTCCCCTCTTGAATCTGTGCCTTACAGCTGTTTCACTGATAATCCACTGACGTGACGCTATCCCGGAAACCTGGAGGTGTTGTAGTGAGATGTGGCAGAGAGGGAGAGAGCCATAATCTTCCCGTTAAATCTTACCTCCCAGCCTGTCTCAGGGCTGTGGCCTTCTCAAACAGTTCCCCTGGTTTTATCTTCCTCCCAACTCTCTTACCAGCTGCAGCTTCTCCAGCGTTTTTCCTTGCAGCCTTAACTCCTGTGGACTGTGGTTTGGTGTTTGTGTTGTTTTCTTTTTCCCCTTAAGTGTCACAAGCAGAGTGGAGTGGGGACATTCCCTCCTTCTTGTTGGAATAAAGTTTTGGAAGTGCACTGTGTCGAAATCCTCTCCCCTGAGTAATACTAGGCTGTTTTTATGGATAAGGCTATCGTCTTATTTCGCACAGGCTCCATCCCTGTCCTCCTGCCAGAGTTGTGTGGGATCTTTCTCAGATGTCCACAGTGGGAACGTGTTGACTTACTGGAAGAAGAAGCTCATGAAAGTGAGAATACTTGCCTAAGACTGCTGTCCTCAGGAGTTTGTGGATCTTATACTATTCCACACTCACCCTCCAATGATTCTTAAAAATTTATATTCAATTATTCTTACAAGACCCTGGCTCCAGAGGCTACTCCTACAGATACACAGCTCTCTGGTGCTACAGCTCCAGAGACTGGATGCTCCAGTCTCTCCAGAATTTGGGGTGACATCTGCCCTGTGAATTCCATCTTTCAGTGGGTATGAGATATCATTGATTTCACTTGTTTATTTTTATTTTGTTTTGTTTTGTTGTTGTTAAGGGCTGAAGGACAACTTTCAACCCTTGCTATACCGGAGCTGAAATTGGAAATATCTTAGATTTAATTTTTTGAAGGAGAAAATCTTGCATTTTTTTCATGAACAATACCTGGTTCATGCATGGAACTGGAGAACCAAGCCAAGTCTTTATGAACAATGCTGGGTCTTCAACTAACAGACACAGGGCGGCTTCTAGGTGATGCCATGTTATCCCCAGAGAAGAAGGGGCTGAAGATGGAGAGAAGATTTAAGATCTTTTGTATTTCAAATAAAGCATGGAGCCCTTTATAATTTTTTTATGGTAGTAGGAGTTCACAGGGTGAAGACATGTTCTCAACTCTGCTAAAAGTTGCTTCTTTGATTTCCCCTTTGATGAAGGAATGAACGGTCTTGCCACTCAGGAGAGAATTTCCTAGGAGGGTGAGGAATAAGAAATTAACTCTCTTTCATGCTTTTCACAATGGTTCTTCAATGACAATATAAAAATTGTTTTAAAATGTTAGAACTCTTTCCTTTCCCACGTTCCACCTTACTCATTAAATGTTGTCTATTTAGTTAACCTCAGTTGAGGTATCATTGCCTTCCAATATCAATATTGAATGATCAAATGTGTTTTCGTGGAATGCAGTACTTTCTCTTCTTGAGTAGTAAAAAATATTGATAGCACATCTATGCTAATATTATGAAATATAGAATTAAGGGACACTAATAAAATATAACTACATGACAGGATTAACATAAAATAATCTGTTTACAAATGGGTCAAATTTTGGCAAGTATATGCAGTATGCTTTATATATCCTGAAAACTAGGATACTGTCAAAATATTTATTTTGAATCCTAGATTATTAACTTTGGACCATAAGGTGTTAGGAGGCATAGATTTTCCATCTGATTGTTACTGTTTGTATATGTCTATCCATACCAAAGTAGACTAAACACTTTATCAACTGTGGAACATGTGAGGATATGGGTTCCGATCATTCTTTGCTGTTTGTCCACAGTTGTTTCCAAAAAATAAGGACAAATATAGCATATTTTTATATTTAATATGCACTCTGTTAATTTCTATACAGTTTTATGTTTATCTCCTACCTGTCTAATAATTGGTGAAATATAATCATACTTTCTCATAGGCATGATTGAAACTCATATGCTCTCTTCTCAGAACTCAGAAGTAAGGACAATCATCGGTTATGTCAGTAAAGTAAATGACTATCTCATCTACATAAAGAAAAGTAGTGCTATGCATCACGTGTCAGCAAGAAAATGCAAGTTTACACAGCACTGAGACACCACTGCACACCCAGGAGAGCGGTCAAAGTCCAGAATACCTACAGCCCCAAATGCTGGCAAGGATGTGGAGCAGCAGAAACTCTTATTGCCTACTGGTGGGAATGCAAATAGTGTGGTCATTTGGCAAGACAGTTTGATAGTTTCTTACAAAACTAAATATAATGTTACTGTATTATTCAGCAATTGTCTCTGGGTGCAGCCAAAGCCTATATAAGAATGTTACTGATGCTTCATTCATATTTGCCAAAACTTGGAAGCAACCAAGATGTCCTTAGGAAAGTGAACGGATAAATAAACTGTGGTCCATCTAGACAATGGTCCATCTAGACAATGGTTACTATTCAGTGTAAAAAAGAGATGAGCTAGCAAACTATAAAGAGACATAGAGGAAACAAGTGCATATTATTATGTGGAATAAGACAATATAAAAACCACATCATGCATTATTCCAACTGCAAAACATTCTGGAAAAAGGCAAAACTATGGACACAGTAAAAGGATCAGTGGTTGCCAGGGGCAGAGGTGGGAGGGAGGTAAATAGGTGAAGCACAGTGGTTTTTAAGGTAGAAAAAAATACTCTCTATAATCTTATAATGGGGGGTACGTCATTATGCCTTTGTCCAAACCCATAGAATGTACAACACAGAGGTCAGTGGTCATGTAACCTAGGAACTTTGGTGGCAATGATGTGTCAATGTAGGTCCCCCATTTAACAGATGCCCTCTCTGGTGAGGGCGATGCTAATGAGAAGGCTCTGCATGTGTGATGGCAGGAAGTTATGAGAAATCTCTACCTTCTTCTAAATTTTGCCATGAACCTAAAACTCCTGTTTAAAATGTCTTTTGGTAGGGGAGTGGCGGGGGTTAGAGAGCAACCAAAGGACTTGTATGCATGCATATTAGCATAACCAATGGACACAGACACTGGGGCGGTGGGGGCTTGCTTGGGTGGGAATGACTGGGGGGGTCAATTGGGGGAAAAGAAGACATATGTAAAACTTTAGAGAATAAAAAAATGTTGATTCTAGGATTTTGATTAAGTAATTATAATTGGTAAGGATAGCTAGTAAGACACTTTTTCATAATTTAAGCAAGCAAACATATTTCCTCTTCGTTTCTCTATTTTTTAACATCACCCTGAAACCTATTACTTTTCAAAGACAAATTAAGTTGCATTTCAAGTTCAATTATTTTATTTTTCATGCAGAATGTAGGAAACATTGTCTGTAATTCAGTGTTGCTGTAACTCTGTGAGAATATCTATTTTTTTTATTTGAAAAGAATAGGGATTGATTATCATTAAAAACATTGGTATGTTTTATTTCATTTTTAAAATTTTATTGTTTAAGATATTACAAATAGTACACCTGTCTCTTTTTTTCCCCCACTGACCTCCCCCAGGCCTCCCCTACCCCCTGGTACTTGCCCTCGTTCCCCGCCCCCAGCGTCTTGAGTCTGTTGGTTGTGCTTATATGTATGCATACAAGTCCTTCATGAAAAATGGTATAAAGGATAATATTACAAACATAAATGGGTCAACAGCTAGTTTAAGATATAATGTATTATTATTTATTAATGGAAAATGTTATGAACCTGACAAACATTTAAATTATACATTAATATGCAAACATTAGTGTGGTTATTCTGATTTCCTTAAAGAAATGAATCTGGATTTTCATTATGATGATTTGTATGAATCTCCTTACACAAGGGACATAGAACTTTGTTTGCCAAGTGTCCATTTGACTTCCTGTCAATTTAGTGAACGATTATTTGAAAATCCACTATTGACCATCTGTTCTGTTGACAGAGTTGCAGCTGTGTCTATTTTGCTTTAATAAGTCTTAATAAATTATTGGATAGTTTAATGACACTCATGGAAATATAAAGTTGCTTGTTTTGGTTTGTGAGCTGGAGAACATGATCCTAATATGATTATCTGTTTCCAGCCAGCTTTGTTCACATGCAGAAATGCAGAATCAATTATTTTAAATGTATGCCTAATATGTCCCAGTTTCTAATTGGATACAAACTGAAAAAAACAACACTCCATTGATGTATCTGTAACTTCTCTGTATTTTATATTTGCTTCTTTCACTATCTTCATTATTTTTCTATTTTCTGAGATTTGATTACACTATTTTTACAATGTTTATAACTATCAGGCCAGCAGTTTTATGAAGAATGAGTGGACACCTAACAATGAGAATTTCTTTTCAAACAAAACACACTGAAAATTTACTTAATCACAAATGCTATTTTCAGGCGATTAGTATCATTCAAATTTGTGCTACCTTTTTTTAAGTCCACAATTTAATTAAACATATATCTGCTGAAATTCTTATATGTAACAGGGATTTTCACTACTCATGATTTGGGGTGAGCGTATTGTTTCTAACAGTAGAAACTCATTTACTCTTAATATATTTAGATCAGCGCATCATCGCAGGGGCCCACAAAAGGACTGTTCGGGTACATGCTTGATAGGAGTACAGATATACCTCTGATGTAAAAGGCATCCTCTCCCGATTGGGAAAGCAAACTTCTGTCCAGTTCAATTGGTTCGTCTTTTATTCGACTCATAATTTTGGTTAAAATAAAAGCGTTACCCTTGAGGCCTGGCTGGTGTGGCTCAGTGGTTGAGCGTTGACCCATGAACCAGGAGGTCACAGTGTGCATCCTGGTCAGGGCACATGCCTGAATTGGAGGCTCGATCCCCAGTAGAGGGCGTGCAGCAGGCAGCTGATCCATGATTCTCTCTCATCATTGATGTTTCTATCTCTCTCGCCCTTCCTCTCTCTGAAATTAAAAATAAAAAAAGCCTAAAAAATATTATCCCTGAGGACAAGTTAGACTTTGCCCCCTGTCTGAGCCCTTTGAATCAGATATGCTAGTGACCATAATGACAGCATTAACTGCAGTGCCTGAGAGAGGAAATACATAAAGATGCGAAATCTGCATAAATTAAGGCATTAGGTCAGCAGTCACTGTGATGTGAACTAAAGGTGAGATGACTTGACTCAGATTCACCCCGATTGTGTCCTTGCATGTCAGCTGCTAACAGGAAAGATGCTGCAATACTGCTACCTGTTTATGATCTGACAAGGCAAAGTGGTAACTGAAT
This sequence comes from Corynorhinus townsendii, assembly GCA_026230045.1. Classification (NCBI taxonomy): domain Eukaryota; kingdom Metazoa; phylum Chordata; class Mammalia; order Chiroptera; family Vespertilionidae; genus Corynorhinus; species Corynorhinus townsendii. The sequence continues at coordinate 5,694,088 of JAPDVU010000010.1, read as the reverse complement.
ATTTTAGGAAAACTGAAACTTTCTCATGACACTGTCCAAAACATTTGGTCAACACAGTATGGTTTGCCCTGTTCCTCTGTTAGTTTTGTTTTGTTTTTAATTTCTTTGTCCTTGGAATTCATCAATTTTAAAATACCTTAGCAATCAGACGTTGAGTTTCTAATTTATTTATTATCTTCCCAAGTTTTCAGTATACATTTGGTAAAGGACACTGGCCAAGTGGCTGGAAATTATATAAGCTTTGATATATATCAATTTACACAAAAGTATGGCTGCCAAAGTATGAAGAAAGGGTGACTACTATATTTGAAAGATGATGCATGTATACAGTATTTTTAAAAAGACATATGAAATTTGAATTTTTAAAAATAATATTCTCTTCTACAAAAAGAGAGAGTAATCATAGTTTTGGTATACTTGTTTTGTTTACCCATCCCCTCTTAATATTTGTTGAAACATTGTAAAGCAATTTCAGACCTCATGTTATCTTAGTCCTAGATATTTAAATAGTCATCTCTGAAATCTATGGGTATTTTCTTCCATACTTGTAATTATTAATCAAATTAACAGTATGTTTTTTGGTTATCTGATTCTCAATCCATATTCAAACACCTATGCTGTTAGGAAAAATGTCTTCATATAATTTTATTTAGTAAAAACCAGGTCCAAAGCAATACCACTATTGCATGAGGTTATCATATTTTTGATCCTGTTTAGACTGTGTCTGCTCTTTTCCCCTTTTTATCTCACATGGAAACTCAAACCATTTAGTATTGTCTGCCTAGGGCCCTACTGAGGCTTCTGAGGCCACGCCTAATTTCAGAAATAGAAAAGGCGGGTAAGAAGCATATCCTGTATATGTCATCAGAAGGTGCAACTACTCCAAATGTAGCCATAAATTAAATCACAAGAGCACAGAACTACTTCCCTGAGTCCTGTATTTGGAAAAACGGAAGAATTGATTTTGCTGAATATACCTGTGCCATACGCCCTCTGTACTAAGCAGCAGACATTTCTGAGAATAGTCCTAGATGACTCAATGCCGTATTTAGCTTCAAGAACAGCCCAAGGTGAAATGTCTTTCTCATCCTGTTGCCAGGAGCCACTGGGCTTATACTGAGCAATTAAGTGGATCCCAGGAATCCCATGAGTGCTGATAATGCCTCCTTTTAAAATTGTTTATTAGTGGCAACTTTAGCAACAATATTTTACTAATGCTAGCAAGCAAGTTAGGAGAACTCCACAGAATTGTTTTTGTCTTGAAACTTGATTCCTGGCTTCATTTTCTATTGCTGATGCTTATTTGGCCTTCATCTTTCATTCCTTTCATTCCACATGTTTCAGTTCTTATTTCGTGTGTCTATGTGTGTGTGTGTGTGTGTGTGTGTGTGTATGTGTGTGTGTGTGTGTGTTTCTGTGGCATGTGTGCCTGTAATGCTTAAGAATTTTGGTGCAGGCATTTTCCATATAGCATGAGGTTTCATAACTCATTTTGAAAAAAAATTTGAGTACTTATCTCTCAGGCACTTTTCAAAATGCCTCGCAGTGAACAAGAAAGACAAAATATTAGTAAAAAAGGGATAGCAATTTAGAATTAGTGTTAGAAGAAATAAAATGAACTTTGAGGGAACAACTTTTTGTTTATAAGTGGCTTTGTTTTAATTTTATAGCAATAGGTGTAACTTGACACAAGTCGATAGGTATGGCTCTGTTGATGGGTCATAGAAGAATTAAAACACTAGGGGAAAAAAGAGGTTACTTTGTGCAAAAATGTGTTGTTAACCAGCAGAGGTTTGTTGGAAAGTGTTATTTCTGTAGATATAAAATGATGCCCACATTAAGAGAATCCCTTTGCTAGAGAAATTACTAGAAGTGAAATAGTTTATCATCATGGTACCGAAATCTGTTGCTTTAAGCCTTTTATTGGTTTTGTTATTGAACACCATGTTTGATACAATGCTGCTTTTAAGAAGGCAGCCATCCCCTCACATTGTGAGTGAAAGATGTATTTGTGTGACTGTAATGGAGCCACTGGGCGCTGCTGCTCTACAAAGACATTTATGGAGAACGTAAAGGAGTGAAATATTCAAGTTGCCAATGATTTTTTAATTCAATGATTAATCATTCAGATTATCACTCTGTTGTAGGTATATTTGGATCATTTTTCTTGTTAATTTTAAAATAATTTTGGAATAATTTTAAATTTACTAAAATGTTGCAAATATAGTATAGGAAATTCTCATGCATCTTTTACTGAATTTCCTCTGATGTTAACATCTTTGGTTTCTTCTAATAACACATTGTCAAGACCAAGAAATTAACATTTGGGATCCTGTCATTAGCTAGATTGGAGACTTTATGCAGAATTCTGCTAATATCTCCTATTGGTTCCATGATCCGGTCACATTCCACTTAGACTTTTGGATCCATTTTGAGGAAGTAGAGGGAGCATTTGAGAGAACGGGATTCAGATAGGCCAGACCTGGAGTTCAAGGTTAGGTAATGGCCTGCATGACGTAGACCTTTGGAAAAGTAGGTTAACTACACTGAAACCTGCTGTCTTCATTTAAAAACCAAATGCCTATCTTAAGGTGTTTTTTTTTTTGTTTTGTCTGTTTTGCTTTGTTTTCCACAGACTCTTAACTATCAGCTCCTAACTCCTCAGGGAATCTCTTAGTGCATGTGGAAGTTTAGGGCCCGGCAGCACATGCTAAGAGGCAGAACGAAGGCCTTGGGTGCTGGGGCGTGTACAGTGTGGGTGCATTAGCCTGAGGAAAGCTTCATAATGGCAGGTGGTCAATTGAGGAAAGTCTTTTCACTGCACCGTGGAGGGTGAGACGGCTGCTGTCCATGTTCATAGGGGTTGACATTCAGTGGACGTGGGTGAGCTACAGCAAAACTGGCAACGTGAACCCTGCTGCACAGCCCTTTGCGATGAATAAAGTCCTCAATTAGGAGCCCTGACCTTCTGTGCGACTTTCTTGGAGATTTGGAAGGGAATTCATAATTAAGGCACTAGTTCTCTATTTCTTATTGTGAAAGATGCCACTTAGGTTAATTTTAGGTAAGTTGATTTCAAATGCAACATAAATTAGTTTCTGAATTTTTCTACATTGTAGCTCTTTCAATAAATCAGATAAATGAAGGTTTAAATTGACTAGATTTTAATCTTTTTATTTCACTTACGTTATGCTTCAACTGCATAAAAGCAAAATGACTAAGGTTCTTAAAACTTAGCTTACTAATGGTAACTTAAAATATTGCTTAAAATTACAGAATTTCTTTTTGGTATCATTTCAAACCCAAAATCACATGAGTTCTAATAGTCTCTGACCCCTATTTTATAAATGTTAGTGTTTTTTAGATCAAAAATGAATAATCACAATCATATTCTTGTTCTTTTATAAATAAAGATGATGACATTTACTTTTTCATACACTTTGTCATCTTTCTATTGCAAACTAGAAAGGACTTATGAAGCAAATAAAGGACTTGAATAGTATAATTTCAATAAAATAATCCTGTGATATGGAAAACCAATTCTAGTAACTTCATGCTCACTGGTTTTGAAGATTGTTTCGTGTGTCTAGCTGAGGGACATATTGCAGTCATTAGAGGAAAGTTGCGACCTTAAGTGTGATATAATAATGGTTGAAGTTAGAGAAAGAATTCATTATTTAATCTAAATAACTATTTCCTTATAATTCTAAAATAACCACTAAATGAAAAACAGGTCTCCATTTATCTGCACCATTACTGCTATGCTAGCAATTTATAAAAAATGCAGTTTTAAGTTGAATCTTGGATTCTGCAATGAAAATTGCTCTGTATAATGAATTGTAAGATTGCTGCTTTGAAGAAAAATATGTTTGCCTTCCATAAAACCAGTAGATCTTATTTCAACATAGCTACCAATAATAAAAAATCTAGTTCCTCTTTTTAAAGTCCTTGTTTTTACTTCTCTCCTTTTTCTTTCACCATATGATCTATATCCTATATAATAAAAGAGAAACATGTAAATTGACTGTACCTCCACTATGCTCACCAGCCAATCAGGAGTGAGTATGCAAATTAACCTGACAAAGATGGTGGGTTAATTTGCTTACACAGGCTCTGGGTGGATAGTGGACAGTGGAGCGGCTTGGGGAACTTGGCTACCCAACCTGCCAGATGGAGAGCAGAGAGGAAGAGCTGGCAGCTTGGAGGACTTGGCAGAGCTGGAGGCCGTGGGATAGAGAGAGAGCAGGAATGGAAAACCAAGAGGGTGGGGAGTACCAGGAATTATGGGAATAGTAGTTCTGATGGCAGACTGATCTCCTAGACACTAGAGCAAAGTCACCCTGGAGCAAGTTACTGTTGCAGTGGGGGATGGAGGGAAAGCAAAGGTGAGAGACATAAGAAAATCAGAGTGACTAGGAAAAATTAAAAGGAAGATATCCTAAAACTTCCAGGAAATCTCCACCGATGAAGCAAAGAAGAAAAATGCCTCCATTATTCTGTGAGCAACAAATCGAACTGGGTTGGGGTCTCAGACAATTCACTCATATGATTGCAAAGACAGACAGAAATTCCTGGATTGGAGAGGGCTCTCAGATTGGAGGGGGTGCAGGTCAGGCAGAGGGCCCCACCCTCCATGCACAAATCTTTGTGCACTGGGCCCCTAGTATAATATATAATTGATTTCAAGGAATAAGGGAAAGGACAGAGAGAGAGAAACATCAATGATGATAGAAAGAATCATTGATCGACTTCCTCCTGCATGCCCCACACTGGGAATTGAGCCTGCAACCCTGGCAAGTGTCCTGACTGGGAATCTAACCGTGACCTCCTTGTTCATAGGTTGATGCTCATCCACTGAGCCACACTGGCTGGGCTTACCATAATATCTTATTTCTTAAATGTCACCTGTATTTTAATATATGCATGAATTTCATTATATTAGTATACCATTTTGAGTAAATTTTACAAAGATCACAGCAACTTTTCCTATTTATTCCAAAAGGTTTTGTTCTTAATATTTACTCAAAAATTGTTATTGTTATTAATTTATTATATATTAAGAATGACAATTAAGTAGTGCTTTGGAGTAATGGGGAAGGTAGTTTGATATAAAAACAATGTCATTAGGAATCACTACTTAACAGATATCAGGACAGAATGGGCAGGAATTGGTGAGTGAACTATCTGGAAATATTGCCTTAGGAAAAAGTAAAACATGATGGTATAAAGAATCCATAAAGAAACACCTAGTTCATCAATTATAATTTGTTTATTGGAAATTTTCATCTCTAGACATGAGAAGGTAGATGATTCATGTATTTTTCTTTATACTTTAGAATTATATGTACTTTTAAATTTTATTTTATAGAGAGGAAGAGAGGGAGAGAGAGAGAGGGAGAGAGAGAGAGAGAGAGAGAGAGAGAGAGAGAGAGAGAGAGAGAGAGAACGCCATTTGCTGTTCCACTTATATATGCATTCCTTGGTCGATTCTTGTATGTGCCCTGAGCGGGTATCAAACCACAACCTTGGTGTATCAGACAGTGCTCTAACTGAGCTGCTCAGCCAGGCCTCTTCGTATTTTTGAATTGTTAGTTTAATCAGTGTTGCTTTTGTAAAAAAAAAAAAAATCAAAACCATTCTACTTTCAGTGAACAGAGATCTGTGACTCTATCAGCCACGCTTTCAAAAAGGTTCCTGAAGTTGGGAAATTGCATTGCAACGCTTTAAGAAAGGCTCTTCTTTCCTAGAAGATTTGAGGAGTCAACGTTTCCTTTCCTGCAAAATACTAGCAACAGGAAGGAGGAATTTTCTATGCAAGCAGCGATGCGGTCATTTCTTCATTCATCCCTATAGCTAGCATATGCTCATCAGTGCTCTACCAGGTGCCGGGTGCAACAGTTAATAAGACAATCGCCTAGTCCTCAGCTGGTGCGCAATATGGAAGAAAGGGTTTATGACGGAATACATAAGGTATTAAACAATATAGCCACAATAAAATATAACATGCAAATCTTAGTAGGTACTGCGTAGCTTGTTAATATATAGATACCAGAAATATAGGATAGAATAGTCTCTTCAAACTCATTCACATATACAAGCCTAATCTAGGCAGAACAAGAGTCAGAATTTTTTGAAGTGAGCAAGGTAAGGTTAAATTTATTAAGAAATATAACTGTGCCCATCTGGTGTGGCTCAGTGGCTGAACATGGCCCTATGAACCAGGATGTCATGGTTGGATTCCCAGTCAGGGCACATGCCCTGGTTGTGGTTTCGATTCCTAGTTGGGAGTGTGCAGGAGACAGCAGATCAACGTTTTTCTCTCATCATTGATATTTCTATCTCTCATTCCCTCTCACTTCCTCTCTGAAATCAATATATATATATATATATATATATATATGAAATATAAATATGATTATTAAGAAGCAAATAGGAAAAGTAGTATGTTCGACAGTAGTTTGTTCAGGAAGGGCGCAGGAAACAAAAGGGGGTGATTAGCACCAACCACAGAAACACAGGTCCTGGGAGATCTTTGCTAGGTTTGGAATCTCCTCTGCCACGGTCAAACCATCCTCGGCCCAGGTTACTTGCTCTTGCACATCTTCCTGTCACTCTCGGTAAACACAGCATCCTCGTGATGTGCTGGGTCAGGGACTCTCCTTGGCAAGATCATGCTGTATCGCCACGTTACAGTGCAGGACCTACCGTGCCGTTGGGGCTAAATAAACATGCCGTGAATGACTGCTCCGTGCAGCTCCAGGTGTAGCGATCCCAGGAGCTTGATGAATCCAACACACGCCTACCTGCCGTGGCTCAGAATCTGACAGCACTCAGACAAGCAGGATTTCAGTATATCTTCCTACGGGAATTCCTTCAAGGAGAAAACAGAATGTGGAAACTATATCATCAGCTGATCAAGCTTATCTATTAGAATAATTATTGACATTGAAATGATAGTTTATATGTCAAGCACTTCCGAATTAAGTTGGTGTAAAGCAGATTATGAGAGACCTGGCATCTCTGCTGGCAAGGAATAAATCTTGTTTTCAATCTGTGAAGTCAAGAGCAGCTCTGGAAATGTTCTAGCAGAAGGATTGTCACTCTTCAGAGCTCTGACTCAGATATTGGCTTTATCAGACCTTAGGCTCTTTAGATCAATATCTATTTTGAGAACCCAAAGAAAGCTCTTGCAACTCTCCTTAGGAAAAAAAGATAGCTTTCACAAAGGGATGTATGTACATTTAAGTGTGTGTGTGTGTGTGTGTATTTGGAAGTGTTTTATAAATTTCTAATTGAAATCTACTGTAAATTATTGATGAAATACCTTAGAAAATGAGACTGTTTTTATTTTGATCAGTTTCCCTTCAAAGTGCCACAGGGCTGTGGGACACGATGTAAGTGTGAGGGTTAGAGGCTGCCTTGCACGTTAACAGACAGAACAAGCCTGTGTGAACAAGCAGGAATGAACATTTCCTCTGCGAACGCGCCTCTTGCCCACCGTGGGCACCGCCTCGAACGTTAATTCAGCTGGAAACGGCATTTATGGATCTCACTTATTAAGGAACACAGCCTGCACAGATTAGCATGGGGAAGAAATAATTTAAGTTCAATGGATGTGAAATTTATTAAATAATTTGAGCACATATCACTATTATGGGCTGAATTTATTAGCTGATGTCCTAACGCCCAGCCTCAGAAAGTGACGGTATGCAGAGATAAGGCTTTTATTTTATTTTTATTACATTTATTGGGGTGACATTGGTTAATATGATCAGACAGGTTTCAAGCATAGGTTTCTATGTTACAAGATCTATATGTCGCACTGTGTGCTCACCACCCAAAGTCAAATCTTCTCCTGTCACCATATTTTAGGACCCCCTTCACCCCTTAGCCCCTTCCCTCTGGCAACCACCACACTGCTGTTTGTGTCCAGGAATTTCAGTTTTATATCCCACATATGAGTGAAATCATATGGTTCTTACCTTTTTCTGACTGACTTACGTCACTTAGCCTAAATTCTCAACAAGGTCCATCCATGTTGTTGCAAATGACAGTATTTCATAGTTTCTTATGGCTGAGTAGTATTCCATTGTATATATGTACCACATCTTCTTTACCCAGTCCTCTGTCTCAGGACATTTTGGTTGCTTCCATATCTTGACCACCATGATTAATGTTGCTATAAACATAAGGGTGCATATATCTTTGCGAAAACATGATTTCAAGGTTTTTTGGTATGTAACCAGGAGAAGGATTGCTGGGTCGTATGCTAGCTCTAATCTCAATTTTTTGAGGAATCATCAGACTGCTTGCCATAGTGGTTGTACTAGTCTATATTCCCACCAGTAGTGAATAAGCCTTCTCTTTTCTCCACAACCTCTCCAACCTTTGTTATTACTTGTCTCATGGATATTACCCACTCTAACAGGTGGGAGGTGGTATTTCATTGTAGTTTTGATTTGAATTTCCCTAATTGCTAACAGAGATTGAACATCTGTTCATATATCTATTGGGTGTTGGTATATTCTCTTGGGAAAGTTGTCTGTTCAGGTCCTCTGCTCATTTTTGATTGGGTTGTTTTTTTGTTGTTGAGTTTTATGAGTTCTTGATATATCTTGGAAATTAAGCCTTGTTTTAGAGCTACTGTTTACAAAAATCATCTCTCATTTGGTTGGCTGCCTCTTTGTTTTGTCAGTTTATTTGCAGTGCAGAAGCTTTTTAGTTTGATTAAGTCTCATTTATTTTTGTCTTTACTTCCCTTGCCTTTGAGATCAAGTTCATAAAATGTTCTCTATGACCAAGGTGCATAAGTTTGGTACCTATGTTTTCTTCTATGTCACTTATTGTTTTGGGTCTCATGCTTAGGTCTTGATCCATTTTGAATTAATTTTTGTACATGGGGCCAAACTATAGGTTCATTCTTTTGCATGTGGCTTTCTAGGTTTCCCTGCACCATACAGCTTTCAAAAGGTAAGGTTAAATGAGGTCACAGGGAGTGAGTCCTAGTGTAATGCGACTGGTGTTTATAAGAACAGGAAGTTAGTACACAGACACACAAAGGAAAGGAAAGACTACGTGAGAACACAGAGAGAAGATGGCCCTCTGCAAACCAAGGAGAAAGGCATTAGAATGAAACCAATCCTCTCAACACCTTGCTCTGGGACTCCTGGCCTCTAGAACCGTGAAGAAACAAATTCATTGGTTAAGCCCCCCAACCTGTAGTTCTGTGTTATGGCAGTCCTAGCAAATTAAGAGCACATCTTTCCTTCTCCAGGTGAATAACCTACTACGGAAATGGTCATTACAAATAGTGATAAAGAGTCATTCTAGACTGGATTTGACCAACCTCATCAGAACTTTTATACCAGTAAAGCAGCCTCACACGTGCTTTCTTTTGATTGAATGGTTACTAATTGTGGACGATGTCAAATTCCACTCCCCAAAGACAGTCCAGCTCCCCTCTGTCAGAAGAGCATGGTAGATCTTTCCTGCAAAGTGGTGGAATCCTTTTCAATGGCTAGAATTCCCTCAGGTATAATGGCCAGAAACACACTGAGAAATAGAAAAGGAGGTTTATTTGTCTGGATCCAAGGATATATCTTTATATGTGCAAGGAAAATGCAAAATACTACCATAGATATTTACTAGACAAAAATTGCTTAACCTTCTTTAAAGTCTCAGAACTACCTACCTCACTGTTTTCTTATACATTTATTCAGACAAAGGGGTGAAAGAGGACTTTCCTGGTGTGCAATTTTTCCTTAGATTTGTCACCTCATGTTGTTTCAAATCTGTCCTCTAACTTATTTATGAAGATGTCTTGAATTATTTGTATCATCCCATTTGCCTACATTCTACTCATTATTGCAGGGTTAGTCTATCTGAGTTCATTAATGTTTGTATTTAGAATAATCATTTTTGATTTCCCAATTGTAGTCAAGAAGGCTGCACCATTTCTTAATGTCCATCAGTATCACATTTCTTTAAGTATTTTTTTCAGTAACCACTAAAGGGATTGAAAATAGTGACGAGTGTAGTCTTTTTCAACATTATCCATCACTTAAGAAAATATCTTCAACTACTAGACATTATACTTCCTCTAGGTTTTCTTTAAAGAGTTCTTTCCAAAGAGCACTTTCCAATTGTCCAGATGGGTTGAAAAGTCTACATTTAAAGTTTAAACTATGAATTGGTTTAACAAACATTTACTGAATATCAGGTTCTGCATGAGGTACTGGGTCATGACGCAGGGAGACAGGAAAGCTGCCCAAGCCCTGCCCAACAGCAAGACAACAAGCCGGAAGCCAGCGCTCTAAAATATTGTGTAATTTTTTATTGTGTGTCACCCCAATGAAATGTAGGAAATGGCCTTCTTCAGTCATCTCTCTAATCGTTTGTTATTAACATTATGAGCTTTCATAAAGTAGACTGCTATAGAGTTGTCTTGATTTTCAAAGAATTAGAGCATAAATATTCTAGTTCCTCTATAGTTGCTAGTTGTAGAATCATAATAAGATTTTTTTCACTTAAAAATAGACAATATAACACATGCCTTGTGGGATATGAATGTGTACACACATATATACACACATAGTCTATATGTATATGTGTGTGTATGTCCGTTTCTGCACATTAACACAGTATACAGCAATGTTCTGATAAATGTTTAGCAACTGACTCTCCTGGAAAAAGCTCTGATATATTCTGTTACTGATTTCCATGGAATAAGTAATAAACATGGCTGATTTCAAGTTAACAATATAACATCTCCCAGTTCACAAAAATCGCTGGAAACCTAACAGTTGGCTTTTGGAATATAGTACACATCTGCTTGTGTACACCATTTAGTATGATCAGCCACTTAGTGCATCATTCGTGACACACTAGGTGTTTGATAAATTGTTGCTTTTGATTCATAACTGAAATGTACATATTTAGGTAGTAGGGGATACAGAAAAACTATCTGCCTTGCATTTGTTAATAATGATGTCATGTAGGAGATTCTTCCTGGCTCTTCCCAACAATGGTGGGGGTAGGGTACAGAGCATTAAACAATAATTTTTTTCCAATAATTAAATATAATGTGAAAATGTTCTCAACCCCTGAAGTGTGAAAATTTGACAGATCAATATTAAATAATAGACATACTTATTTTTAAGTAGAATTCACAGCCTTAGTAAATAACAGTCTTAGTAAAGTTTTTGGTATATTTTTGCCAAGACTTTAGACTCTACCCTGTTCTAAAGTGCCATATGAAACAGAATATGGGGTAAAGTCATTCAATAACATTGTCAACAGTCATATTGCCAAAAGAAGAGTGAATGATTTTTTGTTTAAGTGGGTAAGAAATAGCAGTAATAGGATTTTGTGTAAGAAATAGGCTGAACTAGAGGCAATATTTAAGATAAACTGACAATTAAGAAAGAGAAAACTATATCATATAACCTAATTATTTCATTTCAGCACTTATTTTTCCCTAAAAATACATGGAAAATATTTAAGCTGAAAGAAGTAAACATACCCTATGGAGAAAATAGGTATTATCTGTTTAAGATACACTTGTGTGTTTATACATGTGGGCATAATAGGCATGAGATGAAGAGGTTTCTGCCAAGAGGATCCAGTTTGATTTCCAAGCTGTAAAATTTCTTGAGTTGCATTAGAAGCAGAGGTTATCAATGTAAAGTTTTACCAGCTCTACCTTATACATAGAAAGTAACACAGGGAGGCTGCCAAATTGAGGAGACAAAGAAACATGTCCCAAATGAAATAACAGAACAAAACTCCAGAAAACAACAACAAAACTAAACAAAATGGAGACAAGCACTCTACTAGATACTGAGTTCAAAACACTGCTTATAAGGATGCTCAATGAATTTAGTGAGAACTTCAATGGCATACAAAAAGGATGTGGAAACCATAAAAAAGAAACAGTCAGAAATGAAAGATACACTAACTAAAATGAAGAATAATTTACAAGGAATCAATACTAGAATTGATGAAGCCAAAAATCAAATCAGAAATTTGGGATATAAGGAAGCAAAAAACACCCAAACAGAACATCTAAACAAGAGAGAATCACACAAAAATGAGGACAGTGTAAGGAGCTTCTGGGACAACTTCAGGCATATCAACACTTGCATTACAGGGGTGCTGGAAGGAGAAGAGTTAGAGCAAGAAATTGAAAACCTATTTGAAAAAAATAATGGCAGAAAACTTCCCTAATTTGGTGAAGGAAATAGACCTACAGGTCTAATAAATGCAGAGAGTCTCAAACAAGATGAACCCCAAAAGGCCCGCACTAAGACGCATTATAATTAAAATGCAAAAGGTTAAAGACAAAGAGAAACACTTAAAAGCAACAACAGGAAAGCAGTCAGTTACCTACAAAGGAGCTCCCATAAGATTATCAGCTTATTTCTCAACAGAAACTTTACAGGCCAGAAGGAATTGGTAAGTAATATTCAAAGTGATGAAAAGCCCAGACCTACAACCAAGATTATTCTACATACAAAGCTATTATTTAGAATAGAATGACAGATAAAGAGTTTCCAATACAAGAAAAAGCTAAAGGAGTTCATCACTACCAAACAAGTATTACATGACATTTTAAAGGGTCTTCTGGAAGAAGAAGAAGGAAAAAAAGGATAGCAACAATTGAATCTAAAAGTGACAAAATAAATGAACAAGTAGAACAGAACCAGACTCATAGATACAGAGAACATTTTGATGGTTGCCAGATAAGAGGTTACCCTGGGTTTGATTAATTTTTCAGACCATTTCACAGAACTCAGAAAAACATGTTATTCACTGACTTATTATAGAAGGAGAATTCTCAGAAACTGCTAGATGAAAGCGATGCAGGCATGTGGGAAGGGCATGTAGATCCCATGCCTGCTCCAGGCACACCACTCTCCCCCAATCTCCATGTGCCCTCCAAACCAGAAGTTCTTTGAACTTCCTTTTGGGTGTTTATGGGGGTTTCATTGCACAAGGCATGACTGGTTAGATCATTAGCCATTGGAGGTTGATTCAACCTCCAGCTCTTCTCCCCTCTTTGGATGTCAGGGGGCTGGATCTGAATGTTCCAAACTTCCAATCAGAGAGTTGGTTCATCTGGTGACCTACCTGCCCATCCTTTAGGAACATTCCAAATGCCACCTTCTTAACATAACAAGACACCTGCATCACTCTCCTCACTTAAGAAATTCCAAAAGTTTTAGGAGCTCTGTGCCAGAAATGGGGACAAAAATAAAATACATATTTTTTATTATATACCACAATATCAGAGCAGGTAAACAAAGCATCCACAGGTAAAGTATAGTGCAGTGGACACAGTTTAATTAGTTTTTTAGATATTATACCCTACTGAGTATGTGTACTCAGGAAATGAAGAGGATAAAGCTCCTCATACTAGAAATTCCAGGTTATAGGTACAGATCCTGGAAAGCTATGTACTGGTTTTACTTAAAGGCTCATGAATATAAGTTTTTTTAAAAAATTCATATATATTTATAATTACAGCTGACATTCATTATTATTCTGCATTAGTTTTAGGTGTACAACATAGTGTTTAGAGAAATAAGTTACAACCTTTGAATAAAGGGCTCTTTATATCTTTGAAGGTTAGAAATAAAAACACATTTTTGTGTCGCTGTAGGGAATGCCTTTTCAAATGTATTGGCAGTAACTGTATTGTTCCCAGTAATTTGTTTCCTTGTTTGCTCTCAGTCTTCATGTTAAGTCTTTAATAGGATATGGCTGAGACTGTGTAGAGAAGAGCTCAGGCATCAAATGCTCAGGTGCAATTCCTGGCTCCCTATTACACTGTTTAATTTGAAAAAGTCACTTAGCTGTTTTTCCACGTTCGGTTTTTCTATCTGAAAAATGGGGATTATAACATTGCTCAGCAATCTTTTGTTGAGATTCAATGGAAGTACATGAAAACCACTTACGATAGTGTCTGGCACTTAATCAGAAATCTATTCCACGAATGTACAAAGTTTTGTTTGATACCTGCTGTTAACAGAAAGGTGAAAATGAAATGACAACTAGTCCCCAGAAAGACAGATTTATGAGTTATTGGGGAGCAAGATACATAGTGTAAGCTCTAGCAATGTACTAGAGAGGGTGATATTGGAGAAAAGTCCCAGGCATCGACAAGACACTAAACAGAGGTCTAGAGACAGCCTTCCTGTGGGCAGTAGAGCAGATGAGAGATCTTCATTGAAAATTATCAAGAGTCATTGTGTCTCAAGAGGGGAAAGGACACACTGGTTAAAGACAAGATCAGGAAATAAGTTTTATTTTAAAATAGACCACTGAAACAATGAATCTGTTGATTGATCTAACTCATTTTTTAAATTTTCATAGGACATGCTTTGCTACACAGCTCCAAAGCAATATCCTAATATATAAAAACCCAGGGTCTGTACCATCCACAACAACTGAAGGCTCAACCAACTGGAAGTCAGTGCTGGGTTGCTATGGCGACCCAGCACTGACTGCCAACGGGGCTACAGATCAGGCCCAAAAAGAGGGCTGGAGAGAGAAGCAGGGTCTGACCCATAGCTTCTGTGGCAGCTTTTGATCAGCCCTTGCCTCTCTGTTTCGCTCCAGGCCTGGCCAGCAACTGCACCTCTCTTTCTCTTTATTTATTTTTGTCTGCCAAGAGCATCTCCTCCTGCTGAAAAAGTCTCTCCCCCCCCCATTTAAACAATCCTATCCTATATAATCTATCTATACTAATAAAAGGGTAATATGCTAATTATATCAGGTCGATCTGCCATCTTCTGAACATCTGAATCCCTTCCAGAAAAAAGCCAGGGTGGTGGGGGCCGAGGCAGAGAGGGCATTTGGAGGCAATATGGCTAGCAGGGGAGAGCAGTTGTGGGTGTGATCAGGCCCACAGGGGAGGGTCCTTGGGGGCAAGCAGACCAGCAGGGGAGGGAAGTTGGGGGTGAGATCAGGCAGGCAGAAGAGTTAGGGGCAATCAGGCAGGCAGGCAGAGGCAGTTAGGGGTGATCAGGCAAACAGGCAGGTGAGAGGTTAGGAGCCAGTGGTCCCAGATTGCAAGAGGATGTTGATTGGAGAGGGTGCAGGCTGGCCTGAGGGACCCCTCCCCATGCATGAATTTTGTGCACTGGGCCACTAGTTATTTTATAAATTCAAATCTTAAGACTCTTGAACTTAGGGACTTGGGTACGTACATACAGGAGAGTGATGGGCCAAGTTTTCATAAACCATGATAGCTTTTTATTATCGGCCCCCACCACCCTGTTAAATAACTGCCCACATTATCAAGTCAAATAGCACATAAGGACATACTTAAAAAAAAGTTGAGTTGCTTTTCCATCTCCTCCTCCAATATTTCTCTATCACAGTATTGGAGATTCATATTTTATGATGAATATTCAATGTCTTTGTGCATGATTATAGAGTCATTTCCAAACACAGACACATAGATAATATTCATACAAATGCATGCATATTTATACTATTTGCTGTATTTTTTATTACTATTATTAACTTGCTTTACAAAATGTGACTTGAAGGATATTAAAATTTTGGGGAATTTCAATAACAAAAAACCAGTCTGTACTAGTGGTAGTGTGATCATTACAAATGTAAATGTTCACTACATAGAGCATATGTTCCCTGAAAATTTTAAAATTATGCAACTTTGTGCTGCAAAGAAATATGGTAGGTTGATTTCTAAATGTTTTTTTCGTTATAAATTATAAGAAAAATTACATGAAAATATAGAATATATATTCAGGAATCAAAAGAAAGATGATTTTTTTATTTTCAAAGGCTGTTCACAAAACTTTTAATTGGATTGTGAGTATTAAATATTTTTGGTATTTACATTTTGTGAATATTTTAGAAGCATTTTCTTTAGATCAATATTTTCCTTACATTGTGAATTGCATTCTTTGCAATTTTAAAGTACATAATAACACTTCTAATTGTCAACATAAAAGTAGTGAACAGACACGTGGTTTTAGAAACACTTGAGATGTGTGTTATCAAGGATGATTAAAGAAAATTGATGTTTACTGCTTGCAATCTGTTTCATGGGAATCTAGGAAAGAAGCTTGGGGATGCTTAATTTGACGTCTGTCAAATGTGTAGGGGAGTCGCTAAAATGAGGCAAACTGGCAGTGGAAGAAAGGAGACTTCTTCAAGTGCTAACATTTGGACAATTAAAAAGTCTGTACTCTCTATAGCTCGGCATGATTAGAATGTGAAATACATCTGAGTGAACAACTTTTCTTTACTTTTTTCAAAGATATGTTTATGTAGACCAAGTCTTATTTGTTAGACCCTTGAGTGTCTACATGTAAAATGACTCACTGCATAAAGTAAATCTCATTAAAACAAAATGTAAAATATAAACTTACTAACTTCAGTTGAAAGTAAAGTTCTACTACAGGCTACTAATTAAAAATCATAACTTTATCCTGTTGGTCACATGATCAACCATACATCATTATTTCTATCATTTAGTGAATATTATCTAGTGTTTGTCTATTTTAATTCTAGATAGAGAAAAGCCGTTGGGTTGTAAGTGAGCGTCATAATGCTGTGCAGAGTGACAGTGGCTTCACAATGAAATGATAATAAAAATAAACTGTTCAAAAGGCAACCAAGCCTTAACCGGTTTGGCTCAGTGGATAGAGCGTCGGCCTGGGACTCAAGGGTCCCAGGTTCGATTCTGGTCAAGGGCATGTACCTTGGTTGTGGGCACATCCCCAGTAGGGAGTGTGCAGGAGGCAGCTGATCAATGTTTCTCTCTTATTGATGTTTTCAACTCTCTATCCCTCTCCCTTCCTCTCTGTAAAAAATCAATAAAATACATTAAAAAAAAAAAAAAACGCACACTAAGCTCTGAATTGACCTGTGCACACTTAAAAAAAAAAGGCAACCAAATCACTATTTGGAAGAGACAATCACATGATGTTAAATTAGGCACATATAATGTTGAGAAATAGGTAATGATCAAAAAACATTTTTTCTTCTTCAGTTTTTGTTTGGAACAAAAGAGACTTTGCCCATTTGTTTGTTTGAGAAATATACAATGTATCTATATTCTTTATTCTTTCATTCACTAGACAAATAATTCTATATTCTAAGTAGTTTATCATGAATTCTAGACATGGTCATTTTCCTAAGTTTATTATTAATTGGACCTCATATACTAGTATTTCCTATTGAAATGCCCACTGATAAATATGAGATTTTGCTTCAAAAATCCAGAGAGATAAAGACAGTATGAATCCACTCTCACATGAATTCCAGATTTGGTTACGAGTGGGAATATCAGCCCCATTAGGGCAGTGAGATTCGGGGAATAAGTAGGAAGCCAAGAGGAAGACAGCAGACAAGGTGAGAAGTCACTGCTAGCAGAAGTAGTGTCAGTCAAGGGACAGCCAGGTGAACACAGTCAGAGACGCTCAGCGACCTAAAACCAGGCCAGAGCAAGGACTGTGGGCACATGGGCGTTGCTGTTGCCATTTTGGTTATTACCCGCCAGCGCCTCTTTTCTGTTGGGAGACAAAGGAGAACCAGACTCATGGTCACAGAGAACAGGCTGAGGTTGATGGGAGGAGGGGCTGGGGGACTGGGTGAAAGAGGTGAAGGGACTGAGAAGTACAAAATAGTCACAGGGATGCAAAGTACATCCTAGGCAATAGAGTCGATACTATTGCAATAACTATGTGCAGTGCCCGGTGGAGACTTGAAACATTAGGGGAAATGTTTGTAAAGTGTATGATTGCGAATCACTACCCTGTACACCTGAAACTAATGCACAATGATATTTGAATGTTAACTCTAATTGAAAAATAAAAGTAATCTTAACGTAAAAGAAAGAGCATTACTGGTTCAGTTGTTCAGGCACAGGTCACAGTGCACGCAGGTCCTTGATGCGGAGAAGAAGAAAAATGTAAAAGTCAAGGCAAAGGAATTGCAGGCAGAAGGACATAAACAGTGGAGTGTGGAGGGAGCTCAAGGTGTATAAAGGCACAAAACAAGTTCGGAGCCACGGGTCAGCGTGCACGTGTGTCCTGGGCACGGGACTGGCGCCACACAGCACGGGGACGTTTTCACCTACACTGTGTGGACTCAGTTCTGGGAAGTCACTGCCGCTCTTTATGGGAGATGGAGCAGAGACGGACTCTGGAGCAGTGGTTCCCAGCCTTTTCTTGTCCACGCCCCACCTAAGCATCTCTAAATTCTGACCTCCCCCGGCCCCCGCCCCCGTGACATAGAATTCCTATTATTCAAAAAGTGACCCTTATTCACGGGGAGGAAGCTAAAAGGCCTTTAACTTGGTCTAAACAAGCTTCCAGAGAACATGGCATCCACGAAAGAGAAAAATAAAAGAACGAAAGGACAGTTGAAATACTGAGGAAGCATTCACTAAGAAATTGTTTAAAAAATAAATATGATGTGGTATGAAAAAATAGCAAATAAAGTTTCAAAACATATAATAGAGAACTGAAATCCATAAATATGTCACTATATATTTATATACAGTATATGAGCCCCTTGAACCATAAGAAAGGCAAAAAATTCACTGTAAATAACTCACTTTCGAATTGCCTCCCTTAAATATCAAATTGCCCCCCTGTGGGGCATGTGCCCACGTTGGGCACCACTGGTCTATGGTTTTGGGTACTTTCATTTCCTGAGAAGCGTTTATCTTAATCCCGTCTCCCAGTTACTCCACATGCAAAATCCTCTCTCTGATTAAGTCACCTGCCGGATGCTCAAATCTGCCTTAGGGTTTCCCAGATACTTACTCATTATTTCCAAGTCAGGTGAATATTCCAAAACTGCTTTCAAAATAAAACAGGCATGCTAGAGAAATATTTAAATCCATATGTAAAATGAGATTTAAATTATCTCATTGTTTCACAGAATACTCTCTTCATACTAGTATATGGAAAATACAATAATTAATTTTTAAGTTTACACAGGTAGCATTTAACAAAATCACCATTATCACCAAGAAAGAATGTTTTTTAACTCTCTTGTCTATTTCTTTAATGAGAGCATTTTAAAATTATATTTTTATTAATATCAGAGAGGAAGGGAGTGGGATAGAGAAATAGAAACATCAATGATGAGAGAAAATCATTAATTGGCACACCTTCTACTGGGGATCAAGCCCGCAATCCGGGCACATGCCCTTGACCAGAATAGAATCTGGGACTCTTCAGTCCACAGGCCAACACTCTATCCACTGAGCCAAACTGGCTAGGGCAATGAAAGCATTTTTATTCCAAAAATAAACAAACCAGCTAGCTAATATAGAACAAGCAAAATAATTACATTTAACTGAATTTTTTTTATTATTAAAAATAAGGTCTTCTCAACTAGTGACTCTGAGGTGAAAACTTTGTGTATTATATTACTGATCAACATGACTTTTTCTTTTCTTTTCAATCTTTATTTTAACAAGTGCCATAAACTTATACATTTACCCCAGTGTTGTACACTATTATGACAATACCTTTCCTACCCTATATAATGAAGATGTCATATGCAAATGGCCCTTACTCCGTGAAGCATAATGATGGGATCACAGATCAGCAGGAGGATGGGCAGAGAGCTACAAGTGGGCAGCAGAGAGCTACAAGTGGGCAGGGCAGCAAGCTATGTGGTGGGGGGAGCTACAGGAGGGCAGGGCAGCGGGCAGAGAGCTACTGGAGGGTGGCAGAGAGCTCCTGGCGCACGGATTCCTGCGCAGGTCTACTAGTGTTAATATAAATGAAACACGGCAGATACATTATTCAGGTTCATATTACAAATACTCTTCGACTTCTGCATGTTGGGAGGGTTCACTCAGCGATTCCTCCAGGAGCCAAAGGATTCTGCCCACAGCTCACGGCACAGAGGAGTGATGAGCGCCTCCGAGCCGACCCCTAGCAGTGTTCTCGAGTTCTCACAGCCCACCGGGGTTCGGCCCATTAGGTCCCATGCATCGTCTCATCTCACGAGTTTCTCAGAAGATAGAGAGGAGGGGGAGAGGGAAAAAATAGTGAGAAAAAAACGAGATGGATTTTCCAGTATAAAAACAATTTGCTTCAGATAAGGACCCAATGCATTGAAAAGCAAAATTCATAGCAATTCTTTGAATCAGAGGCAGATCCCACAAGGTTTTCCAGACTCTGTGTCTGACCCTGGCTCTCCTGGGCTCCGCCCTTGGCTGAGCTCACCCTGAGGGAGGACAAAAGCTGGTGGTTGAGGCTAAGCCTTCTTCTTTCTTTCTTTTATTTTTTTTCTTTTGTTTTGGTTCTGGATAGTTTTGGATATCTTCATCTGTTTTCTGCGGGAAAAATCAATCTCACTTTAAAAACAAATACACCCCATGAAAATAATTTTAAGAATTATTAAACGCAATGGGACTTTCCGCATCAGTTCCTTACACATGTCATTGGAGCCTGTAAGTGTGTCATCCTGAGAATACATGTGATCGCTGTTGTTTAAGAGCTAACGTGATCCATTCTGGCTTTGGCTTGCTGTGATCCTCTGTTTCCCTATGCACGCCTTTCCTTTGTCCTTTTGATCCGCAAGGCCTTCTGGGAGTGGAGTGCACTAGGAGCCACTACCATCAGGCAACCCAGCTCCTCAGTAGCATAAATCAGGAGAAAGAGCATGGTGGCGTCAGTGGCGTTGACCTCATAGCCTCCTCGCAGTTCCTGAATTTCTCCCAGGCTTCCACTCTCCGCAGAGGACCCAGGACACTGACCGCAGCGTCAGCAAATAGGAGACCTTAGCTCCTAAAGAGCAATGCCTTGTTTTCCCGCACAGACTTCAAGGCAGGACATCACCACAGTGCGCAAGCCGGTGGTTTGGGACCACTTGTTCACCAGGACTGTGAATGGTGTTACTCAGCTTTAAACTTTGAGTATTGACTCTTATTTCTTAATTCCCTAAATACTCTATATTAAAAATACATATTATAGCCATGACACAAAGTGGACAAATCCACAACACACATCGTGAACGATCCCAACTCAGCTTTATAGAAAAGGGAGATGTGGGAAGTGGAAAAACATCGTGAGAGTGTGTGACAAATGGAACAATGGAAAATAATAAGCTGGGTAATGTTTTTGGAAAGGAAGCCATATAGCTGTCACATTGTTATTTTTGAAAAAAAGGAGAAAAATATAACCACCTTTATTCAGTGAAAATTGTCCAAAGCTGAAATACAAAACTGGCAATGTTTTAAAAAATACAGGTAATGAATAGTGGAAAGACAGGAAAAGCTGATTAAAGAGCCGGACAGGACAACGTGAGAAGCGTAACGTATGTTTGAATAGAGTCCCAGGAGCAGTAAAGAGAGAACAGGGCTCCCCAAACACGTGAAGAGGCAAGAGATAAGAATTTGCTAAACTAATGAAAGACGGTGAATGACATCCATGACGTGTGTGGATGCCCAAGCGTCATAACTAAAGAGAAGAGCACGACCAGGTGCACATGTGGGGAAGACATCTAAGGAAGGCAGAGAAGGGAGAACATGTTCATGTACGTGTCTTATAAAATGAACTACGCACAAGGAAACCATTTCTCCAATTTACATTAAGGCTGCATCTTTGTGTGATTAGATTGCCATAAAAAACGTGGAGGCATATCCACCCTCTTTGCTTCAGCTATAGTGAAGAAATACGTGGAGTTACCCATGCTATCTATCAAACACTGTTTCTGTGGAAACAGCCCTCATGCCAGGAGAGGTGCACCAGCCCACAGAGGGCATGTGCTGGGAATGTACACAGGAGCAGGCACAATCTCCCTCCTGCCTCTCACTGTTCCAGGCTGTGCCGGGCTGACTGGCTGACTGACTCCCATCCCGCAGAAGCTGAGTGACCGAGGGCCACGCACCTTGCTGGCGGTAAGCTTCCAAACTCAAGGCAGTAGTTTAGCAAATTCTTATCCATTGTCTCTTTCCTGCAGTCACGGCTGTCCTGAATGCCTGTGTTGGTTGTGAAATAAATCATTGGATTTTGCCACAATTGAATGCCACTCATTCAGAAAATAATGTGATGGAACAACAGAATCCTGATAAATGTTTCTTCAACTATCAAATCAATGAATAAGATTGAGTCCTTATTATCTATGCAGGAAAAGTTACAGACTGGAGGGTTTGGTCACACACATCAGCAAAATACAGCTGAATCTTGAACAACTTGGGAGTTAGGCCACCGGCCCCCCTCCACCCCCAGCAGTCCAGTATAAATTTTGATTCCCCCCAACCCTTGTTGTCCCCTGGTATCTGCAGGGGTTGGTTCTAGGACCTGCTTGGATACCCAAATTCGCCAATGCTCAAGTCCCAGATCAATGCAAGCAGGCAGCCCTCCGCCCCTGTGGCCTCGCACCTACAGATTAAAAACAAACGGGTATCGGTCGAGAAAACCGCTGCACGTCAGGGGCCTGTGCTGGTCAGGCCTGTGTTGTCCACGGATCCCCTGCACACGCCCTCAGTCTCCATCACCGCTTGGGGGGTTGTTGCAACAGCCATGGGACTATTCGCTCTGCACACACGTTGTTGTCCCTTCTGAGCAAGGCCATGATAGCACTCAAAATTAAGTTTCGGTTTATGACCTAAAAACTTACTGTGTTAATCTGGCCTTTAGCTTAATCAGGGCCACTGAAGTGTGGGAGTTACTTCTGAGTTACACGATATATGAAACCAAATATGCCATTTATTTCTACCTGTGCCCAGTGGCCATTCTTCTGAAATCTGGCTCATGCCTGTGCTGGGATGATCCATCCCAAAACAAGAACTCCAAATACTAAAGACTGAAGTCTGTCTTTGCCTTGCCTAAGGGGACACCTCATCTTGGAGCCTTTGTTGTGTTGTTTTGGGTAGAGCATCCTCTGTACTAACTTGTTGTGGTTATAAAACAATGAGCAAAACAGCTTATTTTATTTACTTTCTCTTCCACACCACTCTGTCCCAAGTTTTTCCTCCTCAAAATCCACTCCTTTAAAAAAAATATTTCTTTTTACATTTTTAATTTATTTTGAGATTGAGAGAGAGATCAATTTATTTTTCCACTTATTTATGCATTCATTAGCTGTTTCTTGCATGTGCCATGGCCAGGTAGGTATCAAACTCATAACCTTGGCATATCAGGACAATGCTCTCCCCAGGGGTCCTCAAACTTTTTAAACAGGGGGCCAGTTCGCTGTCCCTCAGACCGTTGGAGGCCGGACTATAGTTAAAAAAAAACAAACTATGAACAAATTCCTATGCGCACTGCGGGCCCGGGACGAGTCGGCTGCTAAGCAGGACAGGCAGCGGCACCCGGCAGGCCGGATAAATGTCCTCGGCGGGCCGCATGTGGCCCGCGGGCCGTAGTTTGAGGACCCCTGCAACTGAGCTACCTGGCCAGGGCTAATTTTTTTTTTTCATATGAGTCAAGCCCTGGCAACTTTCCTATTATTTTCTTTTCCCCATTTCTGTGTTCTAATGTCTCTGACAAGGTTGCACATTGTTTGCTGGTCCATTAATTTCCAAGGACCTCATGATGGAATAGACAGGAAGGTTCAAAGTTGTTCATGTTTGAATCCAGGCTTCCTGATTGATTAGCTGTAGAACCGGCAAGGTTTTTCACACCTTCCTGTGTATAAAATTGCTAGTGACAATCAAAGAGTTAGCATTTGGATAAATGAGAGAATGTTTACAAAAATGTGCAAAAACACAACACATAGAACTGCTAAATACTGCTTTATCTGAACTGGTAACTTTGTAAGGCAGTCAGTTCTGTGTCACTGTGAGAAGAGAATAGAGACATAGAAGGAAGTGAGAATCCTAGTGAAGAAACTTGGGCCAATATAAGCCAGGCAGAGAAAGATAAATATCACATGATCTCACTCATTTATGGAATGTAATGAACAACATAAAGTGATGAACAAAAACAGATCCAAAGACAGAGAAGGATAGATCAGACCGTCAAACCTCAGAGGGAAGGTAGGGGAGGGTGGGGGTGAGGTGGAGAGATCAACCAAAGGGCGTGTATGCATGCATATAAGCCTAACCAATGGACACAGACACCAGGGGGGTGAGTGCATGAGTGGGGGTGTGTGGGGGCAATGGGGCAATAAGGACACATATGTGATACCTTAATCAATAAAGAAAAAAATGAAAACAAAACAAAAAATAAGAAAGTTGGGCCATGTGACCTCAAAGATACTCAGTTCGAGGGATCTCATCTTCTCTGGGTAAATGTTCTAAAAGAAAGTATTGCCTTTGGTTGGATAGAAAATTAATAATGTAGTTAGCTAGATAAAAATAATGAAGATAGTCATAGTTCAGGAAGCTTCAGTTTAGTGGAATGGGTAGCATAGTTATTAGTGTGTTTTACGAAATTGCCCTAATTACACATGAATGCGAGGGGAACGCCCTGTGGTAGGTCCGTAGCAAACGCTTGCTGAGGGATTGATGTCCAAGGTGACCGCGCTCACGGCTGGGCACGGAACGTGGCTCTGGCTCCGGGGCGCGACGCTGTTCCTGTTCTTTCGTCCAGATGGTGACACAGGAGCCCGTGCTGCTTGCAGACAGGGTTCAGGCATGTCGCACTGCAGTCAGCGTGGAGCGCAACAACCTTTCTGAGAGAAAGCAACCTGAAGTAAATTGATACAAAACCGGTCTCCTCAAAGAAAAGCCATCAGGTACTACACAGCAACGTCTACTCCAAACGCCAGGGCAGGCTGTGCCCGCGAGGCGGCGTCCACCGCGAGTGGAGCTGGCTGTCTCTTCACCGGACGGAGAGCTCGCAAGCTGGTGGCTGCTCCCCGGCCACTTGTGTTTACCTGGGAAGACGGAATTCCACGTTATTTTAAACTCTGTTTATGGAAGTTACCATGCGCACATGCTCACACTGGCGCTCGGCCCGGAACGGGGTAAGAGACCGTTTAAAAACCAGAGCGTGCCCTGGCCCCGCAGCTCCGCTGAGCGCTGCCCCGCACGCCAGCTGTGGCTCCATCCCTGCTCAGGCCCGCCTCCCTGTCTGTCTCTGAAGTCGGTAAAAACGGCAAAAGGCAAGTGCAGTGAGTGCTCGGTATCATTCTACGAGGTAAGACTTAAATCAAAAGAATTCTTCGGAACCTAAACATGTTTTCCAGCTGCCATTTCTCGGTTCATTCACTGGTGAAAAGAACTGGAACCTTTCCATTTGCATACATTGTTAGACATTTGAATATCTAAACAGAACAAAATAAAATCTGAATATGGGATCTCTCTTGGATCCCTGTATTGGGCTCACTGGGGTCTGAAATAGGGAAGCACAATTTTGGAAGAACAGTCCCAGACAACCACTTGGAAACAAGGTAACAGGCAAATAAATGCGTCCAGGCTTTTCCAGGGGAAGAAGGAGCAGATTCCCGATTCGCGAGCAGAGCTCCCAGTCACCACGCAGTGTGGATGCCACCCAGTACAGAGCTTGAACTGGCCCTTTAATAAACCTTCTCAACGGGAATGTGCATGTTTTAGGAGGTCACACAATTACGCTCTGCAAATGACAGTGTGTAAAATATTTTCTGTTGAAAAAATATTTAAACCAGAAAAGCTGTCGTTGTTTAAATAATTGACTTGGACAATAAAAAAGAGCAACATTAATTATAGTCTAGACTTCTTGACAATAAGTCTAACATTTCCATTACTGTTAGTGGGAGTTTTATGTTTTAATTTTCATCACTTTGAAAATATATTCTTATATAAAGGCCATGTTTTATTTCATTATGATCCTAAGTGTTATTTTTTGCTTTTAATATCATGAATCAAGAATATTTCAATCTAGGTAATACAACTCAATCAAATAAATTAGAAAGCATGTTTTCTTTCATGACCTTAGAAAACAAAATATGAAACACTGACAAGATAATGCTTTTACCGACACACATATAATTCACATAAGTAAAACATTAGTTTCTATTTTATTGTTCAAACTGAGAGTAAGAGCACAGTTTAAATAGATAAATCAGCATACATAATATATTTCTACGTTTAAAAGCAAACTAATTATATACATACTATATGTACATACTATATAATATTCACACACACAGCACATGTATATCAAACCCCTACTCTGTCCAGTTTACAGATTGAATCAAATAAATCATTACACTATTTTTGCATCATCTACACCCGGCCTGTTTTTGATAACTTTTCCTCTCTTGAATTTCACAGGACACTAGCAACATGGTTTCTTCCACACGGAGTGAGAAAGTCCGTGTTTGGACTGCTGCTGAGACAGTTGATGGAGGTGTGTTTCACTTTACAAGAAAACAATTTCTCAGAAATGACGTGCTGTGCTCTGAGCTCTGAGAGGCAGGTACATTCTGTTTCCCAGGGTGTCTCTCAGTTGTCTGAAATGCATGGTCTCATTTTATTAACACATCCTGAGCTGTGTTTTCCATGGACTTGGGGACTGTGTCTTTCTCATGCATCCTTGTATCTCTCCACCTCATGGGTGCCAAGCTTTTATGCATCTGTTCATTCATTCAGCAAATATTTGCGTGCCTATGAACACCAGGTACATAGTTGAAAGCGGAGAACAAGACACAGGCCACATCCCCATTATATTCTAGAGGGTGCAAATAACCAGCAATCATTTCTCTTTGTATGGCAGCTATGTGAGGGTGACCCGACAGTGCACGTGCCAAGAACCAGAAAACTCACACAGTAGTAAGTTTCAAAACTCATGCAGGTCACGGAGGAAGAGGGTCAGAGACCATTATTGAGTCCAGGCATTAAAGGTACCCATCAAATGCTTTTTGATGGTGAAATTGATATCCACACCCTTCATTACTTTATTTGAGGGCTACTTATGCATTTAAAGCAAGGACTTTTCAGTAACCATCAGAGAGGCTCGTATGGCTGGCAGTGACCTGGCCCCGTCTTGGCCTGGCACTCCTGCTCACCTGCTCCACTATCCCACCACGGCCAATGCCCACCATGTTTCGTGCGCACCCCTGGTGGTCAGCACACATCATACTGACCGGTTAGTTGGTACTTACTGTAAACTGATGGATAGTAATCATGAAAGCTTCAGGATGGCAGCTTTCCTAGACAGCAAAGGCCATGACAGATAGTCAGACAAACGAGGATCCAAATAGCTCCCCTTGGTTTCAAGTCATTTATTTGTCCTCGTGACTTGAAGCAAATTGGCCCTGTTTTTGTAAAATGCCTGTTGGGTCAGTGTTCCTAAGGTCTTTTCAGCTCCATAGAACCATATATCTAATTGCACTAAATGGTGAAAACCTTGTAATTAGTAAGATCCAATTCTACCTCTTGTAGTGGAATCTGGGAATGACGTAGTCTGCCTTAGAGGACTTTCAGATAGCGGCATTTCTCCCCATCAATCATTAATACTTTATGGAGATATTGACTATTTTTATTGCTATTCTGCTTTTCAGTTATTACTTGGACTCATTATTATCAAACGGCAGTATTGACAACCACCTGAAATAATCTAAGCTTGCTTTGTTTTGTTAGTGTTGTGATTTGTTTTTTGGACATATTTCTCAATATTAGGCTTGTTTCTCAATATTAGGATTGTTTTTCACAACTCTCTTCTCTAATAACACTTCTATCTTTATACCTATCTTCTCATCTTTTGATTTTTGGCTTAGGATGATAAACGGTGGCCTTATCTCTTGAATTCTACCTTTTCAAAAAGGATTAGATAAAATTCTTCCTTACGATCTATAGCCCTTCTCTATGGATAAGGATGGAAGAAGTGCCATGCATTTCCTCTGTGCTGCACAGCTTGATTAACTTCTACATCTCAGGAGACAGTACTTAAACTTATTAGAATCTGTATTGGAAAGTGGTATGTGTAAAAAAACAAACGTCTAACAAATGTTTGTTGACTTTGTGGATGTATTCATGTAGGCACAGACAGTAGAGCACCATACATAGCAATTCGTTTATTTGCCTCTTCAAACTTAAAAATAAAAAGAGAAGAAAAGAAATGCCACAACTGTAGGACTGTGGACTGATGTTAATATTGTATAGAAGCTACATGAAAACCCTCATATTTATTTGTGTTTGTCCTTTATAAGGCGCTCATTGTAAAGGCGGTATTCTACAGTTTCTCACTTCTTACATTTGTGTGTCACTGAGCAGGTGTAATTTTAAATTGCGAGGCATGTCATATTGATTCTTTGTTTATGTTTCATAAAATAAACAGGGCTCATAAAACTCAAAACGGAATAGAGGCTCTAGAGCTGGTTGAAATACCTGCTTCTCATATGAGTAAGTCAAATTTGGGAAAGAGGATGTGTGTGTGTGTGTGTGTGTGTGTGTGTGTGTGTGTGTGTGTGTATGATTGTGAAATACAGAGATATATTTAAATATAGCTCAACTTTAGGTGTTTTTATATATGCTCTCCCTATAGTTCCTATTGATGTTCATTACATGTGTGTCTTTATAAATCCTGTACTCTTCAAGTTCCATCACACCAAAACTGTTAAGAAGAAAATTAAATTCATTTTATTTATAGGTCTGAAAGAGGCACAATAGCACTGTGATTTCAGAATCCATCATACTAGAGGTTCATAAAAATAAACAGAATTTCTGTACCTATGTGCTTCTGAGGGAGCTATTTAACTGCATATGACAATATGGGAGGGAAATAAAACTTCTTCCTGACCAACCACTGGTAAAATATCAAAGCATAATATTTCATGGCCTTTGCCTTTCTGTCGTTATGTCTGACTATAGGTTTTATTGACCATAAAACTCTTCCTAAAAGCCAGGCATATAACTCTTTGAACAATTCCTTTCATTTAATCATTTAAATAGACTGTGTGATTTAACCTCTTCTCAGAAATAGTCTTCTCAGAATAACAAGGAAGGTGACGACTATTTCCTCTCAGCATCCACTTGTGATATTTACTTATTTATTTGTTAATCCTCACTTGAGGATATTTTCCCATTGATTTTTAGGGAGACTGGAAGAGAGGAGAGAAAGAATGAGAGAATCATCAATATGAGAGACATTGGTTGCCACCTGCACGAGCCCTGACCATGGCCCGGGCCTGGGAGAAGCCTACAACCAAGGTACATGCCCTTGAAAGGAACCAAACCCAGGAACCTTTGGTCCACAGGCTGATGCTCTGTCCACTGAGCCAAACCAGCTAGGGCTTGATGCTAATTTATTTATATATAACTGAATAAAATAATTTTTATTTATTCATCTGCTTCTTAACATATCTTCTTAATATTACATTGGGTATACTGTTTAGCTTTCAAAGCACGTTGAAATATTTAATTTTTATGTGTAAATATATAACAGGTAATCAATTGCCTATAATCATATATATGCAATTATAATTATTTCTCTATCATAACACATAGAAAACACACTTTCAATCTGAAAGAGACAAATAGTTACTTGTTCATTTGAATAAATTTATCAAACATTTCTGTAAGTTTCTTTGTCCCATGAATTAAAAGGAACACATTTGTTTTCATGTGCTTTAAAAATCTAACCCTCTTTAATTCAAATATAATTGACAAATGCTCTCATCTTAAATATTAACATCATATTGTAAGGTTTCCTCTCTTATGACAGGTTGTGGGATCAGCAACTTATTCTAAGACAATGTACATAAGGTCAGCTAGAGTTTCAGATGTGGTAAGAAGGAGGAACATACTCGTTAAATCTTTCTGCCATTTTTTTCATAAACTTATTCAGTTAGTTCCTTGGTAGATTAGATGAAACATCAAAAATGAAATGGATCCACTCCTCTGCTGATGGGCACTTAGGCTGTTTCCAAATCTTAGCTATTGTAAATTGCACTGTTATGAACATAGGGGTGCATATATTATTTCTGATGAGTGTTTTGGGTTTCTTGGGATATATTTCTATAAGTGGGATCACTGGTCCTAATGGAAATTCTATTTTTAACTTTTTAAGAAAACTCTATACTGTTTTCCACAGTGGCTGCCAGTCTGCATTCCCACCAGCAGTGCACTAGAGTTCCCTTTTCTCCACATCCTTGCCAGCACTTCTAGTTTGTTGATTTGTTGATGATGGCCATTCTGACAGGTGTGAGGTGATATTTCATTGTCATTTTGACCTGCATCTCTCGGATGATCAGTGACTTTCAGCATTTTTTTCATATGTCTCTTGGCTTTCTGTATGTCCACTTTGGAGAAGTGTCTATTTAGGTTCTTTGCCCATTTTTAATTGGGTTGTTTATCTCCCTTTTGTTAAGTTGTATGAGTTCCCTACATATTTTGGAGATTAACCCCTTATCAGATGTATCATTGATAAATATGTTCTCCCATGTAGTGGGCTTTCTTGTTATTTTGTTGATGGTTTCTTTTGCAGTGCAGAAACTTTTTATTTTCATGTAAAATAAAAACTGTGTATTTTCTCCTTATTTTCCATTGTCCTAGGAGTTGTATTGGTAAGCTTATTGCTATGGGGGATGTCTGAGGTTCTGGTGCTCATGGTTTCTTCTAGAACTTTTATGGTTTCACGTCTTACATTTAAGTCTTTTATCCATTTTGAGTTTATTCCTATGTATCGGTGTAAGTTGGTGGTCTAGTTTCAATTTTTGCATCTACCTGTCCAATTTCCCCAACACCATTTATCAAAGAGACTGTCTCTGCTCCAATGTATGCTCTTGTCTTCTTTGTCAAATATTAATTGAGCATAGTGGCTTGGGTCGATTTTTGGGTTCTCTGTTCTGTTCTATTGATCTACTAGTATATGCCTGTTCTGTGGCAGCACCAGGCTGTTTTGATTATGGTGGCTTTGTAGTATAACTTGATATCTGGTATTGTGATTCCTCCAACTTTGTTCTTCTTTCTCAAGATTGCTACAGCTATTTGGGGCCATTTTGGTTCCATAAAATTTTTAGAGTGTTTGTTCTAGGTCTGTGAAAAATGCCATTGGTATTTTAACAGGGATTGCATTGAATCTGTAGATTGCTTTGGATAGTATGGACATTTTAATGAAACATTCATCAGAAAGATTATATGCACCCAGATGTTCACAGAACACAATTTACAATGGCTAAGATTTGGAAAAAGCACAAGTACCCATAAGCAGATGAGTAGATTAAAAATGTGGTACATTTACACAGTGAAACACTGTAGTGCAATAAAAAAGGAAGAACTCTTACTCTTTACAACAGCATGGATGAACCTGGAGAGCATTAGGCTGAATGAAATAAGCCAGTCAGAGAAAGATAAGTATCACATGGTCTCACTCATATGTGGAATCTAAAGAACCAAACAAACTAATGATCAAAAATAAACCCAGAATCATAGAAGCATGAACAAACTGTTGAACCTCAGAGGGAAGGCAGAGGACGGTGGGTGGGAAGAGATCAACCAATGAACTTGTATGAGTATATGCATAACCCATGGACAGACACAGTGAGGTGGTGAGAACTTGGGGGAGGGAGGAGGGCTGGAAGAGGTTAATGTGGGGGAGGGGGAAGGACCTATGTAAAACTTTCAACAATAAAGGGTTTTTTAAAAAAAGAAAACGACAACAAGGAGGGAATTACAAACAAACAAAAAAAGAAATTGAAATCAGTCCAGAAATTTTCTTAGTTCTAAATGATAAGGGAATTGTCAAAGGGAAGGTTGAAATTTCATTAATATAAAATTTGGGGATTATCTGTGGATATCACATAATCAGAGCAATTCTTGAATCACAGTGACATGGGTTTTATATTTTCAATATATAATGAGGTTGTCCAAATAATAAATCTATAACACTAATCCCAATAAAGTGAGAAATGTAAGTAGCCTGCCATTTTTTTCTTCAAAATGCCTAAATAAATTGATCAATGGTAGAACGTATAAAACAAGTGAAGCCACTCCACATATGCTGCTCTGATGCAGCCATTTCTACCTTCAGCGATGTCGTAAGATGATTATAAATGATCTATGAGGACACAACAGCATGCTGGGTAGAGACCGGGAAGGCTAAGTTCCAAACTGCACTCAATTCCTTCCTGTGCACAATGCCCAATTTTCTGCATTCTAACTATATTTCCCCCAGTCATTCCTATTCACCATTTAGGAAACATGGTGTTACACATTCATATTTATATTGGCACTACACCTTAAACAGACTTTTTTCATGTCAATGATTACCTAAAATAAATTCTTGCAAGGTGAATAAAACATAAATGTAAAAGATGATGATGCATTGATTAAAATCAATTTTAAAAGAAAGAGTAAAACATTTGGAACACATTCCAAATTAATCCTCCTTCTCCAGGCATTAGTATGCCATCTTCCTCTTTAGAAATAAACACCAGTTTATTTTTCTTGTTACATAAATTATTTCCAAGCAATTTAGTCATATTTAAAGTTATATTGATTTCTTTCACTTCACTGAAATACGTTAACCCCTGGAGAATTTGTATTTTACATGAACCATTGTAGGACTCCATTTACCTTTAGGATTTGAAGGAATGTGTGCCATTAAGAGCTTATTTTCCTTGATCAGATGACCTAGTAATTGAAGAGTTTCTGCATTGGTTGCTAAGCACCAGCCTAAGAATACCTTTTGGTGATAATTGAGAGAAAAGTTCTGGGATAGATTGAGGAATATATCACATCCAACCAATACTATATAAGGGACAAGTGTGTCCTAAATCATCCTCTTTAATTATCAACATGCTATACCTTCCTTGAACTGAATAATAATGTTGCATAGTAAATGACAAACAGGCATGTAGGAAATCCCCTGGTTATCCTGGGACCTATTGTATATTATCAAATTGGCCATGTTGTTTTCTCAAATAAATACTCAAAGCACTAACAATGTAGGAACATTATATAAATGAGGCCAAAGGAAGATACCTTACACACTGTGATCTTCTGGGCATGTTAGAAGAGCACTTTTAAACTAGAAGAAAAATTGAGGTAGAAGAGATAAATTAAAATCATTAAATGACTGAAGTACCCAAAGGACCTGACTTGATCTCATAGAGTGTACAATGCTTAAGCATAAATTAATTCAATATGTTTGCAGTGTTGCATGTCATATTGCACAGATAAACATTGATCTCTTACCTCATGAACTCCTCTTTCTTATTGCAATAACCCTCATAGAACATAGACAATATTATCATTGCTCCCATGGATAATATAAAGTAAAAAATTATTGCATTATACTCTTTATTATGGAACCTATATTACCTTGGTAGGTAAAAGTCATAATACATTAATTACCCATCTCAATCTGGATTTTCAGGTACCCATTCATTCTTACAAAATACTTGTAAAGAATGCCCACTTTTTGAACCTCAAACTCTTAGTCATTTTATTTTGTTTGATGACTTCTAGAAAAAACAGTGGTCTTTCAACTGTACTAGTATTATCTCCTTAAGCTAGCAGAAATCATGTTAACCATATCATATTGCTCCAACTGGGTAAATAAAACAAACCATAAACGTAATAAAACATTAGTTAGTGAACTAAAAGATATTTTCCCTAAAACAAATTACTTATAAATTTTAGAATATATGCTTTAGTTGAAATTCTTAGAGTAACTACTTAAATTATTTAAATATTTATTCAATATATGTTAATATTTCAGAAATGAGTCTTTATACTAATGATTATATTAATATGAAAGAAGCCTGAAGACTTTGTAGGGCCATCCAAAGTAACTGGATTGGCAAAATATTTGGAGAACAATGAAGGTATATAAATTTAATTTGAATATTAGTTTATGCTGGGATGAGTAAAGAAAGAAATTAATGAAATAAAAATTGTGAGATTTTAATCTCTTAGAACTTCAAATCTGACCATAGGACTCATCTGAATCTCCAGTTCTTAGGTTGAAAACATCCTAATGGAGAATGATGCCTTTGGATTAGATCTTTAAAGACTATATTCATAGCAGGCTCCCCACTTCCTCACCTTCAAAAGGAAAGTATAGAGTTGACCCTTGCACAAGACCCTTACATGTGGACATTTAATAAACACCTACTGCTTTCCATCCATGGTTAGGGGTCTGTGGGTGTGGAGGGCCAGCTATATGCATGACCTACACTATTTTAAATAGGGACTTGAGAATCTGTGGATTTGGGTACCCAAGAGGGTCCTGTAACCAATATCCTGCAGATATCCAGGGCCTACTAAGTTTTGGGGAGTCAATAGGTCTACACAGATTTTTGACTCCATGAGGGTCAGTGCCACTAACCTTTGTGTTGTTCAAGGGTCTGCTGTACTCAGCTTTTGATCAGTCAGTTCCTTTGACAAATACTTATCAATTGTGTAAAATGAAGAAGTAAATGAATTGGTTGTAAATACAAATACAGTATGTATCACCATCCCTTCCTTCGCAGAACAAAGGGGGGTGGTGTAAGTAATCAATTTGCAAAGGAAATGGAGCTATTTACATTGAGATTTTTATTTCCCTTATTCACTCAAATAATCTTTCAGAAATAATGTTCAAATATGCACTTTTTCACCAATAATGGACACGTATGGAAACAGCTTACACATAAAAGTATTGGGATATGTAGGGCCTGAATCCGTTGAGGGTTTTTTTTTCTCTCTAAATTTAGTAATTATTCATTGGAAAGCCAATTTGTTTTGAAGTGCTCTTAGGAAAGAAAAACACACCCTATTATTTACTGCTAAAAAAGTTCATCTGTTACATTAACATTTAACCAAAGATATTTTGCCTTTTTTATCTACCATGCTGGAGCTTAAATTTTACCTCTCCATTCAAGGTATAGCAATAGAAAACAATTTCAACTCAACAAGTCACTTGCATTGTTCTATACATTATTTACTCTAAAATGGATATGTATTAAAATATTCATCTTAGAGAAGCTGTTTAGTATGAGAGGAATAGAACAAAGAGAGAAGAAAGCATTAAACACAGCAGTTCTTGGATTAAAGTCCATCTCTCCAAATACTGAAAAGGATATTGCCACATTTTCAGATACCGGAAAGCTTAGTTCAACGTGTCTCTTTGACTGCTCCTCCCACAGAGGACACTCACCCCAAAGAGCACCCTTTCCAATGCCCTCTTCTATAAGTTCATCTATAAATCAACATTGTGAGAAATGTGTTTATAAAAGCAGTGTATGAGTCATCAGCAGTGTTTGAGGCTTCAGTTGACCTCAAACCTTTCTTATAAAGTGCCCAAGGAAAGTAGTGTCTTCATTCAGCATCTTAAGTGCAGAATTATTGATTTACTTAGAAGACTTTTTTAAAGAGCAACAAACTCCTCAGCTATTTTGCTTTTCCAATCTACCCTATTTGGTGTTTGCTGATAGCTTAGGTTTTTATTAAAATTTAGAGATGTCTGTCCCTTTACCTTATCAATAATTGAAATTTTGAAGGTGTTTTGTAAATATTACATAAAAATCTAGAAATGTTTTTGTTAAAAAAATAATCAATTTTATTGAAATTGAATTCTGCAAACAAAATGCAAGAGCAATCGACCAGTTTAATGGGGTTTTTGGAAGCTTTCTTCTTTACCCCAAGATGCCCTGCTGCCTAGATTTTCAACCTGTCTTATTAAAGTCCAGAGAAACTATTGTGCATTACAATGTCACAATCTATTCTTTACTTGGCCACATCAGAACAGGAAAGTCACATTTGGTCTGTTGTACTCTGAACAAGAGTTTACATAGTCAATAATGGTAAAGAAACAACAAAAGACACCATTTTACTACTTCATGACTGGGTCTACCCAGCACAAAGCAAGTAACGATTTTGGTAATTTCTTAAGCATTTAGCCGAACTAATTCATCATATTGGATAGTAGGCTTAATAAAGCTGTTTTGATTTTTGTCACAGATAAAATTTTTAAAAATGTATTTTATGTTTATTTTGGTTTATGTTCATTAGAATTGAGAATTTTTGGTAACTGTTTTTTTTTTTTTTTCATTTCTTAATGAAAATTTAACTTACATTTGTTAACCTTAGAGCCAGAAAAAAAATCACAAAAATAATACCATTATACAACCTCAAGAGAGGGTCAAGTACACTTTTAAGATTGTCTGATGAAGTGTAGAGGATTCAGCATGCTTTTGATATTTGATTTGTTTGATGAAATCTCATCAATATATTAGATTTGTTACATTAAATTCATTATACATACAAAGTAATTGATTTAGTTGAATACATGTACATACATATCAATAAACATAACCAAATGTTAGTAGTTGAAACTAAAATACAGACATAAATAGAACACTGATCCCAATAAATAAAGGAAATGCAAAAAAGTGCAAATTCTCAGCGATTTACCATGGGCCATTCAGAAATATTTGATTACAATAAATACATTTTCAGATGCTATTATCATGAATTTGTTATAAGATATGCTTAGATACAGAAAACTTCCTAGTGAAGTGTGCCAACCAATCAGCACAAACTCTTGAGAATGCTATTATTTCGGCTTCTTAAAGAATTCCAGAGAAATCTGAGTCTTCCTCATTGCTTTGCAAGTGCTTAAAACCCCTGGTAGATCTGACTATTGTGTAAGATACCCTGTATATTCTGATCTAGAATTCAAACTTGTATCCACATATTATTGAAATATAATCAGATGCTAGTGGGTTCTACTAATAAAGCAGTTTATAAACTTCAGAATTATTGAAATTTAGCCAATATCTCACTTGTTAATGTCAATTCTTTAAAATGTTTCTATAATTCATATTTATCAAACATTCTATTTTGTCTTTATTCTCCTATATTTACGCAGTCATCATACAGGGAAAGGAAATACATATTCATATAAAAATGACAAAGAGTAACTTACTTCCTATTGATCAATGGTGAAAAAGAAGATAAAATACCCTGTTCTCATTACTTTTTAAAAATTATTTATGTAACTCTACTGTCTTCATGATTTTTCACTTACCTGAAATTGTCCACGTCTATAAAGAATCATTTTTGTTACATTGGAAGGTAGTTTGTGATCTTACACTAATATTAATATCAACATTTGAATGAGAATTTAAATGTCAATATCCTATATAATAAAAGGCTAATATGCAAATTGACCAAACAGTACAACTGGTCCCTATGTCATGCACTGACCACCAGGGGGCAGGTGCTCAATGCAGGAGCTTGCCCTCATGGTCAGTGCATTTCCACAGGAGGAGTGCCACTCATCCAGAAGCCAGGCTCAGGGCTGGCAAGCACAGCGGCAGTGGCGGGAGCCTCTCCCACCTCTGCGGCAGCACTAAGGATGTCCAACTGTCAGCTTAGGCCTGCTCCCCGTGGAGAGTGGGCCTAAGCCCTCACCTGGACATCTCCCAAGGGCTCCCAGACTGTGAGAGGGTGCAGGCTGGACTGAGGGACCCCCCCCCCCCCGCCGAATGCACAAGTTTTGTGCACCGAGCCTCTAGTTTTTAATAATCATTGTCTTAGCAACATTTTTGCTATAAAATGGAGTCCATGTGGCCCATCCAGTGTGATTCAGTGGTTGAGCATCAACCTATGAACCAGTAGGTCACGGTTTGATTCCCAGTCAAGGCACATGCCTGGGTTGCAGGCTGGATCCCCAGAGTGGTGCATGCAGGAGGCAGCTGATCAATTATTATCTCTAATCATTGATGTTTCCATCTCTCTCTACCTTCCTCTCTGAAATCAATAAAAATATATTTAAAAAATAGAGTTCATGTGATTTTTTGACTGATCAAATGACCCTGATTATTACTATTTAAAATTAAGACTTGCATTATAGAGGATGAGTTTTCATAGAAAAAAAAAAGTAATTAAAAATGCTCACTAAAGAAGCTATCGTATCATTTATAAAATTTTTGACCAAATAAATTTATTATGGGTGTTCCATATTTTATATTAAAAAGTATAGTTCTTAGTTAATGCCTGACTCTTTCTGATAAATTAGGAAAGCTCTATATTCTAGAATTCCTTATTATATAGTGCAGATTCCATTATGTACCTTGATGATTCAAAAGGGCCATAAATTCCCTATAAACTGGAAATTATTTCTACCCTAAACACTGATATATTTCATTTCATATAGAGGAGCATTTATTTGATTTTTATACTGAAGAGGCATCCAATACAATAATGAGACAAATTATTGTATCTGCATGCATTTCATAGGTTGTAGCTTATGTAGCATTAGGTGTCAAAGTCTCCCTTTGAATTTGTCTGAGCTCATTAAATGTTATGAAATTGGTAAGGTTTTCTGTGATGCTCCAAAACTCTCATCTCCGCATCTTTCTTCATTATAGCATATCCCTTCTTCCCAGTGATTTCTTGGTTTAAACCAATTTAATGAAATAAAACACAAGAATTAGTAAACTCATTCATATAGAAGAGCATGTATTTAAAATTTACATTACAAAGTAAAACTACAGGAAAAAGCAAACACCAATAATATTTAATTCAAAGATGGCATACTCTTAGTAGTGTATGTATTTTACTATAATTGGGTTGTTGAATGAGTAATGAAGATGTGAAATTGTTTTGAAGATAGCTGTGTTATTAAGAGTTATAAGGCAAAGACATACACCTTAGTGGGAGGGTAGTCTCATCTGAAGTTTGAGATTATTACTTGTATCAGTTGCTCAGAGAGGAAATGAGTTGTTTTGTGTGTGTACTAGAGGTCGTTGCATGAATTTGTGCATGCATGGGATTCTGAAGGGGGTGGGGTAGGGGGGGTGGGATGCTATTGGCCCTCTGGGCGGGCAGTGGGACGCCCTTGGTGGCATGTGATCTGGACCTGTCCCTCTGACTTCTGTACTGGTTGTCGGGAGCCACCTGGTGGCCGCTTTTATATTGTTTTTTCCTTGCAGAGCATCTGGGGAGGGGAAGTGGCCACGGTACCTGAGGCTGACTTCCAGGAAGCTGGCGGCGCTGTTGGGATCATTCTAGCAGTGCTGGTCCATTGGTGCCTGGCCCATTCTCTGACATTGGACCTGCAGGACTACTGAGGGAGGGAGTGGCTGCCGCCCGGCTGGTGGGTCGCAGCTGAGTGGCACTCCCACTGTGGAAGCACACTGACCACCAGGGGGAAGCTCCTGCACTGAGTGTCTGCCCCCTGGTGGTCAGTGCACATCATAGCGATCGGTCACTTAGGCTTTTATATAAATAGATGATATTTAGCCTTTATTCATTAATTGAATAAATCCAATTAATAAAAGCCTAATATGCAAATTTCCCCCTAGACCGGGAGTTTCGCCAGGAGTTCGACTGCTCACTAGGATGTGCGCTGACCACCAGGGGGCAGCGTGAAACATGGCAGGCTTTGGTGACATGGCACTGGCAGAGGGCGGCAGTGGAGGTGCTGCCAGCCCCGATGGGCCCCTTTGAAAGTAGGCCTGCAGCAGGATGGTGGAGCAGGTGAGTGGGCAGCGCCTGGCCAAGGTGGGTGCTAGCAGGAGCCCGATTGCCCCACTGATTGTCCCACAGATGGCAAACAGCAGCCAGCAGGCCCTGATCGCCTGATCTGCCCCAGACCCCAGATTGGGACAAGGAAATGGGGGTGGGTATCAGCAACCAATCTCTTACAGTGCCTGGGTGGGGGGGCTGCAACCTTTCACTGGCTACCTGGAGGTGGGGGTTACAGAGATGGAGGTGCAGGGAGAATGCGGGATGTGGGGTGTCTCCTGAGCTTGCTCGAACTCCCTTTGCTACCCTCCCCTGGGATGCCAAGGCTAGTGCGCCAGGGAAGCCCTTGCGCTCAGGTGTTGGACACCCACGAGAAGCCTGCCCTGCACTGGCATGGCCTCTTCTGCATGAGCCGGGCCACAGCCACCGGGACCGCAGGGGCTGGTCAGGCTCCCCGTGGGTTTGTGCAGGAGCCGGTCTGCGAGGCTGGCTGAGAGAGAGTGTGCAGCCTGCCAGGCTTCTGTGCGGTGCTGCTGGGCAGCCCAGAAGTCCACACTGCACCCCAGCCCACAGCATCCGGCCACACTCACCGCATCTCCATGTGGGGACTTGGGTGCCATGACTCAGGCGGAGGGGGGTGCGTGGGGACCTGGGGCCCTAGGTGCTCTCAGGGCCCAGAGGTCAGCTGGGACCTACCCTTCCACACCAGATGCTTGCACTTTGATCACTGGCCAGGCCCAAGGACCACACCCACGCACAAATTTCTTGCACTGGGCCTCTAGTGTTGAATAAAAGTGGTGTGAGTGGGCATCCATGTCTTGTTCCTGATCTTAGAGGAACTGTACAAATTTTAACCATCGTGTTGGATGTTATTTATGGGTTTGTCACACATGTCCTTTATAATGTTGTATTTTTTTAAATGTGGTGTATCACATTAATTGATTTGCAGATGTTGAACCATCCTTGCATCTCTGGAATAAATTCCAGTTGGTCATGGTGTGTGGTCCTTTCAATGTGCTGTTGAATTGTTTGTTAATATTTTGTAAAGATTTTTGTGTCTATGTTCATCAGTGGTATTGCCCTATAATATTTTTGTGTGGTATCTTTCTCTTGTATTGGTATCAAGGTAATACTGGCTTCATGAAATAAGTTTGAAAGTGTTCCCTCTCCCTCAATATTTTGAATGTTTGGAGGGTAGGTATTCTTTGAGTGTCTGGTACAATTCACCAGTGAAGCCACCTGGTCCTGGACTTTTGTTTGTTGGGAGTTTTTGTAGTACTGATTGATTCTCCTTCTCATAATCAGTTCATTCAGGTCTTCATTTCTAATGATTCAGTCTTAGAAAATTGTTTCTAGAAATTGTCCCTTTCTTCTAGGTTGTCTAATTTGTTGGTGGAGGATTGGTTATAGCATCTCTTAAGATCCTTTGTGGTGCTGAAACCGGTTTGGCTCAGTGGATAGAGCGTCGGCCTGCAGACTGAAAGATCCCGGGTTCGATTCCGGTCAAGGGCATGTACCTGGGTTGTGGGCACATCCCCAGTAGGGGGCGTGCAGGAGGCAGCTGATCGATGTTCCTCTGTTGTCGATGTTTCTAACTCTCTATCTCTCTCCCTTCCTCTCTGTAAAAAATCAATAAAATATATTTAAAAAAAAAAAAAAAAGATCCTTTGTGTTTATGTGTTATCAGTGTACCTTCTCCTCCGTGCTGAAATAGGTTGTTGAAAGAACTGAGCATAGTGGATAATAGATAAATAGATTAGAGAGACTGGGGTCTGTTGTCCTTTGACCTTGATTTTAAAAGGCCTAGAGCAGTGGTTGGCAAACTCATTAGTCAACAGAGCCAAATGTCAACAGTACAACGATTGAAATTTCTTTTGAGAGCCAAATTTTTTAAACTTAAACTTCTTCTAATGCCACTTCTTCAAAATAGACTCACCCAGGCCGTGGTATTTTGTGGAAGAGCCACACTCAAGGGGCCAAAGAACCACATGTGGCTCGCGAGCCACAGTTTGCCGACCACGGGCCTAGAGGATTTGACTTCAGAGAGAGAAAAGGTTTGAAGCTAAAAGCAGAAGGAAATGCTTACTTAAAAGATCTATATTCCGTAAAAAACAAAACAATAAAACATGCCTTTTAATTCAGATTATCCACTTTTGTGCTCCTCTGGGGGTATTTCTCTTTGCATTTGAGGTGTTTTGAAATAACCTAGTCTTGGCTTAGATTTACGGTGACAATTAAATAATGTGTGTGTTTAGAATGCTGCAAAGAAAGTCATCCCTCTCTACCCTGAAGTCACTGTAGTAACGGGGGCAATGACGATGAGGAACCAGGGCCCCAGAGCGAAGGACTTCTCAGGACAGAACCAGTGACTACAGCCCAGCAGCTGCTTCTGTCCAGAATATTGTTTTGTTAGTGGTCATCTTGAGAGATTTGCACTTTATTTACATGAATACAATCATGTAAAGTCTTACCGATGGGCACTGGTGGATGAATTGTGAGTGGGAATGGTTTTCCCTAAGCCGCTCAACTCCATACAGAGGCTTATTTTATTCTGACTATTGCTGCTACCAAGTCCACTAGCCCGCTGCTGCTGCCACAGCTGCTTTTACTTTATTAATATGGTGGCTCCTCGGAGCAACAGGGCCTTGTAAATATGCAACACGTCATCATTACTAAGTGCCTTCAAACACTTACAGCTGTATCTGCATCAGTCGTACCGTGCAGCTTAGCAACAGGCCAAGGGAGGGCTGGGGACCCAGAGGCTGCAGTTCCCAACCTTCTAAGGGGCCTGGTTCCCAAGGCTCACACTAACCTCAGCACGGGGAGGAATAACCCGCTCGTTTAGTTCAGCCACGCTCAGGAGAGTCTCACTCCCTCAGGTCTGGGATTGCTGGGCCCGGAAGGATGAGAAAAGCTGGATATCTGGGTAGCTCTTTCTTGTCTACTTTCAGATGCCCTGGCTTAGGTTATAGCTTGCATCTTTCAGAGCACTTGCCGAAGGCCATATGAATGACACCGTGTCATTTAATATGCTGTTGTTTTCATACTCGGTTTCCAAAGCTCCAGCCTTGTAGGGAATCAATTCAAGATAGAGCAGATAATGATTTTAAGAAAGTGTTAACCAACGTGCAACATAGCTAGCCTTCTTCCTTCCTGGGTTGAACAAATACTTGTTGTCCCGTGACCAAGCAAATTTCCCATTTCCAGGTGCAAGTTCCTCTATTAATTAGAATTCTGTTGCAAGCAGCAGCAACCTAGCCTCAATTAGTCGAAGTGGAAGACAGGACCCGGGGCCCAGGTATCAGTGTTGCTGGGAGCAAATGGCCCAGGCCTGTGGCATCACAGATAGTTGTCTCTGGCTTAATTCTGCGTTTTGATGCACGCTGGCTTCAGCTCTTCCTGTAGCTGAGTGCTTAGCTCCGTGTACACGCCTGGCAGACAGCCGCCAACAGCTCCTGATCACATCTCCAGCCGGGCTCTGGCCAAGCTGGCACCTGTCTAGTCTGCAGTAGCCCTAAAGATCAGGCAGCTGGTGTTATGAGTAGTCCAGCTTAGGGTACCTACCCATCATTCTTTCCAAGCAGCAAAAGCTCTCGGTAAAAATCAGACTTGGAAAGAAAGTGGAACAGTTTAATACTAACAGGAGGGTGGATTCAAGGAACAGACAAAAATGCAAATGAAGTTTAAGAATGATACCAACATATTAAAATGCAAGCTGTCACTCAAATAGTCCATATCTGTTGGTAATTAGTAATGTTTCTCTGTATCTTCAGAGTGCGGCATGGCCATAACCATTAAATACAATGTTGGTTTTACCGGGCTTGCATTCACTATTTTGGGGACATTTGCTTCAACTTGCAATTATTACTAAAGTTGGCAACACAAATTACTGTGGAAAATAAAGTGGGATGGGATAAAGATTATCATCAAAATATTTTTTAAAGTATATTTTGTTGATTTTTTACAGAGAGGAAGGGAGAGGGATAGAGAATTAGAAACATCGATGAGAGAGAAACATCCATCAGCTGCCTCCTGCACATCCCCCACTGGGGATGTGCCCGCAACCAAGGTACATGCCCTTGACTGGAATTGAACCTGGGACCCTTCAGTCTGCAGGCTGACGCTCCATCCACTGAGCCAAACCAGTTAGGGCCATCAAAATATTTTTATTTTTCACTCCCACAATGTGATTTCACAGGCGAGTTTCTTTAAATTTAAATTTGGGGTGAGAGCTATTGATTGAACAAAACGCCTATTTTTTTTCTAGATCCTCCCAAAAATTCAACTCCTGACACTCACTGAGTGCGCGAGGAGTCCCCTTTCCCCAGGGAAGCTGATTTTGGTATTACACACCTGACTAGGAGCACATGATTTTTAGACTAAATCACAGAAATGTTATTGTTTGCCACTGAAACTCTCACGCCTGTCATTGATCTCCCACAGGAACAGAGGGTGAAGGGCCACATGATCTGCTTTTGGTCTTTGCCACACAGTATCAAAATGCAATTGGCCTTTCAGCATTTTTCTTTGTCCCTTTCCTTGCTTAGCAAATCTGTGGCAGTGACCAATGTGCAGTTACTCTGATCTTGAGCTAATCTGGAACTGGCCTTCAAGCTCTGTGAGGACTGGTCTGTTTCTGGCTCCTGTGTGATGGGAAAGCTTGGAGTCTGCCATGTTCAGCAGGGCTCCCTTTGGTGGGCCCTGTGTTCAATACCGGGTCCCCAAACCTGCAACACTGGCTGAAACGCCGCTAGCCTGGGGCCTCCCAGCTGCCACTCCCTTTTCTGTTGCT
Organism: Corynorhinus townsendii; assembly: GCA_026230045.1. Taxonomy (NCBI): domain Eukaryota; kingdom Metazoa; phylum Chordata; class Mammalia; order Chiroptera; family Vespertilionidae; genus Corynorhinus; species Corynorhinus townsendii. The sequence continues at coordinate 5,649,968 of JAPDVU010000010.1, read as the reverse complement.
TGGTGCACTGGAGCATGGTAAGAGAAAAAAATAGATGATATTAGGCCTTGGAATTTGCATTTTTTCCTTGATCTTGATTCCTCAAATTCTGGCGGCCACTGTACCTCTCTGAACCAAAACAGACTCATTTCAACATGTTTCATCCAGTTTCCTAGACCCAACCCAACCAGAGAGAGGACTGCTTTGGGCTAGTCAGCCATCACCAGAAGCTGGCCTACATTGGTATTTTAAAGAAAACTGAAATATATCAACAATAATATAGATGAGAATGTATTATTCAGAAAGTATATCTAGTTAGTGACTAAGAGGAGAAGAAAATATTTCTCAAAATAAAGGAAGTGAAGTTGTATAGTGATACAGGCTTATACTTTAATCTGTAGCCTATTTCTAAAATAGTTAACTTTAAAAAATCATGTTATACTCACATATGAACTTTCTCTGCTTATGAGGACTGAAACTGTCTTGCACATCGCATCACTGATGCCCCGTGCAGCCCTCCCCTGACTTGTCAGAGCAGTACCTGTTGACGAAAGAGTTAACTGACTACTGTTCTGAAATACATGCTGCTTTTCTGGCTGCCTTCAGGACAGAACAACAGAATTTGGAAAGACAAAACAAAAGTAAACAAAAAACTAATATATGTATGTACTAGAATTAGTAGCCCTGGGGAGATTGCTAGCCTGAGGGAATGTTGCAGAATAAAGAGGAAAGCTGAGAACCCTGTGTTCTTCTGAGTGGCCATCCCACTCCGACGTGCTCAGGAGCCAGTCCCATGTGGGACAGGGCCGCTGTGAGCGAGCGCAGGAGGGAGGGGCGGGGAACGCTCAGGTAGGTTTACTGGCTCATTTTCTGGAGCACGTACAGTAAACGAAATCGTGCCATGGCCCCTAAGGCAGGGAGAGATTTGCTTTTGAGTAAAAGGTGGCTCTACTTTGGAACTTATGAACAGACATGAGTTTATATTTTTGATCAATTACTCATCATTCATTGTGCCGGGCACTCCAGAGGCAATCTCTCTGCCAGTCCTCAGGAGATGTAGGTAGAGTATCAGTTCTGTCTTACGGAAAGCAAACAGAGACAATAGAATAGATCAGAACGTTTTCTGGGTTTACAGAGGTGGTCAAGTTTGGACATAAACCAAAGTCAGAATATGATCTTCCCAATCTATTAAATCCATGCTGCTCAAGCTGTCTTATTTTGTTTTTAAAATCACACTACTCCATAAAATAAAGAAACCAGTAAGTTCCTTATCAACTTTACAGCCTGATTTCTATTGCTGTGCAGAGCTTTACTTCTGTTTTAACAAATTACTTTAGTTGACAAAAATGAAGGAGCAACTTACTGTGTGAAACCTGAGTGCTGTGTGAGAAGTGTTCACAGAGGCCATAGCTCTGGCTCTTTCTTTGGAGAGAGTTTGATTTATTCAAATCCTGTTACACTTGTTTCAAAAACAAATGAAATGAAAGTGGAATCATTTATTATCATCTAGGAGGATTAAGCCCTAAATTGGATTTCTGAGTTTAATATGAAAAATTAAGCTAACCTCCAAAATGGCTTAAAATTGAACTTCATCGCCTGGTATGGGATGATAGCTTTAAGAGCTTTGGAGGAAGAGTGAGCCTTATAAAGCAATCCTTTAAAGTGGCACGGTAATACATAAGACTGCTTTCTCCTCAAATGAGGCTGGATACTCTGTTTTGCCCTCAGACCCGGTATTGATATGAGCATTGTGTAATCTTTCAATCAAAATCCTTTTGACATGTGTTAATTCCTTGTAGAGTAAATACAGAAGTCTAGGGTAAATGCTAAAATCATGCATGCACACCTATCAGCATAACGTGAATAACTTACTTTCCTAAGTTGGAAAGATAATAATAATGATGCTATTTTTTTTTAAATGTACTTAAATTTTTTAAATGTACCTAGGATTTTCACCTAATAAGGAATGTAGGAAACAGTTATTCCTTGAAGGGTAACAGCTGGACAGTTTGGTTGTCTCACAGTCAGAGGAGCCTTCCTAAAGCTAGTTTGTCTCTGTTAACCATTGCTACCTGGCAAAACTGAGGCTTAGGAAATATTCACAGGTGGAGGGGTTAGGTTGCAACTATAAACATGGTAACATCTCAGTGGTTGTCTTTGGGGTGTATTTCTCAACCCCGCCCCAGGTACATTTGACATTGAATCATTTTGATCATCCCAAATGTGAGAGGGTTGGTTGCTACTGTCATGTAGAGGGTAAAGCCCAGGATGCTGCTGAACGTCCTACAGTGCACAGAACAGCCCCTCGCAACCAAGAACTGCTGCGTGCGCCAACAAGGGTTTGTCTCCAGGGTTTGTCCTGGGGTATATTTGTGGATTCTGACTTTTGACAGTGGTTCCAAAATGGGCACAATACAGTTGGACGGACTCAACATCTCTGTACCTTAGAATATAAGTTATTACTTTTAACTTTAGCAGGAAATTGAAAGTAGCACCCTTTCACCATACATGTTTGCACTAGAAAAGTAAACACTTTCTAATTTCTATTTCTATTTATGTTATTACTAAAATGGAATTTGTATAAATTAAGCCAGTCAGTTCCTAGATTCAAATGTTTCAGACACATGCAATATGTCAACACCTGAGATTAAGAATCACCTGGGATGCTTTGAAAAAGAAATGTAGGTGTCCAACCTCTACACTAGAGATTCCTTTATTGATTATGTGTAATAAGGGTCAAGGAGTCTGTATTTTATTTATTGATTTTTAGAAAGAGAGAGAGAGGCAAGAAGAGAGGGAAAGAGAGAGATATATCAATTGGTTGTTACTTATTTTTTAAAAGATATTTTTATTGATTTTAGAGAGAGAGGAAGGGAGAAGGATAGAAGAGATAGGAACATTGATGAGAAAGAAACATTATCAGATCAGCTGCCTCCTGCACGCCCCCTACTGCGGATGGAACCTGCAACCCAGGCATGTGTCCTGACCATGAATTAAACCAGTGACTTCTTGATTCTTGGGTTGATGTTCACACACCAGAAAGGTATTGGTTGATTTTTTTTTAATGTTCCCTGACTGAGGATGGAACCCAAGACCTTGACATATCTGGACAATGCTCTAAACAACTGAGCTACCCAGCCAGGGCCAAGGAGTGTGTATTTTAATAAGAACAGCACATTATTCTGATGTAGTTGATGGACTTGGAGCACTATTTGGGAAAGTGGAATCGAATCTCTTTTTGCATATTAAGTAGCAATTTGCAAGTTTGTACCTGAATGTCTGTGATATAAAAATTCAATGTTAAATGAATGTGTGACCTAGGACTTCAAAAATACAAATAAAACATGTTAACAGGAATTCTATAGCTTTATATCAATATATATTCAAATACTGTCACACGTATTTCAAAACTTAGCCTCATAGTTGACTATAATGTTGCTCCAAATTAGTTTTGAATGAATGAATAAATGAATCCATGGTAGATACAAGCAATTGAATATTATGTTAGTGTATATTTCTTTACACTAGCAGAGTGCAATGACCTCATAACAGGATGATAGATTTCTGGCAAACACGTGATAGAAGGGCACTCAGAAAGGAAATAAATGTAAAATGCAAATACATCTGGTCATACAGCTATAGTTTTAATCACTGTATATTTTCTAGTTAAGTTAAAATTATGTGACAAAGCCTGGTTTGAACTGTTGATATTATTTACAGAGGCTCAGAGAGAGAGAGCTCTACTTCCTATCGCAAGAAAGGCAAAAGAAGACACAACTAACATCACGGTGCCAGGTCCTGTTTCCAGGATCATCAGAAAGGACTGAAAGGAAAAGGTGACACTGAAAATGCACTAGGATATGTTCTTCATATTTTTCACTTTCTTTGCCTAGCTCCATACTCACTACTGGTTAAGATGGGGCATGCCATGGATTATGTCCAAGGTCTAAGTCATACCGTGAGACATCATTAATATGAGCAAGGCAAATTTCACTTTGTAAGTAATCTGCCATAACGAATGCAAAGATTCAAGGACAATGAGAGTTTAGAACAGCAAGAAGGGGAGGGGGTCAAATATGGGAAAGAGGCTTGCAATAATGGGGCACTGTCAATAGTAAATAAATATTTGTAACATCCCTTGAACTCCAAGTGCATTCCAAATCAGAAACAGGTAACACAGATCTATTTCTAATGATGCATTGAGCGTACAGGCTGTGTTCCATTTATAATACCACAATGGGAACTAAAGGGGCATATCTATTTGATAATTAAAACACACACTTAGGGGGGATGGGGCTGAAGGAGGTCCTAAAATATGATGACAGGGGAAGATTTGACTTTGAGTGGTGGCCCACAGTATAATATTTAGATCTTATAACATAGAAACCCATATGATCATATTAACCAATGTCATGACAATCAATTTAATAAACACACACACACCCAACCCTTGCCATTGAAATGGATGACTGTATACCAGCAAATAACTTCCTCTGTGCCTGTGGCTGCATATTTATTGATATACCTCTCATTGTAGCAAATGCTCTATCCCTTGTGTTTGTTAAGGCCCAGTTATTGCTTGACCAGCCGAATATGATGGACATGACATTGTGCCACTGTAGGAAAAGGCTTTAAGATATTCATACCTTCTACTTCCTGTTTCTTAAAACATTCCATTTTGGAGCCATAAACCAAGATGTAACAAAAGGACCCCTCTCCGGGAACCTATATGTTGAAGCAGCCCAGAGGAGCTCAACCTCCTGCTCACCTCCACACACAGCGCCAGGTCTAGATCCCAGCCTCCTGCTCACCTCCACACACAGTGCCAGGTCTAGATCCCAGCCTCCTGCTCACCTCCACACACAGCGCCAGGTCTTGATTTAGCCCATCCTCCAGTTGAATACCAACAAAGCAAATCAGTGAACACAGCCTGGAGCTGAAGAATTCTCTTTGCCCCAAATGGTGAGATTTTAAAACTTTTCCTAGCTTTCACATTTTGGAGCAATTTGTTACAGAAATAGATAATTGAAACAGTAGCATATCTTTTATTATCTGTTCTAAATGTATCACCTTGTCAATTATGACCATACAGTACTGCCATTCATTTTCTACATAACATTTATTAATTTGTAACAGTATGTTATTTAGGTATCTCTTTGCTTCTGCAGAATATAAACTTAATAAAAGCTAAGACAGACTATGATATGTTTGTGTGTGCCAGCCTCTCTCACAGGCACTTAAAATGTTTGCCATAGCCCTGGCTAGGTAGCTTAGTTGTTTAGAGCATCATCTGCATATGTCAAGGTTTCAGGTTTACATACAACAATCAAACAATGAATGCATAAATGGGTGGAAAAGAAAATTAATCTATCTCTTTCTCCTTTCTGCTCTCTTTCAAATCCTATCTAATAAAGAGGGAATATGCTAATTGACCCTCACACCATCACAAAGATGGCGGCACCCAGAGCCAATAAGGAGGGAATATGCTAATTACGGCCACGCCCTCAAAGATGGCGCTCACACAGCCACAAGATGGCAGCATCCAGTCCCCTCAGCCCCATGCCTTGCCACGTGCCTGCCTCCGGAATCCCTCAGTTCCCTCAGCCCCCCAGCCACCCAGGACTGGCCCGAGGCACAGGCAAGCCTTGGATGGTGGCTGCCCAGCTGCCCAGGGCTGCTCAGGTAACTCGGGCCAGCTGAGGCTTGTGCTGCCGCCAGTGGCAGCAGCAGAAGTGCGATGGGGTGTCGCCTTCCCCTGATCTCCAGGTTGCCTCCTGCCCTTGAGGGCTCCCGGACTGTGAGAGGGGGCAGGCTGGGCTGAGGGATCCCACCTCCAGTGCATGAATTTTGATGCACCGGGCCTCTAGTCTATAAATAAAAATGTAAAACAATAAAATATTGTTCACAATGTTGAAATGACCACATGATATCCTATTCTGGCAAACACAAACAAAGAGCATGTAGTCATTTAGCTAAATATTGTCAAAAATTAACTGATGGAGGGTCTTTGCCCCCAGAGGTTTGCTGGCAGCTTGTGTGCACTGTATCCTCTTTGTCCACGCATCAGCCACAGGAAATAAAATCATCATCAAGCACATGGCGGTGGGTGGCTAGCTGATGGGCACCGGCATTGCCCAGGCTGCTGCAGCCACTGGCCACACAGCAGTCTTGGTGGACCAGGCCGAGAATATCCTGGCTAAATCCCAAAAGGGAACTGAGGAAAGCCTTAAGAAAATCGCCAAGAAGTTTTCAGAAAACCCCGACAGGCGGCAATGCGTCGGTGAAGACCCTGAGCAGCCTGTGTAGCCCACAGCATGGCCCTGGTGGTGGGCATCGTGAGAACCTGCAGGTGAAGAACACCTGATATTTGCCAGCAACACTTCCTCTTTGCAGACCAGGAGCATCGCCAATGCCACCACCAGACAGGACGCTTGGCCGGCCCCACTCCTTCAGCCCAGCGCCCGTGGTGAAGCCTGTGGGAGCCATTGAAACAGCAGTGGCCAGCCTGGAGACCTTTGGATCTTGCCAGACCTCAGCCAAACCCCGGGAAAGCACCCTGTTACTTGCAAGGCCATGCCTGGGTTTATTGTGAACTGCCTGCTGGCGCCTGCTCATGGACGCAGTCCGGCTGTACCAGCCAGGCGACGCGTCCAAGGAAGACATCGCCATGGCCGAGAAGAGGGGAGTAGGCCCCCGTGGCCCGTTTGAGCTTCTCCATTACGTTGGGCTGGACGCGAAGATCATCACGGACGGTGGCATGAGATGGATATACAGGGCCCCCTGGGTCAGGCCAGCGCGTCCGTGAACCAGAGGATAGCAGAGAAGAATTGTGGCTGGAAGCCTGGGGAAGGGTTTTACAAATGAACCGATGTGCGGGTGCTGCGGCTGGGGCCGCCCTGAGCTCCACCAGCAGCCGATGGTGCCGCGGCCCCACTGCCTAAGCTCTGGGGGCGGACCTGTCCACGCGCACAGTCTGTGATGCGCAGATCCAATGGAACCGTTCTGAAGTAATTATTTACACCTAGAGTTCTCTGCTGAGAACGAATTCCCTGTTCAGTCTGTTCATTTCTGTGCATTTTCTAAAAAGGTTTACACCCTTGGCGCCTTGGAGCAAAGGTTTCTTTCGGACCTATTCATAAAGCAACGGTAGCGGGGAAAGTGCTTGCTCAGAAGGCGGTCATCGCGGCCACCGGGGAGGGTCACGGACAAGGGCACTGGCGCAGCAGCGATGTGTCTGTGAAGCGCCATAGGGAGATCATTGCATCTTCTAGCCTCACCCCACATCCTGGGCACAGCACAGCGCCCTGTGTCTATCCCACCGTCTGCTGTACTGGCGGAAATGTCTCCTCTTGCTGGGTTTGCAGAAAGAGGATTCATTTACATATGAAATCTGGAGGAGTATGGTCTCTCTCTCTCTTTCTCTCTCTCTCTCTCTCCATGTACTGCAAAGTGCCTATAAATTGACTCTAATAAAATACAATCTTTTAATCTGTGAAAAACATTAACGAATGGAGAACCTATTAAAATATGTTTACAAAAACACTAAGGTAGGTCAACTGAAAATGGAAATCTTGGGCAGTCCGCCTTATTTGCCTGTAATTTCTTAGGACCAGACTGTGATTTAGAAAGAAGGTAAGAGATGTGTAAGGCTAAATTATATTAAATTGTATTTTAAAAAGCAGTTCTAATTATGACAAAAATGTTTAAATGTCTAAGCCAATGTAATGTAAGTTTTTTAAAATAGACTTTTATGTATAGCTGAAATGATTTGCTTTTTTTGTTTGCTTGTTCTCTATGTTTGCTTATTCAGAGAGGAAATTATATTTATTATTTGCTAGTGAATAATTCAAAGAAGTCAGAGATTTAAGAAAATGATTAAGAAGAAAATAGAAACAGAGAACATGAAATGGGGCTCACACTTCCTTTGTAATATCAGACTGGATATCTTTAAACACAAAAGCATCTCTGAGTCATTACTTAAAAGTTGTAGAGCTCTCTGAGCTTAGTAACCTTACAGAGGAGCTCTGAGATCTAACCATATAAACATCACTTTTGTCAGTAAATTTATTCGGCACAGTACACAGCAAACATGTGCATTTCCTTTAAAAAGTAGCTAAATCCTCAAGGGTAATAGTGTTGAAATATTCATGTCAAGAAAACCCTTTAGAGTTACAATGGTAAAATGAAACAACAAAACAAGCTTTCAAACAGAATAATAAAAAGAAAACAAACAAAACATGGATATTTCAGTATATGTATTAGAACAAATTCTAACTGAAATGAATTTTAAATCAAGTCTTTCTAAGAATTATTAACTGAAGGACATATAAGATTGTGATGTGTTCTTGTTATAAATTATGAAAGAGATAATTTTGAACTCAGAGTTCACCATGGTAAGGCTGTGTGACCGTCACTATTTAAAATTCCTTTAGTTCCCTGTTTCTTCATATACAAGACTTGAGCTAATACAGCTAAAATTACTGGCACATACAATGCAATTATAAATTCTTATTAATATTATTAATGCCAAAAATAGAAATAATTATCTGAAATGGTTTCACATTTAGCTATGTGATATCAAATAATTCAAAACCAGAAAGAAAGGCCAAAACAAGTTTCAATGATTTTCAGATATATTAAACTGAAACCAGTTATTGTTAGACTAAATTCAGATAGAAAAAAATCAATTTCCAAGTTCATTTTCACCCAATATAAGTTTATTTATTAGTCAAATAAATATGTGCTTTTGTTCTAAATAGCAATATGAGCATTTGTTTTATATACAAACTTTTACTTATGAAACCACTTAGAGGCTATGGCATATCCTATCTAATAAAAGAGTAATATGCAAATAGGTCATCACTCCAACACACAAGATGGCTGCCCCCATGTGGTGAAAGATGGCTGCCCTCATGTGGACACAAATTGGCCACCACAAGATGGCCAGGAGGGGAGGGCAGTTGTGGGTGATCAGGCCTGCAAGGGAGGGCAGTTGGGGGTGATCAAGCCTGCAGGGAGGGGGGGCAGTTAGGGGTGACCAGGCCGGCAGAGGAGGGAAGTTGGAGGCAACTGGGCCTGCAGGGAAGGGCAGTTGCGGGGGGACCCAGGCCTGCAGGGGGGAGCAGTTGGGGGGCACCACGCCTGCAGGGGAGGGCAGTTATGGGCAAACAGGCTGGCAGGGGAGCAGTTAGGCATCAATCAGGCTAGCAGGGGAGTGATTAGGGGTTGATCAGGCTGGCAGGCAGAAGCGATTAGGGGCAATCAGGAAGGCAGGCAGACAAGCAGTTGGGAGCCAGCAGTCCTAGATTGTGAGAGGGATGTCCGACTGCCCGCTTAGGCCTGATCCTGGTAGGGATCCTGGGATCGGGCCTTAACGGGCAGTCAGACATCCCTTGAGGGGTCCCACATTGGAGAGGGTGCAGGCTGGGCTGAGGGACACACACTCCCGTGCACAAATTTCATATACCGGGCCTCTAGTATGCATAATAATTTGTGTGTTTTTTAATGTACATATCAAATTATCTTTGTCAAATTTTCATAAAAAATTGTGGGACATTTCATAAAATGCATAGAACTTTAAGATTTTTTTCTTTAAATAAACTCTTCTTATATCAGCCACTTTTCATGAATCTTGTTGGTTGGGTTCTGCGTGCTACCCTAAACTGATTCCTTCCTGGGTTTAAACACTTAGTTCTCCAGGACAGGTTTAACTAATTCAGTTACTGGCCTGGTTTTTACTAGTGACATCTCACTGTAAACATAAATTTTTAAAATCTCCACACATGTTTTAATTCATTGGAAATCATTTATGGCATATGTATCAGAGTGAAAGATGGTAAGTGCATATCTATATCTACAAATATAGGTAAATCTATCAAATCCAGGTTGAAATTATAAGCTGGTATGTGCACTCATTCCTGAATTAGGTGAGTGACCATTAGTTACTTTAGAGGATGATGATAAAAATAAATCTGAGGTTTCTAGAATTCTAGCAATTAGCCAATATTAACTTCTAAGATATTGAGGGCAATGAAGACAACACCGATGACATCTGAAATGTACTCCTGCATATGGTGTACTTGCTATATTATTGCACACAATTTGCAAATCAAAAATAACCTGCCCCCTAATCACTAGGGTTCAGTTACCAGGGTTCAAAGTTGATATTTGCCTTAAATATATAGATTGAAACTCAGCCAAAGGGGCAGTTGATCCAATGGTGCATCCTTTTAACCACTATTCATCATATACCGTCAGCTCCTTCCTCTTCACTTTGTCCTAGTTATTGGGTCAATTCAGTTCTTTATCTACTCAGTACATTGATCCAAGAAGCAGATAGTGGATGGAGGAAAAAACACAATCATGCTGACGGTTTTCAATTTAAATTCAGGACTACAAATCAGAAGTACCCTTTCATGATATCATTATTAGTTCAGGCTGATTCACACTAGCTCTTCTTTCATCACCCCTTCCTACTCACACTAACTACTAGCTCTGCTTCCAACTGCCTAGTGGGTCAAATCACCTTCATTGTGCCTGTTCTCTGTGTCTTCCACCTTTTCTTTTAATTGATTGGTTGTCACCTTGTCCCTGTTCCTCTCTCAGAACAATTCATCATTATTTTCTGGATTCCATTTCTTCCTGCCTACAATGAGGACAACAGTTATTCTGTTTTTCTTTCCCATTATAGAATTACCAATGCTTTCTTTCCACTAGAGCAGTGGTTGGCAAACTGTGGCTCGCGAGCCACGTGCAGCTCATGAGCTGCCATTTGCCACTCTGTTGACTAATGAGTTTGCCAACCACTGCACTAGAGTATTCACTTTGTTATAATATCCCCCAAGTTTAAAAAGTAAAACTCTTTTGAATCCCTATTCTACTGTATAATCCTAGTTTCCTACTTTTCTTTACAGCAAAATTCCACTTAATTTTTGTCTGTTACTTTCACATTATCCCCTTTTTCTCTTTTCTTTTAGTCTACTTTAATCCTCTGCATCTCTGGAAGGCACAAAACATCCAGCTTTCCAAATCTAATAGTCAGTTCTCAGGTCTTTTACTCCAACTCTTAGCATCATTTACACAAATGATCTTTTACTTTTGTTTAAAGCTTTCTCCACTTGGATTTGAAGGTACTGTACTGTCCATTTTTCTTCCTACTTCATGAATCTTCCTTTTCATTTCCTTTTAGGTGCCTCAATTCTTAAATGTAGCAATTGGAAAGCCTCAGATCACTGTTCTTATCAACTTTCTTCCTTTACTATACACCTCTTGTTCTAAAGAGATGAGGGAAGCCCTGGCTTAAATAGCTGCATGATTTATATCTCAGTTCTAGGTTAAATCTTTTCTAGGTCAATAATTGTATATCAAGACCTTCCCCAATAGCTCTGTCAGGATGTTCAAAAGAACTCCCAGATGTTGTAACATCATAAAAAGAATGTCCTTCAGGCTTTCTTGGGTCACAGTTTCCTAATCAGTCATCCACATGTTCAGGGAGAAAGTTAGGCTCCTTGCTCCCCATTTACTGCTCATCCAGTCTCAACAACTTGTTGCTGTCTGTAATACACTCTTTCACTCTCTCAACCACTTACCTCCCTAACCTAGTAGCCAGGATATTTAGTTTGGACAACTACAATAATCCCACTGAGCTCCCAAATGATCTTACTGTTTCCTCTATTCTTTTACTCATCACATATGGCATCCATTCTAGTTATTGCCTGAAGCCCAAATTACAGTCTGTGATCCATCTAAGTCTTTTCTTACCCCTTCTAAGTCTTATCTTTTCTCCCTTTGGCTCCTGGCCATCCCACATCCCTGTTACTTCTCAAACATCCCAGAGTTTTCCAGACTCAGAGCTTGCATGTGGTGCTCCCTCTGCCTGGAAGTTCATTCCCCAGACCTCGTGTGACTTGCAGCTTCATGTTATTCAGATCTCTGTTCAAATGTTACATCCTTAGAATACTTTCCCCTGACCACGTCATCCCCATCACTGCAGAATCCCTCTCCCCTATTTACTTTATAGCCTTAACACTTACTACATCACACACTTATTTGTGTATTAATAATCTGCTACCCTATAAAGTAAGTTTCATGAAACCAGAGACTTTTCTGTCTTGTTCAATATATTGTCAGCCATGGTGTTGGGTCCAGGCCTTCTTCTAGCGACAGGACCTCCGTGGACTCCTGGAACTGGGAGGCTCGTGCAGCCGCTGGCAGATGGAGCATGCTTTATTGCAAACAAAGGCAGCCGTTGCATGCACAGCACCCAGCCAAAGCAGCCTGCTCCAGCTGGTCAGCAATATAGTTTATAATGACTCAGACAAAAGAGGCTTCTTGCCAAATAGTGACATCAATGTTACATAAGATAAAGGTGCACCCTGCAGTGTGTACAGTAAAACTACTGTGTCATTGCCTTGCACATGCATATGGCAAATAGGCCTTTCACATCTGGTGTACTCTGGTGAGGGTCCCCACAAGTGGCTAGGACAATCTGGGGCACATAGAGTGAAAAGAAATAGATGATAGCCCTAGCTGGTTTAGCTCAGTGGATAGAGTGTTGGCCTGTGGAAGGGTCCTGGGTTCAATTCCAGTCAAGCCCGGGTTGTGGGCTCAATCCCCAGTGGGGCCATGCAGGATGCAATAAATCAATGAATCTCTCTTATCATTAATGTTTCTCTCTCTCTCTCCCTCTCCCTTCTTTTTTGAAATCAATAAAAACATATTTTAAACAAAGAAATAGATGATAAATTAATGAATAAATTTAATCTTTATTTCAACATTATTTTAGCCATATTTTAACGGTGGAATAAAGCAGCAGAATAAACAGCCCTCATACAAACTTCTGTTGTTCTATCCAAAAATTTAAAAGTGAAAAATGAATCAGAAACATGTTTCAGACTCCGATGAACAAGTATTTATCTACAAGTAAATAGATATTTAAAATTGTCTCTACTTAAGAATCTTAGAGATGAGGAGACTGGCCACAAATTAATGAAAAATGATAAGCTAGCCAAGTTTTATTTATTTATTTTTTTTTTGCAAAATAAATAGATTGCTCTGTTTTTTCTGTTTCAAGATCTGCTTAAAATGGTTTATTTATTTATTTATTTATTTATTTATAGTTAATCCTCACTTGACAATATTTTTTCCATTGGTTTTTAGAGAGAGTAGAGCGAAGGGGAAAGACAGAGAAAGAGAAACATCGATGTGAGAGAAACGCATCAATTGGTTGCCTCCTGCATGTGCCCTGACCAGGGCCAGGGATTGAGCCTGCAACTGAGGTATGTGCCCTTGACTGGAATCAAGCTCAGGACCCTTCAGTCCGAGGGCTAATGCCCTATCCACTGAGGAAAACCAGCTAGGGCTGCTTAAAGTGTTTTACAGTGAGTACAGACAGGACAGTGTGGCTCGGTGGTTGAGCATTGACTTATGAACTGGGAGGTCATGTGTTGATTCCTGGCACATGCCAGGGTTCCAGCATTGATCCCCAGTGGGGGCGTGCAGGAGGCAGCTGACCAATGACTCTCTCTTATCATTGATGTTTCTCTCTCCCTCTCCCTTCCTCTCTAAAATTAATTTAAAAAAATATTTAAAGCGAATACAGAATGAACTCAAACACTGCCATCTCTAATTACTAGGTGTATATACTTTTGTCAGATTCAAAATACATTTATACCATATTACAGGTTTTCTTTTACAAGCTGTTGCAAAATCTATTTTATTAATATTTAATGTTGAATAAGGTATATGTTTTATGAGCTTACCTTACATTTTGAAATATGAGGTTTTAAACTAATAAATATGTTTTTTCTCTTCCCAGTTAACCTTTCAGATAATAAAGAGATGGAAGGTTGTAGTAAAAAAATCTTCTTGCACTTGAACTGTATCATTTACTTTGTTTGCTGATGAGAAGTGTCAACATTTACACAGTGAAGTGTGCCTAAATGTGTATTTCTATTTAAATCAAATTCATCTTTCTCAGAGTTTATGTGTATATTCAAGGAATGAAATTGGATTCTCTTAGAGAAATAAAATCAGTTACCATTTATTTCAGGCAAAGAGGTATCAACATGCTTGACTGGAGAAACTACTCAAGACTTGAGATTTTCTAAACTGCTTTTGCACACACATTCTGGAACATAAAATATTAGGACATCTACCAAACTAATTTTTGAGGAATAGTATATTGCACACAATTTATGACTGTGGGTCTCACATTCCGTCCATAAGCTTATTAAAAAGAGAGCCCTGGAGCATCATAAAAAATGGGAAGTAGATAAAACTCAGAAAAAAAGTGAATTTATGAACTCATAAATTTAATCTGTTTAATTTTCTACCATTCCCACCTTAAAAAACAACAACAGAGAATGACTGCCTTACTCTAGAGATGGAGTCAGTGTCACATGGCTGTGTGCTCTTCTCATTGGCTGGCCTCCTCCCCAGCAGGCCTTTCCCTTACCCGCTATCCAGGCTGCCATGGGCAGGAGGATGATCACTCCAGGAAAGGGAATAGCACCTGGGAGATCTCAATGAGGGAAGGGACATGACACGTTTGAAGAAATTCAAGGACAAATATCTGGCAAAATAAATATAATGAGGAGTAGAGTGGCTTGCTGTGAGCATGGAGAACAGAGAGCAGACAGATTAGGCAACATATGGAAGGCCGTATAAGCAAAATACGGAAGGTTATATTAAATAGTTTAGACTCCAGAAGCTTCTAATGAATGGAAACGAAGTTAAGGATGGGGTGGATCTGGATTTTAGATTATTTCTTTTCCTGAAACACTGCATATGGAAAGGAAGGGTGGACTGGATGATACATGAGGTGGAGGCCACCACCACATGGTTGGCGAGGGAGTGTAAAAGCTTAGAGCAGGAGCATAGTCAGAGTACAATCTCCAACAAAAGGTTAGAAATTGAACTTGCTAAAAGAGAACAGGTGAGATTAGAGGGACAGGGGACATCAAGGATATTGTACAGGAAGTTGGCAAGTTGAACTTAATGGGTCCAGAGTCAAATAGTTAGGTGAGAAATGGCCAGTTTAAATCCGTGGGAGTAGTATGTTTCTAATTCTCAAATACTCATATTTTATATGTGCTATAATCCCTGTATCTACAGGGAGTTTAAGAATTTCTACTGACAGTGTCCTTCCCAATAACAGGACTACACAAAGAAGTAAAGGACTCTTGGGCATCCATGTTTCTGTCAATAAGACAATTGATGGTATCAACATTGAAATCTTGTCCCCAGGAAAAACTGAGTGCATGTCCCCCACTTGGTGTTCACCCTCCAACCCATGCAAGCTCATCATCTCCCCCACATCCACGCTTGCCTGCCTCTACCCCTTCTGCCTCCATTGCAGTGGTTAGTGAAATATACACATGTATTAATTTGTTGTATTAGGTGGAGCTGTTCCATTCTTCCAATTCCACTCATTTATAGAAATACACTTCCTCATTGAATTTGCCTGTTCACATCTTGTCAGTTTCTTACCTGTTGTCATGTGATTCTGAGAAATGGAGCCAGGGGTTAACATTCTTAATGCATGGGGTCCTGGGTTTACTCTGTGTGTGGTACAAAGGATGGAAAGTCATTCTTGTCTTCACAGAAGTGATTTCAAGTAGATTCTGACAATTCCTAAGATTGCCAAACACTGGATTACATTTTCTTTCTGCCAGTGAAGTTCTCCTGTCTTTTAACCAAGTGTTCCCAACAGATGATAGCACCAGATAGAAACTCATTCCGAGGAGCTCTTCCCTGGCTGACACACAGTAGATAATTTTGACAGCTCTTTTGAATTTATTTCAGTAGTCACTTAGGAAATCGAGGTTTTGGTTTATTCTAACAATGTATAATGCAGGGTGGTCACAGTTCTGGCTGCGAAGTGCCCATTCTTTATACAAAGTGGCAGGAGCCCCCACTTCCGGCCACTGGAAAGCAGGCTGTTGCACAGGGAACTCAGCCTTTCTTCATGGTATTTTGGAACCACATTTACAAGCAATGAGTTCAGCAGGCCCAGGGTTGCATGCATATTTTTATTATAAGGTGTTATGGTTTTAATCTATGTCACCTGTCACCAATATAATGAAATCTAACTTTGATGAATGAGGTGAAAAAGAAAACAAAAATCCATCACACAGGGACATCTATAATACTGTCAGCAATAAAAATAAATTTTTAAAATTCCACTGCATGAAATCTAGCAGCAACAGTACATTTAAGTCTATAGCACACAGTTCGCCAGCCACCTCTGTGGCACGCAATTGGAGCTGTTCATGGAAGCACATTCATTCCTTTATCAAGACCTCGTGGTCTGGGTTCCACTCCGAGAGGATAATCCTGCTGAAAATCTTGTACAAACACCAAGAAAATATTGCAACCAAATTGTCATTAAATGTTTTCAAATATGCAGGTGAAATTGGCCACATACATTTGTTGAACAAAGATTTATACATGAACAAAATACATTATGTGCCAAAAGGGAGCAGTATACTTGAAATCTGCTAACTTATATGGAGCAGCTACATCCTGCCAGGGGATATGCTAACCACAGCACAGACATTATTGTATTTGATCTGCCTGCACCAAAAGTTTGTGTTTTTCACCCATTTTGTAGATGAGAAAACTAACATAATGCTGTCACACCAGATCACAAAGCATGATGCTAATCTTTGATCCTCAAAGCTATGCTTATTTTGCAAAATAAAAATAATTATTTTTCTAAATATCTTGTTAGGAAGTTGTACTTTAGTCTATGAGCCAATGTCAGAGCATAAAGTGAATAAAATTCTGGAAATGCAAAGACCTGAAAATTATTTCTAACTCTTACCTTTTATTAGCTTATAGACATATTTTTCTTAGGTAAGTCATGCAACTCCTAAAATTTTAAAAGACATATGTTAAATTCCTGTCATGGAGAAGGGATAGGGATAATACTGGGAAGCCAGAATATATGAATAGAAAAGTAGCCCAGCCAGTGTGGCTTAGTGGTTGAGCGTCCTCCCATGCACCAAGAGGTCTCTAGTTTGATTCCCAGTCAGGGCACATGCAGGGTTGCAGGCTCAATCCCCAGTGGGGGCATGCAGGAGGGGCATCCTCCCATCTGAGTTGATCTGGATACACTGAACTGTTTATACAATATAAAGATATATACAAGGTCACTGGCCAAATAACCTCTAAATATATAAACCACTAGAGGCCTGATGCATGAAATTTGTACACGGGGGTGTGTGTCCCTCAGCCCAGCCTGCACCCTCTCCAATCCAGGACTGCTGGCTCCCAACTGTTCACCTGCCTGCCTTTCTGATTGCCCCTAACTGCTTCTGCCTGCCAGCCTGATCACCCCCTAACCATTCCCCTGCCAGCCTGATTGCTCCTAACTGCCCTCCCCTGCAGGCCTGGTCACCCCTAACTTCCCTCTCTGCAGACTTGATCACCCCCAACTGCCTTCCCTTGCAGGCATGGCCCCTCCCAACTGCCCTCTCCTGCTGGCCTGATCCCTCCCAACTGCCCTCCCTTGCTGGCCATCTTGTGGCAGCCATCTTGTGTCCACATGGGGGCAGCCATCTTTGACCACATGGGGGCAGCCATCTTGTGTGTTGGAGTGATGGTCAATTTGCATATTACTCTTTTATTAGATAGGATAACTCCAAAATTAGAGGGGAAAAATGTACAGAGGTCTTATGAGATGTGCCATAAGGTATTTATCGTTGATGAATCCTATTTTTAGAAACACAGCTAAACCAAGGCCATTGTATCCAACAAGCCCTTGTTGAACATTTGGGAAGAACAGACTAAGGTTAAGACAAATTACATAAGGTAATAGGAGGATTCCACAAGTCATTTCTAGTCATGTCGAATTACTTTCATATTCTTAAATTAATAGTGAATTTATTTTTGCCCATTTTTCTTCTTGGAACCAGTGGATTGAGAATCCTCCAAGTGGTCTTCTTGGATGCTCAGAGAAATTTTAAAGTAGATGTTCTTTTTCTCAATTTACCCATCAACACATGGCTTAGCTTTCTTAAACAAAATGCATGTAATTTGCTTTATGACACAACCATCCGTTTCTTAGGTGAAGCAGTCCTAGTTCATCCCCAAGTGCAATGCGGAAAATAACTTCTTTTAAAGTATTCTTTCTCCTGGCAGACTTCTCATGCCTTTATATAATTCTTAAAGTAACAGTGCTTTCCCCACTATTTATGGAGTTAATTACATTTAGAAATGCACATGCTTATTAGTTAGATTTCACATTACAAAGCAATGCAGAACGTATCCTGAAGCTTAGCATAAATTTTGAATTACTTCATATACATTACAGAGGCCTAATTACAGACAACAGTGGGGCTTGATCTATTGGTTTAAATCTGATGTGTTTTTCTGTTTCCTCTCTATTAAACTTTAATAAATGAACTTTCAAAAGTGGTGTACAAAACTCCTGAAGGGGAAACGTAACTTATTGAACTGAGCTATCAATTTCCTAGGAGCAAATCATTGCCTAGAAGTAGCTGCTCATTACATAATAAACCAACTGGAATTAAGGAATTGAGTAATGCAGTTGCTTATTAAATGTAAACAGGAATTTAGGACCTATTAAACATCTGCCCATATTAACTACAAATAGTTAATACATTTTCATGCTTGGATATTGTTTGATTCACTGAAAAGATCCTTGGTTAATTGTGAATTAAATATTTCACTATACAACTAAAATGACATGTAATTTTCAGTACCACAGATTATACATGATTGAAGTGTCATTGGGAATCCTGGAACATTTTTAGAGGTTTTTACATCCAAAATGACAACAAAGATCAAAACTCCCTAAATCTTTGCTGCCTCTGAAAATGAAATACAACTCAGGAGCATTTTCCTTTGCAGAATGTTTGTGGGTTTGTTCATCGATCGGAAACCAAGATGTAAAGCTATACATGATTGAAACCCAAACCAGCATAAAAGTATGGCGTGAAATATTTTCCTTCAGGGATTTTCTTCAGAAAACAGAAGAGAATTCAAGGTGGAAGATGAACTTTATGTGAGGTGTGAAATATTTAGGGGTGTTTGAGATGGATAAATTGAATCTCCGTTGAGGAAGATTCTTGCTAAGGTATACGATTCAGACTATGCTTGGATGAGCTTTGATCAAAGAATCTGAACCCCTAGCTTTGCAAGGTTGAAAACTGATAAATTAAAATTGAAATCACACTTATAGGACTTAGCATTCTGTGGCAAGTCCAAGTTCTATTTCCCAGCTGAATTATCTACCTGGTAGGAGTCCATGTTTTTTTCTAGTCATCTAGTTACTCAGGCTATTAAATTTATGTTAATTTATCATGACTTTCCAATACTGGTCTTGGCGGAAAAATCTCTAAAGCATATGTAAATGGAAGAGAATATTCCATTGCTGCAATCTCTCTCCTCATTTCAATGATCTGCCTTCAGGGATAGACGGATTGGAATTTCATTTAGATCCCAGGATGCTGATCAGCTCAAGCTCCCCACAGACTCACTGTTAAAATTCCTTCCCTCCTGGCCCCCTTTTCCTCTGCTTTGTTTCATTGTAGAGTTACATCTGCATTGGTATCCTACATAGCTGCAATTCAAGAACAATAGCTAACATTCATATGGCAGGCATTATTATAAATTCTTTAGCTGTACAGACACATTTAATCTCACAATAAATGTATAATGTAGCTGCTTATATTTTCCCATTGTGTAGATGAAGGATATAAGGCACACAAATCTAAAGATCACAGGGCTGTAACTGGAGGTGTGAGCAAGTGGGCAGGCTAGCTCCCTAGGACAGAGGGCTCCTATCCTACACATCACACTGCCTAAGTGCAGCAAAAGGTAGACATAGACATAGATGTAAATCAATGTGGTCAGATAGTATACTTGTATAGCTGTGTTAGACATATCTCATAGAAATGCAGTATTAGCTGCTTACAAAGTAGTGTGGAGCAAAAGCAGAAGCAGACAGGGGAAAGATGGGGATTTTAAGGGACTATTGTCTACTATTCCTAAAGACTGTGTCAGAGTGACTCACTGAGGGATTTCCCAGGAACCTCTCTGGTGGCCACATGATCTTCTCGACATGGCGGGTTTGGATTACGGTATTGAAATTGGATATTTGATATATTGAGAACATAAAGTTTGAATTGTTTGTTTTAGAATTGGTGAGTTATAAGGACAAGCATACTTTATCACCATTTCCTCTTGGAAGGAGACCCAAGATATTGAATTTATGAGCTGAAAAATTTGCAACTTATATTAGATCATTTAATTATAAACCAATTTGAAAAAAACACACACACACATTTGAATGATTATTGGCAAGACCTAGTGCAGGGGAATAGAAGCAACACTTTGAGGGCAGTGTTTGTCTTCGGGTCCTTATCCTTCTCTTTCAAAGCCAAAGGAAAATTATGCTAAAACAAAATCATACACATGACTGTTTAGAATGAAAGCTAGGCATGGTCAACATCAATTTACATCCTAGGGGAGAACCTAGAATTAGTGCAGACCTAGCTGGACTTCTGATTAAAGCAGTCACTATGACTCATTGCCCAACATTGATTTCCTGAGCACAAAACCAGTACTGGAGTGTGAATCTTAGTCATACTTGTGTAGAGGCCATATGCCACAGCCAAATAGAGATATTCAGATTTCTGTGCTATCCCAAAGAAGCAAAGACTCTGAACTGTTAGAACACATTGAAGTGATTCAGGGATGGTGAGACTCAGAAGCAGAAATGTGATGATGATTAATAGAGAGCATCCTTAGATTCTTACATTAAACCATTTTAGAGTCATTAATATATATTTTTGCCCCGAGCCATGAAATCACCTGTTCTCCAAAAAACTTGGTTTCTTTTATTGGAGAAGAACAATATTGGGATCTGAAACCTTACTAATTAATAGGAACAGACATCATTTTTTCACATTTGGCTCTGAACACAAGAGGGGTTGTTCAGGATACATAAGCAACAGAGCAAAAGATTTCAATTTCTTTGCATTTGATTTGGGAGTTTATTTATGAACCTATTTTCTCCACATATAATGAACTATCAGGGTTTTCTTCTGCCACTAAGTTTAACATGCTATGTTGTATATACATCTTCATCTTAAATGTGCTAAAACATCAAAAAACTGTGTATTAATTAAATACATATATTAATGTGAAAAGTTAAATATAATTATCAAAACATAAAATAAAGAAATATCAAATAAATTTAAGGTGACAAATCCAAGCATCATGAATATAAATAGAATTATAAATAATAAATTAATATTAATGCTGTAAAAAGTAATTTATATTAATGAGATCTGGATTGCTAATCTTAAAATTAATTATTAATGGATCATAACAAATACATTTTTAGGAATCTTTTAAAAATTTATTCAAATAGGTATGAAATTGATATTTGAAAAATAAAAACAATTCTTTGTTTAAAAGTAAATGTAACAGTGGAAGATTTAAAAATATTTATGGAAAAATTATTACTCGAGCATAAACTCAATCCAGAAAATGGCACATTCTCTAAATATACACCCATGTACTTTCACAAAGTGATCACATCCATTTTCCAGCAGTTAGATCAAGAACTAGAAGTTCAGCAGGATTCAGCTGTGTAGCTTTTGATCCCCTTGCACCATTTATAGAGTGACACCTCTCTGGTCTTCCAATAGCATAGATTCAAGTTTTAACTTAATATAAACTGAATCCTAATACTTACTTCGCATCTGTTATTTTTTTGGGACATGGTTTTCAGGAGCTCCTCATAGTATTACACATAGTTGTACACTGTGCTTGTCCCATGGGCATAGAGTGTCCTATTGCATGGACACCTCATGTCATTTTGTGCGGTCTGCTTGGAAGCTCCTTTTCTGTGCCCACAGAACAAGACATGTATTATCCGGCTGTAAAGTAGAAGTGGAGAATAATAAATATAATTTAAGAAATGTTTCATAAGCACCTACTATGTTCAAGTTAGTGTATCTGAGGCTGAATTCACTTTTGTTGACACTAATTGTGAGAGGATGAAGGTGAAGTGTTGTTCTTAAGAGAATTCAGAAAACAAAGCGAAGGGAATTGCAGGTCTTCAAAGCATCACTCGTTAAATGTTCATTGCATTACCAAACTCTCAAAGTATACATTTGATTTTCAAGCTCCTAGGAATTGAATATTGAAATAAGAATAAAATATGCAGTGTCATGCTGATGTTAATTTCTTATTTTAATGAACATATCATGGTTATGTAAGATGATAACTTTTGGGAAAGTTGAGTAAAAGGTACCTGAACACTCTTACAATGCTCTGGAAACCATTCAAAATAAATTGTTTTTATCATCAGAAACTTCTCAAGGTGGCAGGCTTGCAAAGACCAGGTGTACTTTGTAGAACTCAGACTCTAGGGCAGACTTTCCAAAGACACTGCTGGAGGACGGGGAAGATTTACTTGGCCAGAGAAAGAATGACATATTTTTCGTGTGTGTCACATGATCTAATTACTGATTGGGTCTCATTTTCACTCATTTAATGGGACTCCAGTTGCAGAAGAAGGAGGAGGAGAAGGAAGATAAGGAGAAGGAGGAAGAGGAATAAGATGAGGAAAAGGAAAGAAGGACTGGAGGGCGTGGCCAGCCTGGCTCAGTGGTTGAGGATCCACCTGTGAACCAATTCACAGTTTGATTCCCAGTCGGGGCACATGCCTGGGCTGTGGGCTTGATCCCCAGTGTGGAGCATGCAGGAGGCAGCTGATTGATGATTCTCTCTCATCACTGATGTTTCTGTCTCCCCTCCATTCCTCTCTGAAATCAATGACAATATATTAAAAAAAAAAAAAAAAAGAATTGAAGGAAAGAAGGTCAAACACCAAAAACTGAAACACTTACTTTGAATATCTCCTGCACTGTAACTAATGATGGACATGTCACACGTCTGTGTTTTCCAATATTTTAGAAACCAGTCATGTGTGCCTGTTAAGTACCTGAAATGTGGTTATTGTGATTGAGGAACTAATTTTTAATTTAATTTAATTTAATTTTTTAATTTAATTTAATTTAAATTTTAATAGCCACATAGGTAGGCTAGTAGCTACCTATGTGGCTAGTGGCAGCTTGGTCAAAATATTTTAATTTGAACTAGAATTGTTATTCTATTAAAAATACTAAACCTATACTTAGAAAGAAAAACATAGTTGAAAATTATGACCTTCATTGAAATTCATAGAACCCACCATTTCTTTTTTACTCAGACTTGCTATATAGTTTTATAAAAAGAATCTTTACATTTGATTTAAAATGTTCAGTAATCCCTTAAAATCTTAGAAATCAATAATTCCCAGTATTTTTCTGGCACATCTTTGGTGCTCTATCATTGAATGAGTGCATGAATGACCCACTGCTCATTTTTGACATCTGTACACTTAGAATAATGCCTAGAAATTGCTGCAGCCAATAGTGTTTAGAAGGTTGTACAACCATGTGACTCAGCAGTACTCCACATATGAATTAAAACTCCTGATTGCAGATATTCATATGCTTCCATGGGGCCTAAAGCTTGATCTCTCTTTGAACTCATATATTTGATTATCCATATTACAATTTGGCAATCAATGAGCTATTAACTTTTAATTTTCTAAATTGGGGGTTTTATAAAATTATTTAATACTCTTTAAGCAAATATATCATTATTAAATATTTATGGGTCTATGCCTTTTGAGCCAAATTACATGTTAAATTTTATTTTTAGGAAAGCAGTTTTTTTATTCTATTTTTATTCCTGCACACCAGCACTGTTTTAACACTTTATTAGGTTTTCTCTTAATTCAATGGCAATCAAGACACACAGTTTTGCATTATATGTATATTGACATTTGGAAGTGACTTCTGTAGGAATAAGAAATGAGGTGAAAATCATTAAGAATGTTAGAAAAACAACAGCTGTTACTGTTTGTGTACACTTCCAACAGCAGGGTTAGGAATTGCTATGGTGGTTGGGTAAACTCAACTTCAATCCAGTAAATGTTCACTAGCATTGAAAGAATCCTATTAATACCCACACAAAACATTGTAAGACTTATTTTATCTGGTAAAATATTTTGCATATGTATTTTGCAGGATAGTTTATATAAAATGTATTGCTTAAGCAATTGTATTGGCTGTGATAATCTTCATGGGTGGGAGAAGATTATTTTGTGTTTATAATTCCTTTCCTTTTACACCATTACAAATAATAATGCCAACCTTAGGTTAATATAGCTGCCTGTGAAGCAGTAAGGTGTTAGAGTTTTGTTTCATCAATAGCCATGCTGAGCCCCTTAAGACCTGTAGCAATTGGGCTCTATAACTCCAAACAGCTACAAAGAGTTAACTGAGCTTTCATTCCATTCTTCTCTTCATCTGTTCCTAACATATAGGCCCCTCACGCTGGCAAACATTTACCAAGCCATCGCCTCCACAGGAGACTGACATTTCCTGTTCCAGACCGGGACTCTACCCCTGCTTTTCCTTCCAAAGCTTTACAACGTGCCTTGTCGATTGCAGTTTCATAGCTAGCTGCTTCCCTGTAATTTCCGCTCTCCTCTCAGTGTACTCATCACCTCTTTTTGATATTAATATCTGCATCTCCCCTGAAGGTATCTTGCTCACAATGAAGATTTTGTTTTTCATTTCATACTCCCGGCATGTGAGGATCAAGGGATGGATTTGTGTCACGTGTCTCATGTTAGAGAAAAATAAAAAGTTTTGATGACCCTGCCCATTGGATCGCCTTTTTGGTCCCTTTATTTTTCATTTATTTTATTTTTCAATTCTCACCTGAGAATATGTTTATTGATTTGAGAGAGTGAGGAACGGGGTGGGGGAAAGGGAGAGAGAGAATGAGGGAAAGAGACATGGTTGCCTCCCATACAACCCTGATGGGGCAGGATTGACCTGGAACCTAGATGTGTGTTCTTACCGGGATCCAACCTGCCACTGTTTGGTGTAGGATGACACTCCAACCAAATGAGCCTCTGGGCCAGGGCTGGTTCCTCTCCTTTTTCAGGGTGACTGAACACCACCTTGCTACCAATAAGACCCCAGAGAAACTCAGCTAACAAACTAGACAAATAAATATTATCTTGGCTTCATGGCTAGGTGTGCACCCCCAGGCCAGACTAAGACAAAGTGGCTGTGAAGGTCACACTCCTTTAGCTACAGCTATACTTGCTTTGGAGAGAATCACTTTTCCATCTGGCATTGGAGGGGGTGTATTACATTTGCTTTAGGGGAAAAGAGAGAAACTATCACAGTTGTGTAACCAAGCAAATTCTTCTAATGTGTCTGGTGTAGAAATTACTCACAACACTCACACTATAGTGCCTTAGGTTAATGTGATGAATGGGTAACTGACTTTGTCTATATGCCGAAGATCTGAGCTGAAAAATCCCGGTAAACAACTACTCCTGTAGTTGGCAACCCATTTCATTGCACATTCATTTACTGTGCTTATCACTGGGTGATTCCTGAATTCAGTTTGAAAACTAATTTAACACGCATGGGTTTATAATGAACAACTTGAACTGATAGGATGCTTACCTATTTAGGTGGAAGTAAGAGCTTGAAGAAATTAAAAACATACATTCAAATCACATCTTTCAAGAATAAAATGCATTATGGTTTGCAAAGTCATTAAGCCACAAACGCGTAAATAAACTGAGAAGTGTATGCATGAAAACCATGATACGGCACCCTGGTTAAAATACAGCTGTTAATAACTGCTTATGAAAAGTGTGTCTGGGATAGAATAGCAATAATGTCATCAAACTCCTGGAGAATTCCTTGGGCAGGAACAGGCCTGATAGCAGATGCTGTCAGGGTTGGCAAATGGAGCCTTATTATTTGCTGCAGCAAGTTTATCTTTCCTGCCTGTTTCCTCCTGGGCATTTCAATAACTCAGTCCCAAGAGGACGCTTTCCTGGGTATCTTCAGTGAGAGATTCTCATAAGAACCAGACAGGGAGTAGGCAGTCTGCTGTTGAGTCTGGCTGGTTCCAGCTCTTTAAACAAGGTTCTTAGACATCCCCAATGGAGACAAGCAAGAAGAGGTCATAGATCCAGAACGATTACTCTGTTCCAATGATGGCATTTGTTAGGAATGCAAACAAGAAAGTTTCAACCTAGGCACTTTGCTTTTGATGTTGCACAGAATTCAGGTTTCCTTTCCAAATTGCATACACAGTAAAGTTTTAAGGTTTGCCACTCAAATTCTAAAGTCCGGAAGCAAAGAGCAAGCAAAGAAGAAGAGAGAATGGCAAACTAATATCATAGTCCGGGTGTTCACTTCCTGTTGCTGTTGCTTATTTATTCAGAGGTGATATTTCTAGTTCTTTCTATAAGGATAAATACGAAGTTTTCACCACAAGTAAATTTCATGGACCTTCTACATTTAGTTAGCACTCAATATTTGAGATGTAACCTAAAGATAAGAGTTTTGAAAATGTCAAATACTAAAATAAAGGCACATATAAAAAATATTATGATCAACAATTATATGAGATTTGGTGCTTTCATATAAAGACATTAACTCAGTATGGCTAGAAGGGCACTTGGGTGCTCTGCATTTTAAATATTTAATAGCCACATGATTCAGAATTTAATAAATGTACTCAAAACTTACAGAGGTTAGTGAGGGAGCTCTGAGAGGGCAGGGAAAAATCTGCCTAAAATCTTGTATTTCTCAAGCTCTGCTAAAAAATTAACATCCACTCCACTACATGGTTAGCAGTTTTGATGTTTTTCAAAACTTCTGAACTTAAAAATATTGCCATGAGGAGGGAGGGAGAAACCAGAGATCAATATCCTGCACTTATTTCTATTTGATTTGATTATTAAGTGCAAAATAGGACAAGATAAGGATTTTGCATGATGTCAGGTTATTAGAGAGTAAATGGAAAATTAGACTTTACATTCTTTTTTTAAAAATATTTTTACTGATTTCAGAGAGGAAGGGAGAAAAAGGTAGAAACATGAGTGATGAGAATCATTGATTAGCTGCCTCCTGCATGCCCCCTACTGGGGATCAAGCCGGAAAACCAGGCATGTGCCCTTGACTGGAATCAAACCTAGGACCTTTCAGTCCACAGGCTGATGCTCTATCCTTTGAGCAAAACTGGCTAGGACTAGACTTTACATTCTTAATAAAAATGATCACATTGATTTAAATGAGAAGAAGGTTCCATAATCTTAAGACATTTTCTTAAATTCTTAGAATCTATATATATTAAACTTAATATGCAAAGTGTCCCCTCAGGAGTTCAACCGGGAGACCAGGAGTTTGATCACACGCTATGACGTGAGGTGACCACCAGGGGGCGGTGCAGACCGAAGGAAGGCCCAGGCCGGCAGCTGGAAGGAAGGCCCTGATCGGCCCTGATCACTGGCTAGGCCTAGGGACCCTACCCATGCAGGAATTTCGTGCACTGCGCCTCTATTTTCATTATAAAATGTCCTCATTCAGTAGAATACTTTAATTGTTGAAGATGGTTTATGTTTATTTTTAGTGAAATGAAAGTCTCTTTTCTCAAAACCTTGTCTATTGAGTTTACACTTTCCTGAAGTTGATGGCCAGTATGTCATCCCTGGCAGCAAATGCAAGAGATGTGAGTCTTCCTTGTTATTTCAGAGTCTAATCTGAGTTACTGCAGTTTGAATAAAGATTAAGAAATGTGGTTGCATCACACTGTGTTACAGGGCAAAGGGCACTCTAATAGCTAAAAAGTGGGCCAGATTGTCCCAATTTGGTAGACCTCTTACATGTAACATATCAAAGGTAGAGCTGGCCATTTTTCTTCCCACTGAGATTAAATGCCTCTACCTTGTCATCCTTCCTTCTGTCTTGGAGATCACTGTTCACTTCCCCAAGTGAGAAAATCCTGCTAAATCCTGCCATCCACTGTCCTCCCATGGAACCCCTCTCACCTGTGCATTGCCCACTGCCCTCCCCGGCCACTGCCTCTGCTTTAGCTCAGACCCCGGCCCCTCCTTTCTCCCTAGATGGCTGTCAGGGCCTGAAATGCTTTGCTTTTATAAAGATGACTAGCCAAAGTCATCTTTCTAAACCACAAAGAGGAATTGTTTTCATATTAATGAACAATCTTAAGTGGCCGCCCAGTCAACA
Organism: Corynorhinus townsendii; assembly: GCA_026230045.1. NCBI lineage: Eukaryota > Metazoa > Chordata > Mammalia > Chiroptera > Vespertilionidae > Corynorhinus > Corynorhinus townsendii. Next base: position 5,621,832 of record JAPDVU010000010.1, on the reverse strand, counting down.
TCAGCAGGAAACCAGAAGTCTATAGGGTATCATGCAAGCAAGCAGTCACCTGTCCCTTCTTCATTTTCATCTCTGGGCATCCTGCCTCATACCCTACCTGCCACTCATGAAGAATTATTTGCCAGTGTCCACACCACTGCACTCTCTTGCCTCTGGGCCTTTATAACTCTGTTACTGGAAGAGTCATGTATTCACCTTAATAGTACTTACCCTCTGCATGTCACAGCTTCTCCAGGTGGCACTTCTGTGGTCCCTCCAATGATAACCCGCATTCCCTTGGGAAGTTTGAACCTAGCATCCTGTATATGATTTATATAGATAGCAGCGTGCTTTCAGCATTCTTCTTTTTTGCTTAAATTGTTAACTCTTTGAATGAATAAATTCCGAGTTGTTTCATTCCCTAACATATTACAGTTTCTTAATACCGACTCACTGACCAAGGCAGTGTCGTTTTATCTGCTAATCCTGCCATCTTTGGTTTATGCCTGTTGCCTAAACAGCACCCAGCATTTTAAAGTCATCAGCTCATACACCAAGTTCTGTGAGTGATTCAGCATCCTTTATCTGTTGCCTATTTTAACTTTTCAAGGTTAACATTTTTATTTTGCTATTTTACAGATAAATATGAATTTCCAGAGTGTGCACATATGTTGAAAGTAAGAAGCTGGTGAGAAGTTCCTTCCGGTTATTTTATATTAAATAGATTTCTCTTATTCTATCGAAAAGTTTCAATACTTAAGCAACTGAGTATTTTGGCTGTGGTAAAGTACATAGTTGGGTGAACGAATGAGAAAATTCACAGCACCTGAATTATGTTCAGCTCATATAACCTATCATTACATCGTCTTTAAAGGAGATAATTTTAAACAGCATTTCAGAATTCCATCTTACTCCCCAAAGTAGCACTACTGCTAGATTAAAATGTTTCCAATGTGAGCCAGTCATTTCCATATCAAAAAGTTAATAGGTTAGCAAATTTATTTTCATCAGGAAGCCAGTTTTTCTTACTCTGGTGTGATTAATTATGAATTATAGGCAGGAGTTGCTAAAATTGTAATGTCATTTTGTCAAAACAAATGGGGAACCAGATTATATATAAACATGTGTGTGTTACTGCATTTCCACTTTGATGTAATGTATGTATTCACATTCATATTGTATGTAATCACATCTGCTTAAATACAGTATCAAATTTCACTTTAAAATATTTTCTATATAAATCTTAATTTTAAGGTGTTTCAAGTCTGCGTTTACATAATGTACCTAAACTCAGAATAGGGATAAAAGAAAAATGAAACAGGTGAAATGCACAGAACAGGAAGTCCCTGTGGAATCAATCACTACCTGGCATTCAGAAGCTTATTAAAAACTGGGTCACCTGGTCACCTCACCCCGGTGACAGAGTTCCAATTCTTCTCTCTCTCAAGTCAAAAAATATAAGGATGATGTCTAGTTGACAAAATCACACCACTTGGGATTTAATTTATAAGAGTAAACAGTAGTAGGTGGTAAAATACAACATGGAGGTAGCATGCTAAGTAGAAAGAAACCAGGCACAGATCCATAAACAGAACTATACTAAAGTTAGGCATTTGCTCTGAAGATCCTAAGAAATCACATTCCTCAGTACATCCCTCCCAGGAAGCAGGGACAAATAATAAAATATTTTGACATTAGATTAAACACCACACACGTAGGCGATAGCTCCATGTGTGAATACTTACATTATTGTAGATCTGATCATTTGCAATGCAGAGTTTTCAATCAGATTTTCAAAGAATACATAGGAATTCAATAAAACTTCAAAATGTCTGGGATAGATAATCTCCATAGATGATCTCATGTTAAGTCTTCTCTCTCTCTCTCTCTCTCTCTCTCTCTCTCACACACACACATACACACACACACACACACACACACACACACACGCGCACGCGCGCGCGCGCGCGCGCACACACACAACAAAAAACACCATGACAACAAAGGGACATAGGAAATGCTGGAGATGTTGGTGCATTTATTACCTTGATGGTGGTGATGGTTTCACAGGTGTTGCATGTGTGCTGTTCTTTGTATACCTCAATAAAACTGTTCTAAAAGCAGCAGAAAAATAAGACCCTTCAGAGATGCAGATTTCCATGTTTCCAATAAAACTAAGTGAGCCTCTGCTTTGGGAAAGGCACTGTGCTGGTTCTACAGGCCTGAGTGGGGGCTCACGAACGTGCTCTATGATTAGCATTTGAGACATATTTTTAGGATACATTTGAATATGCACCTCATTTTTTCTGATTTCTATTCTTTTGAAAGTATCACATGATTGTATTACATCAAATGTAGCTAACAAAGCTGGAGCCAACATTAAATTTAGGGCAAAATAGCTCGATGTGAATTTGAAAAAAAAATGCAAAAACTATAAAATTAAGTGTCAACAAAGTTAAGAGACAGAAAGTGCCTGAGGCATGGTTGAGGTACAGCAAAGGTGGGGGCTGGAGGGGGTCCTTGCACTAGATAGATAGGTGGTCTCAGGTAATGTTGGAGTTGATGTTTCCTTGACAAGTTGAAGGGAAGGGACAATTATTGACCATAGGAAGTAGAGTCAGCAGGACAGCCTTTAGCTCTCAGTGTCCTGTTGCTAAGCGAACCCACTCAGACAATATATTGGTAGGTGCTTACCTCTTCCTGTTCTCTGGCACCCTCTTTGCACAGGCAGTGTGATGTCGCCATACTGGGAGCAGGTCCCTGGACAGCCTGTGTGTGCAACCGTTCCCTTAGTGGTTTTGGTTGTCATATATGCATATGTGTGCACCTGTCCAGTTATTTTCACCTGTTTTTGAAATGCATAAAAATGATAACCTTCTGAGAATTGCTTGTATCACTAGAAGATTAGTGCTGAAAATGCACCCACGTGATTTTCTATAACTATAGTTAGACTTCACTGGGCTCTAAACTCCTGTTACATGGGTATACTACAATCGCTTTCTCAGTTATCTAGTCTGACATTTGGGCTGCTTTCCATTTTATGCACAGCTCTTGCTAACAATGATGTATTGATTTTTGTACCTACTTATTGCTCAATGAACAGAATTTTCTCCTGCACATATAGCTATAAAGTACAATAATTCCTGATACTTTTGAATTTGTTAAATAATACCAATTTGTGTCCAAAATTATTCTAACAATTTACATGCCTACCAGAGGAAAAAAATTGGTGCATATTCTTAATATTATTTCTATCATTTGATTAGTGGCTTAGGTTTCCATTTTTTCCAGGTACATGGGTAGAAAGTCTTATTTTGATCTCAGTTTGCATTTTTCTGATGAATGGTTTGTGTGGGCTTTGTGTGTGTGTTTATGTATGTATTTGTATAAAGCCATATGTATGTTATTTTCTATGAATTTTCAGATCATGTCATTTGCCATTATTTTATAGACAAGAGGCCTGGTGCATGAAATTCGTGCATGTGGTGGGGTTCAGCCCAGCCTGCACCCTCTCGAAACTGGCAGTTGGACATCCCTCTCCTAATCTGGGACCGCTGGCTCCTAACTGCTTCCCTGCCTGCCTGCCTGATTGCCCCTAACCACCTCTGCCTGTTGGCCTGGTTGCCCCCAACTGCCCTCCCCTGCCAGCCTGATCTTGACCCTAACTGCCCTCCCCTGCCAGCCAGATCACCCCTCACAGCCTCTCCCTTGCGCCCCACCACCATGGCTTTATCCGGAAGGAAGTCAGACTTCCAGAAGTTGGCCGGTTGACCCAGTTTAATTAGCATATTATCCTTTTAGTAGTATAGATAGATCATATAGGATAGGATTGCTTAAATTGGGGGGGGGGAGCCTTTTTCAGCAGGAGGGGATGCTCTTGGCAGACATAAATACATAATCCCTATATCTGGATTGATAGCCAGCCATATGCACTATACTACCAAAATGGTCATTAAAAAATTGAACCACTTTCTTACACCTTATACCAAACAGCTGTTGCCCTTAAAACCCCTCCTCAGCCCTCACCTTAGGTTCTGCTTTTGCAGTTCACCCAGATTAGGTTCTGATTGGTCGGTTTCTATGCCAGTCAGTGTCAAAAGCTCCGCCTCCTAGGCAGCCATTGGCTCCTCGCACTTCACCCAGATTTGGTTCTGATTGGTTGGTTTTTATGCCAGGCAGTGTCTCTGGGCCTATCAACAGGCCTGACCCTAGAGGTGGGCTGATCAGCAGCCCCAGTGGAGGCCAGAGAGAAAGAGAGGTACAGCTACTGGCCAGGCCCAGAGCAAAAGAGAGGCATGTGCTGATCAACAGCTGCCATGGAGGCTAAGGATCAGACCCTGCTTCTTTCTCCCCAGCCCTCTCTCTGGGCCTGATCTGCAGCCTCCTTGGTGCTGGGTCTAGGCTCCCACAGCCAAGGCAGTCAGTGCTGGGTCACCACAGCAACCCAGCACTGACTTCTGGTTGGTCGAGCCTCTGGTCGCTGTGGATGCTATGGACACTGGGTTTTTATATATTAAGATAATAATAGATCTTCATATATTTTATAGTAATTCTCTCCTTTCTTCAGAGAGCCTTGGCATTTCTTCGATATTTGCTCTCACCTATGTTCAATTTAGAATTAACTAGGCCAGGTCATAAAAACTCTATTTGAAATTTTATTAGAATACCATTACATTTCTGGAACAACTTTGAGAGAATAATGTGCTTATGGTAGTAAATTTTTTTTATGCATGAATTTGAACTATTAAACTAATTACTTAGGTTTTCTTTATGTTTTTCATCAGAGTTCTCTAATTTTTATTGTGTAGGTTTTACACAAAATTTTGTTGGATTTTTCTCCATTTGTGGTTTTACTTAAATTGTTAAATAACGTATTTTATAATTATGTTTTTGTTTCTTGATTATATCTAGAAAGAGAGGCAAAATACGTTCATCAATCTTTTTACAACCACTTTTCTAAACTTTCTAATTAATTAAATTTATTTGTTGGTAAATAGATTTGTATATTGTCTGGAGACAAACATCACTTACTAATAACTACAGTTTCAGTCTCCTTTCCATCCCATATGTAACCTATTATGAATGCTCGATCTGAGGATGTCTGTAGCTTGCCTGGAGGGAGTCATTTAAATAATATAGTTCTTATAGCTTAAAATAATTATAAAATTTTAGTGAGTGTTAGCACAACCTAGAGGGCTTATTAAAATACAGATTACTCAATGTCACTAATTATCAGAGAAATGTAATTAAAACCACACTGAGGTATCACCTCATACCTGCCAGGTTGGCTATCATCAATGAATTAAGAAACAACAGGTGTTGGCCAGGATGTACACAAAAAAGAAACCTTGTGTACTGTTGGTGAGAATGCAGATTGGTCCAACCACTACAGAAAACAGTGTGGAGGTTCCTCAAAAAAGTCAAAATAGAACTGTCTTATGACTCAGTGACTCTACTTCTGAAAATATATCCAAAGAAACCCAAACTACTAATTTGAAGGAATACATGCACCCCTATGTTCATTGCAGCATTAATTACAATAGCCAATATTTGGAAGCAGTCCAAGTATCCATCAGTAGATGAGTGGATAAAAAAGCTGTGACATATTTACACAATGGAATGCTACTCAGCTCTAAAAAATAAGGACATCTTACCTTTGCAATAGCATGAATGGACCTGGGAGTATTATGCTAAGTGAAATAAGCCAATCATAGAAAGACTAATACCATCTGATTTCACTCCTATGTGGAATTTAATGAACAAAATAAACTAACAAAATAGAAACAGACTGATAAAGAGAACAGACTGACAGATACCATAGGGGAGGGAGAAGAGGGCCTGGGTGAAAGGTGAAGAGATTAAAAAGTGCAGATTGGTAGTTGTAGAATAGTTACAGAGATGTAGATAATAGCATAGGAGATATAGTAAAAGAACCTCTATATATAAAAGGCTAATACATAAAGTGTCCCCTCAGGAGTTTGACTGGGAGACCAGGAGTTTGATCGCTTGCTATTATGTGCGCTGACCACCAGGGGCTGTGTGGAACGAAGGAAGGCCACAGTAGGCAGCCGGCAGCGAGGGAAGGGAGGCCCTGGCTGGCAGTGGAAGGCCCCGATTGGCCCTGCTCACTGGCCAGACCTAGGGACCCTACCCATGCAAGAATTTCATGCACCGGGCCTCTATATTGTAATAACTATATCTGGGGCTAGGTGGGTACTTGAAGCAGTGGGGGCACCCACTCTGTAAAGAAAATGATTTTCTGACCACTATGCTGTACACCTGAAACTGATACAGAATGATACTGAATGTCAACTTTAATTGAAAACTAAAATAAATTAAAAAAATAAGTTTTATTAGTTTATCAGGTTTTAAAAGAAATTATAAAATCTTTACAATTAATCTTTCTAGATAGTAATTTATTTTTTATTTACTCTGTAGTAAAATCTATAATGAAGATCAATTTGAATGCTAAAAAAAAAAATACATATTGCTGTACCCTAGCCACAATATGGTTTTAGACTTGTTAGTTCTGGTGAGATACTTGATAATTTTCATTTTCATTTTCCAGATGTTGCTAATAATTCTGGTCTCTGGACAACAGTGGAGGAGACTGTGGTCTGAAATACAGACTGGAAACTTAAGTGGTTCACTAGAAATTTGTGATGTTACTGAAGTAATTTCACATACTAAATACTCACTTCCCTGTAACATTATGTTTGCTGTAACATAATATTTTTCCTGTTTGAGTTTATAAAGATTAAATATTGAGGCATTATAAAATACTTACCTTGTGTGTGTGTGTGTGTGTGTTTTAGTAAAATATGTTGATGTTTCTATCTACGATGTGTCTGTAGGAGTCAAGGAATGGGCTAAGTGGATTGCCTAGATTAGTGGTCGGCAAACTCATTAGTCAACAGAGTGGCAAACCACAGCTCGCAATCCGGATGTGGATCGGGAGCCGCAGTTTTCCGATCACTGGCCTAGATGTTTCTACAGAGTACCTGGAATCTAAATTGAATTAAGGATTATGATCTCATATGACAATGCATCTACCTTGGCCTCAGCTAAAATAAATTACTTCACTAAAATTTGGGATGGATGAAAGTAAGAATTAACCCAACCTTGCATTGGCAATTTTAGCAATAATCAAAGGGTGACGTACAATTTTTGTGTAATTATTTATATTAAAGACTAGAAGTCTGGTGCATGAAATTTGTGCACTGGGGGGGTGGGGCGGGGTTCCCTCAGCTGGCCGGCACCCTCTCACAATTTGGGATTCCTTGGGGGATTTAGCAGTGTGCCAAGTGGCAGGCAGCCAGGGAGGAACCTAAATTGGGCTGGACACCTTGCTGCTCACTCTCATCTTGGTCCGCTGCGCCTGCTGCTGCTCACTCGATAGTGTTACCACAGTGTCTGGAGAGGCTCTGGATGCTGTGGCAGCTGTGCTTGCCAGCTGTGAGCCTGGCTTCTGGCTGAGTGGAGCTCCCCCTGTGGGAGTGCACTGACCACCAGGGGGGAGCTCTGCCTTGAGTGTCTGCCTCCTGGTAGTCAATGTGCATCATAGCAACCAGTCATTCTGGTCATTCCACCATAAAGGCTGCTTAGGCTTTTATTATATAGTTAAGAATCACAATTATGTGGTAAAGAATCAGAGGACCAACAGATCCCCAAAATGGACAATTTAAAAATATATATATTTTATTGATTTTTTGCAGAGAGGAAGGGAGAGGGAGGGAGAGTTAGAAACATCGATGAGAGAGAAACATCGATCAGCTGCCTCCTGCAAACCCCCTGCTGGGGATGTGCCTGCAACAAGGGTACATGCCCTTGGCTGGAATCGAACCTGGGATCCTTCAGTCTGCAGGCCGACGCTCTGTCCACTGAGCCAAACCAGTTAGGGCAAAATGGATAATTTAAGCACATAACTCACAATGGCATTCCTGCAGTTTATTTCATTGTTTTTCGTCAACCTCCAAATCTGTTAAAAGGCATTGAATAGAGCCTCCAGGTTGCACGCAGACTATTGCATGTTTTCCAGTAGAAATCACCAGATTTAAAACTATATGAAGCATAAGTTTTGCCTAAGTTCCCCCATGAGATTGAAAAGTGTAATTGGTCAATTTATCATAAACATCAATAGAACAAATTGACTAAAACAAATAAATCTGGCTCCATATTTCTTTCTAGAAGAGCTAGAAAAGGATTTATTTTTATAGCATCAAAGTCTGTGTGTGGATAGATAGGCTGGAATCACCTTTTTGCTTTATGAAACTGGCCTAATTAATTTTTAGCCCTCTCAGTGGAGGATAGAAGTTAATTTGTTGCTTGCTCATCTGCCTATAGATATATAGTAAATTATCTGGCTAGGAGAATAACAAACCATTGGACGATAGCAATTCTATTCTATTTACTAGATTAGAGGGAAAGCACTGCAAACTTAATTAAATTGCGGTGTGTCTCAGGAGCTGTCATTTATGAAGGTGGTATAAACAATGCCGCCCTCACGGCGCTGCATGGATGTGTACTGATTTATTCCTAGAGAACACATTGTGCTTTTATTGGACTAGATCAACCAGGATCCTGATCTGAGAATATCATTTGATTCAATAAGAAGTAAGCTCTGTCATCTGTAGTAACCGCAGGATGAACATCTTGCATCTTGGAATAAATAATTTAATCCACTGTCTTTAAAACTTGTCCTACTTCTTAAGAAATCTTGCAAGTCTAGCATTTTAAAATGCTATTAAAATACCAGTGCACGTCAATCATAAGATGCAATGGCATAAATGCCATTAGAATCTGATCAGGAATTCTTAAGGACCTAAAGAGCTCCTTAGTACTAAGATGAGCAAGAGATATTCTTTTTTAAATACTGGTTGCTATGGAAACTCATAAAAATACATTTATTGATTTTGAGAGAGAGGAAGGGAAAGGGATAGAAAGAAACATCGATGAGAGAGAAACATCATTGATCGGCTGCCTCTTGCACGTCCTCTACTGGGGATCCAGCCCAAAAACCATCCTCTTGGTTCATGGGTCAATGCTCAACCACTGAGCCACACCAGCTGGGTGCTATGGCAACTCTATCAATAGCAATGTGAAGGTCTTTAATGAATAGCTTCCATGTCCTCACAGATTATATTATAATAAATTAAAATTTAAACAATTTTTAAAATTTCTATTGCATCATAACACAAGAATTGCTTAAAATCCACAATCTAATGAATTAGTATATGTGTAAAGTTTTCATTGAATATGCATTTAACAATTCGTGAGTGAATTAAACTTTTGAAAGACTATTAGCCTACAGGTACAAAGAATAAAACACCTGGATTGGGATTCAGTGCCCATACTGAGCTTCTGTCTGACCTTTGACCTGCTGCTTAGCCTTTCTCAAGGTAAACTTCCTCAACTGCAGGATACAGGAGTGGTATGGTGATACCTGGATACTTAAGTCATTAGGACTCTGTGAGCACAAATAAGATGCTGGATGCAAAAGGCCACTGCCTGTTTTTTTAGTTTTGTTTTTGTAAATGCTATTAAAAAGACCTATAAGTGTATGCATTGAGCCTTCTATAATGCTAATTTACAGCAAGTAAAATAAGACTCACAATGCATCATTTCAGTAGCCTGAAAAATATTCCTCTGGTAGGGAGAGCAGATAATAATGCTATATTTGTAGAACAAAGACAGGATCACCTTTTGATTGGATAAAATCCTGACACTGTTAAGTGTGCAATAGGTAAGCCCATGGCTTATGCTTTAGATATCAGATGTCTCACTTCTGTTAAGCATTTGGCCCATTGTTTCATCTGTCTACTAGTATATTGTATGTTATATTATGTTGTATTCATGTTAAACATATATTAGTATATATTTTTTATTTTCCTCGTATTGTGGCAATGGGCAAAATAAGGTATCTGTGAAATTTGCTTCCTCGCTCTTTTAACTTGAAAAAATGAATAACATTTCAATTCAAAGTCCTTCTGAACAGTTTGTTCCCTTGACATTACTTTTTAAAATATATTATTCAAATTATTTATAGACATTTCCATGTAGAAGTAACTATAAAACAACATAAGCCATGCTAAGAAGGCAGCAAACCTTCCAGGAAATCTTTTCTCCTTAATTTATGCAAAATCACATTTTAAAGAGAGAAAGTTAAGAAATGTGCTCTCTTCTATCTCTAGCTTCCATATTACTCTTTACTTAAGAGATTAAAACACAATCTAGTATAGCTGAACCTGACCCCATATCTAGGTTTTGGGGGATATCAAATGCCCAAAAAGAATGAACTCTCAGAGTATCTGTCTTGCCCGAGAGAGATGAAGGAAGAGGGGGGAGGTTGGAGATTACTTTAGAGTGGGCATCATATTTGATTGTGTTTGTTTTTACCCAGCCACTACCTTTGCTACAAACTTCCCCCTCTTCAAATAACATTAGTTATTTTTGCCTTTTCTCATCCCATAATGTGACATAATTATAGAATAATAAATAGTGAATTACCATTGGCCTGCAGTCACAGATTTTCCTTAAAAAAGAATCCATATTATCTTCAATTAGAAATAAGAAGCTCATTTTTTTAGAGTATAATTTACTTTTAACTTTGAGTCTTTCATCATACTGTGATTTTATTTTTAACCTTGAGTCTTTGATCTAAATATTATAAAGAAGCTGGAAAAATACTCAAACTATAACTTCATTTTTTTAAAATATATTTTATTGATTTTTTACAGAGAGGAAGGGAGAGGAATAGAGAGTTAGAAACATCAAAGAGAGAGAATCATCGATCAGTTGCTTCCTGCACACCCCCTACTGGGGATGTGCCCACAACCAAGGTACATGCCCTTGACCAGAAATGAAGCTGGGACCCTTCAGTTCGCAAGCCAATGCTCTACCCACTGAGCCAAACCGGTTAGGGCAGTGGTTGGCAAACTGCAGCTCGTGAACTGCGGTTTGCCACTCTGTTGACTAATGAGTTTGCCGACCTAGACTCTCAATTCCAATAATTACAGGCTGTTGTTGTTCCTTGTGATTAAGCCCTTTTAGGACATAACTTCAATTTTTAACGTTCCCAGATTAGGTCCTGTTCATTTTAGAATTAAATTTAACATTCATATCAATAATTACTTAGTACAAATTAACAATTACTTGCTGATATCTGTATTATTTTTACATTTAAAATAAAGATGATGTATTATCTCTATTAATATTTTATGCTCTTTAAGTATACAAAGTGACATTTTATACTAGTTATATAATAACTAGTTCATATGCAAAATCACTTTTTGTAAACTTTGGAAGAGTGATTACTTGAATAAATAATAATGTGAATCTGTATTGTTTTATAAAGATTGGCTGTTATACAAATGGTTGAATTTTTTTTACAAATTCAAATGCATGTGTGTTTTAGTACTTTAAGAATAATAGTTGTTAAATATTTAAGTTTCAAAATAACTCAATTATGATATACTGATAGCTTCCTATTGAAACCAAAGTGCCATAATCAGATCTGAGTTCAGTGTCAAGCAAAATCAAAGAATGAGTTCACGACAAAGATAGTAAATGGAAGCAAAGTTTATTGAATAGAGAGAGAGATGGACTCACTGCAGCAGGCAGGGAGGGGGGCCCGAAGCAGGTAGCTGCTGACACTTCTTTGCCTAGGGGTAGGTATATGCTTTGCTAGCTCTTGATTGGTCCTTTCAAAGAATTCTGTCTCAGCAACATTCATACATTTGAAAGCTCATGTCTTTCACGTTTGTGCTTCCTTCTTGCACAGCCAGGTTGCCTCAGCAATTCCCGCCTAGGTGGGTGTAGTCTTCCTCTTACAAGGCCCCATCCCTGACAGCCTCTTCTATCTCCTCATTCTACACTCTGATTTGGAGACGCCAACTGCTGTTGGGAACAGGCAACAACACTGCTACTTCCAGCTGAAGAGGGACACTGTGTGGGGTGCAGGGCTCTATGGGAGACAGATAATCTGAGCAACCATGGGAGATGGGAGCTGACACTCAGAGTTCCATTTCCATGATCGTCTGTAACTTGACTGCTTCCATTCTGGAGGAAACAGAACAAACAATCAAGGAGAAAAGGGTTCTCAGGATGCCCGGGCCAAAGATGAGTGCCAGGGAAAGCATTCCAACTATAGGAAGAAGCTAGGAAGCCTAGTTAAGACTCTATAGCCAGGTGCCCCAGGATTCCGAAAGTTATTCTTATACTTTTAAGGCCCTAGCAACTAGTTTCTTGGCCCCAATCCTTATTATGCCAGAGTGGGTGGCATAAAAATGGCATTTTCTTCTCTAGGAACAGGCATAGCCCCCCTTTCTTAGCTGTGAGGCAGTCAAGTTATCTTTGATTTTGGAGGGTAACTACTGCCAGTGAGTCTAACTTGTCCTGTATTATGGCAATACTTGGGGTAATCTCCTCCAAACTATCTGTAAGGAATTTGGATAAGTTTTTTGTTTGTTCGTTTGTTTCTTTTTTCTTATTTATTTATTTATTTTTATCCACACCCAAGGATATTTTTTCCACTGATTTTTAGAGAGAGTGGAAGGGAGAGGGAAAGACAGAGAGAAATATCAATGTGAGAGAAACATATTGATTGGTTGCCTCCTGCATGAGCCCTGACCAGGGTCAGAGCCTGCAACCAAGATACATGCCCTTAACCAGAATTGAACCTGGGTCCCTTTGGTCCTCAGGCAGACGCTCTATCCACTGAACCAAACTGGATAGGGCTGGGTAAGTTTTGATAGTAAGAATATGAGGTTGTCAGTTCCTCTATTCCAGTGCTTAGGCCTACTTTGAGGCTGGCAAGGAGAGGAAGGAGGGCAATTCCTCTCCTGGTCCAAGAATAAGAGGTGGGAGGGACCTCAAAGGACTGATTATTAGGGGCAATGTCTATTTTGGGGGCAAGATAGATTAGGATGCAGCTCCTAGTTTGGCTGGGAGACAGAGATAGGTATTGGTACCGCACTGAAAGAAGATTCATTGGCTTTCTAAGCAGAAAGTGTTCTCAATGGAGAAGAGGTGAGTTGTTATTATTTTCCCAAACAGAGAAAAGTTCAGTCAGGTTTGCCCTGGTCTCTCTGTCTACTTTCCCTTGGGTAACCCACACTTCAGGGTCAACTTGAGTCTCTACTAATGGTAGGCAATGTTCTTGATCTGGTTCCATGCATATGGTGGTCCTGAAGTGGGCTAAGATGTCATGTCCCAATAGAGGAGGCAGAATTTCTGGCATAATCAGGAAGGTCTGTGAGAAAAACAAATTGTCCCAGGTACAACTCAAAGGCTGAGAAAAATGACTAGTCACCAGCTTACCAGACACCCCCTTAACGGTCACACTATGGGACAAGGGTAGGCCGGAGTTGGAGAGGAGAACAGAGATGGTGGCTCCAGTGTCAAGGAGGAAATTAATTTCCTTGCCCTCAACAGTCAGGGTTACCTGGGGCTCTGGGGTGGAGATGAGAGTCTGTGTTGGAGCTGGGTGGGAAGGCACCAGGGCCCATCAGTCCTCCTGCTGGACCATCTGAGATGCCAGATCAGCCTGTGGGAGCCTGCTCCCCTTTAGGCAGTCAGACTTTCAGTGTTTCCTCTTGCAGATAGGACAGGGCTTAGAGCAAACATGTCAACCTCAAAGGCTAACATGGGCCAAATAAACAAGGCATGCGGCCCAGGGGACGCGAGTTTGATATGCTAGGCTTAGAGGGTGGCTTTCCGTTCTCTGGGCAGCCAGTCCCTCCAGACATGCCCTTGCTGGCCACACTTATAACAAGTAACATCCATGGGGGCTCCAACATGTGACACCGGCACCCTGGAACACTGTAACCAGGGCTGGGGCCCTCTCCCTGCCATTGGCCTTCCTCTTGACCTCTTGGTCCCAATTGTAAAAAAACGAAGTGGCTACTTTTAGGGGGTTGTCTAATGTACTCTCAGGGCCAATTGCCAATTTTTATAGTTTCCTCCTAATATTTGGAGTCTATTGAGTTACAAATTTGTCTTTTGGAATGAGTTGGCCCTCAAAAGATTCTGGAGACATAGGCGTATATTTCATCAGTGCCTTCCTGAGTCTGTCCATAAAGGCCGCGGGATTCTCATCCTTCCCTTGGTCAATAGTTCAAGGCTTTGGAACAGCATTTCATTAACACTTGGATTACAGAATTTTGTAAATGTTTCCTATTCCAATCTCCTAGCTCATCATTAATCCATTTAGGGTCTTTCCTGGGAACAGTCTGTTGGCCAGTGGGGTAACTATCAATCTGATCACAGGGGACCCCACTGGCACTGCTGAGAAGTATTCATCCCCAAGCTGCTTAGTTGCCTCTTGGGACCACTTCTTTGATCCTGAGAGTGTCAGGCTCAAAAGAAGCATTATATTCTTCCATGACAAATAAAAGGTTTACAGTCTCTGAAAAACATCTATGTGCTTATTAGGGTCATCTGAAAAATTTAAAAATCTATCTTAATTTGTCTTAAATCCTGTAAGGAAAATGGTCCCTGGATCCGGCAGATCCATATTCTCCTTCAGCCACTGTCTGGAGAGGACAAGGGTAGCCAGAGGTCTGGGTAGTCCAGTCCCATTGGGTGTGGGCAGGGCTGGTCCTTCTGGGGGCCCCGGATAAGGAGGACAAAATGGTTCAGATGTACCTGGTGGAGCACTAGGCTGCATCACCTCCTTAGGTGTTTCTGACTCTCTGATACCATTTTGGGACAATGCTGCCAGGAGCAAGGGGTCAATTTTGCACCGGTGATACAATTTATGATTGTGTCTTAAAGCAAGGAAGGCCTGAACATATGGGGCCTCAGACCACTTCCCTTCCTTCCCATAGAAAAGATCTAATTGCAAGAAGGTAATATATATCTATATATCTATATCTGTATCTCTATCTCTATCTATCTATCTATCTATCTATCTATCTATCTATCTATCTATCTATCTATATCATGTTTCTCCATCTGCAAGCTTACACTGAGGCCAAACTGAGTACAAAAGAAGATCAGGTACTTTCTCTTCAGGGTTTGTGGAATAAACGAATGATCCCAATTCCTTAGTACACAACCTAGTGGGGTGCTGACCTTAGTGGTAGATGAGGAGTTTCCTATTTGAAAAAGACAAAAAACAGAGAGGCGTCTAGCACCTTCTAACTTAGGCCCTCACAAGGCATCCCTGTGTAGGGCAAGAAAAAGATTATTCGCTAGTGCAAGTCCACTAACAGAGCCAACGGGCCAGGGGTCCTCAAACTTTTTAAACAGGGGCCAGTTCACTGTCCCTCAGACCGTTGGAGGGCTGGACTATAGTTTAAAAAAAAACTATGAACAAATTCCTATGCGCACTGCGGGCCCGGGACGAGTCGGCTGCTAAGCAGGACAGGCAGCGGCACCCAGCGGGCCGGATAAATGTCCTCGGCGGGCTGCATGTGGCCCGCAGGCTGTAGTTTGAGGACCCCTGGATGCTGACTGGTGAAGTCCTTTCTGACCTAACCCCCTATTGCTTGTGCTCACATACATGTGACCATATGCAAGTCTCTGTCCTACTAGTCACACGTATCTATGAGACCTCTGTGCTGCTGGTGTGAATTTCCCTCAGTGGGAGAGGATCAAACCCTAGTCTGATGGAGAGTGACTCCAGTGATTGTGATGTTTCTGCAGGGCAAATCGGGCCTCTCGGAATGACCTAAAGCCAATTCCAGGTCAAGAAAAGTTTCTTAAAATTCAAACCCTGGGAAGCTTGTCAAACTTATTTGACCAAAAGATCAGATATAAAAGACTTTTTTCCTTTTTAAAAAAATGAAAAAGAAGTAAACAAATTTAGCACTCACTTATTTTAGATGCATTTATCTAATTAAATTTATTATTCAGGGGCTTAACTTATAACAAGTAATATAAGGTAGGAAAGTGGAGGGTTGGGCAGGCCACCTAGAAACTTACAGACCATTGTAAGGGCATAAGCTTTGATTTTGGGAGAAATTGGAGTGTCTGGAGCTGTGCTGGTGTGTGTGTGTGTGTGTGTGTGTGTGTGTGTGTGTGTGTGTTCACACAAGTTTGATGGAAAGTTTGAAAGGATATCTGCTAAGGCACAGCCTCCTCCCATCCTCCACACTCGGAGGCTGAACTACCCATCTTGCATCCTTAGCATTTCCCATGGCATATGAATGGGGGACAGTGGACACCTCAGCTGTGTGAGGCTACCTGGAAGTTGCTGGAAGATGTGCACGTCTTCCAGAAAACTTGCTGTTTTATTTGCTATTCTGCCTTCATTTCAGTCCCAGGAGGCAATGAGCCTGAAAACAGTGGAAGAAACATGGAGGAAGGCCGTGTAGAAACCATTATGCAGATTCATTTCCAATGGATGAGATTAGCAGGCCCGGGCTGTCATTTCCTGCAATGTGCTCCTCTGCCTTGTCCCAGCATTTCTCCTGCACACACGTGTCCTCACTTTGTATAGGTTTTGGAGCCACTGGAAACAGCTGCGCCTACAAATAAGAGAAGCACGATTGGGGTGTCAACTAATTTTTAGCTGATTGTCAATGACTCAGTTGGCTGGTAATTTTGCCACAAGTCTATTTCCTCAACTTGGGAAAGAAACTCAGACAGAAAAATATATCATGAAACCCTGGATTGCTTGTTTATTGTATTTTCTATTCTTTTTAAAATGTACTGATTTGAGAGAGAGAGAGAGAGAAAGAGAGAGAGAAAGAGAGAGAGAGAGAGAGAGAGATTTATTGTTCCAGTTATTTATACATTTATTGATTGATTCTTGTATGTTCCCTGACAAGGATTGAACCTGCAA
Source organism: Corynorhinus townsendii (assembly GCA_026230045.1). Lineage (NCBI taxonomy): Eukaryota > Metazoa > Chordata > Mammalia > Chiroptera > Vespertilionidae > Corynorhinus > Corynorhinus townsendii. The sequence goes on along the minus strand of JAPDVU010000010.1, from coordinate 5,605,067 downwards.
CCTTGGTATATGGAAGGACATTCCAACTGAGCTACCCGGCCAGGTCTGGCCATTGCCATTTATGTTCTCATATAGACCTCGTTTTGTCCATAGTATATTAATTATAAGTTGCAACTGCTAAATGTGTTTCAGATAGAAAAGATAAGTTGCACCAATAAGACCCAAAGGAGAATTGTAATCACGCAGGTTTGGTGCCCTGTAATTGAACTCTGCACCCTCCCTGGGTGACCAGGAATTGGTCAGTCTCTCTGGGACCAAAGGAAAGATTGACCCCTTCCATGAATACTTATAAAGGCCTCTACTTTAACTGAAAAATCATAAATGAGAATAATAATTTTAAATATATTTTTTATAGATTTTGGACAGGAAAGGAGAGAGAGAGATAAAAACATGAACGATGAGAGAGAATCATTGATCAGCTGCCTTCTGTATGCCCCCTACTGGGGATTGAGACTGCAACCCAGGCATGTGCCCTTGACCAGAATTGAACCTGGGTCCCTTCACTCCATAGGCCAACGAGCCAAACCAGCTAAGGCAAGAATAATAATTTTTAATATTCTATAAATTTTGAGTACATTGGCTAGTGAGCAATTAAGTGCTATTTCTATAAAAAGAACCATCTATAAATTAGCATATGGATTTTCCTTGTTAAGCTTCTACATTTTCATATGTGAACTTTAACAATAATATGAAGAGTTAGGAAATGTGATGTTTTGCTTTGATAACTTAAAATTACTGCCCTTTTAAGAGCCATTACTCTTTTAAAGTTACCTAGAAAGTATGTGTTTTCAGAGACGAGAAAAAACAGAACACAACCCCTAGTGATAAGAGGAATGTATTTCAATATTCCTATATAGAGAATTGCACATGCATTTATGTATGTCAATGATTCCAGAAAGACCTTGTGTAATGGCCTAAAATTTCCCCAAAATGTCCTTAAAAATCTAATATATTCTTTGAAAAGAAGTCAATTGTAGCAGGACAGCCACAGTTATCAGGGAAATTTAGTGTCAAGTCCTACGGAATTTTTTCAAACTTACTAAGTTTTAGAAATAATATAAGTAAATAAATATGTACTAAATAATTGGGAACATAAGCTAAAGATAAATAGCATCTACACTAATAAAAGAGTAACATGCAAATTACTCTTTCAAATTACTCAAATCACTCCGCTACACCCACAAGTCACGCCCATCAGCCAATCAGGAGCAACTGTGCAAATTAACCCAACCAAGATGGTGACTGGCCACGCAGCGAGCAGGAGGCTTGGGTTTCCCCTGGTGATGGAGGAAGCCAAACTTTCTGGCTGGCCCTGGCTTCCACTCAAGGCTACAAAGTTTCAATTATAGAAGATAAATAAATCCCAGATACCAGGGCCTCCACTTGGGTTGCCTGGGGGCGTGGCCAGCATGCAAACCACCACAGGCCCCTCGCCTGGCTACCCCATTCCCCAAGGGAACCCCCACCCTGATCTGGGACCCCCTTCAGGGCAAACCAGCTGGCCCCCTCCCGTGCACCAGGCCTCTATCCTATCTAATAAAAGAGTAATATGCAAATTGACCATCACTCCAACACACAAGATGGCTGGCCCTATGTGGTCAAAGATTCTGCCCCCATGTGCATACAAGATGGCCACCACAAGATGGCCAGCAGGGGAGGGCATTTGTGAGGGACCAGGCCTGCAAGGGTGGGCAGTTGTGGGTGATCAGGCCAGCAGGGAAGGGAAGTTGGGAGGGAACAGGCCTGCAAGCAAGGGCAGTTGGGGGCAATCAAGCCTGCAGGGAGGGCAGTTAGGGGTGACCCAGCTGGCAGAGGAGGGAAGTTGGGGGTAAAGGGCCTGCAAGAAAGGGTAGTTAGGGAGGACCCAGGACTGCAGGGCGCAGAGAGCAGTTAGGGGCAATCAGGCTGACTGGGGAGCAGTAGGATCAGGCCTAAATGGGCAGTTGGACATCCCTCAAGGGGTCCCAGATTGGAGAAGGTTCAGGCTGGCCTAAGGGACACACACCCCCGTGCACGAATTTCATGCACCAGGCCTCTAGTTAATAAATAAATGGATAATATTAATGGGTAATATAAAACTAAGATACATATGGGAATATTAACTTAACACAAACAATAACATAAGCATTAGCATTAATGAAAGTGTGTATCTCATAGAGGTTACTGGGTACCTCCCTACTTCAGACCATGGTGTTCATTACTATTGTACCAAATACAGTGGAAGTGTTTGAAATATCTCTATTTATATTAGGTGGTGTATGTATTTGAAATGCTGTATTCCTTTATTTTTAACCCATAAGCTAAACTTGAACTATATTGCCAAGAACATTAACTAATGCAGGGAGTTTACATTTATTGTTAGTGTCATTAAACGTCCAGTCACTGTGAGCACCTTTGATGAACATTTGCTCTTTGGAGACTAATCACAGGATTTGGTGGTAAATAGTTCTCCTGTTCACTTAATAACATTTGAAACTCTTATTTAGTCTCCATCTTTTTCTAGCTTTGAAGATATTCTTATAGTATTCCCTAAGAAAAATGTAAAATATAAAAAGTTCTATACACGCAATCTGCAAATCAAAAATGTGTGTTTTCCTAAGATCTCATTGGTAATTCAGTGTCTCTGGTCCTTAGTAATTTGTAACTTCTTAGAAAATTCTTTAACTGCTTTCATGAAAATAGCTCTAATTTAACTCCCCTCCCTACCTCAACCCCCAAACAAACAATTGCCTCCTTCTGTTTTTATTTTTTTTTGTTTTGTTATTATTTGAAGACTTTCTTTTTAAGTTATTAAAGGGATTTTAAAAGTTAACTATTGGGTTCCTCGCCCTCTATGATGTCATTTCAACTCCTGCAGCTCCATTCAATGTGCTCCTTCTAGGTTCACCAGTGTTGATATTCTCAAATCCCAAGAGCAGTTAGACCAGCTGCCAGCTACCCCTGCTGACACTGAGGATTCCCTATTGGAAAATCTCTCCTGGCTTTGTGTTTTGTGTTATTCTTCCCATCCAGTTGGGCTGGCAACTGGGTGCGCTGTTGTTGTTTTTCAATCTGGACATAGATACAAGCTCCCGATTGCTCTAAACTCCAGTTCCCAGCAAGACTCTGGGGACCCAGACTCATATGGGGAGAAACTGGACTGTCTGGCATCTGCCTGAACGTGAGGGCAGCTTTCTCTTAGAGGTGCTCATAGCAATTATTGTTCTTGCACAGAGCTGTGGGACACAGAGACCCCGGGGACCTCTCCAGGTCAGGGCTGACTGGCAGCCATTGCTGTTTTCTCCACCCTGGTGATTCCCTGAGACCCCACCCCACCCAATTTACAACCCCACCCAAGCTGTGCACAGAGGCTTTTGTATATGAATGGCCTGTCCTTTTACAATCTAAAACCTAACAAACTGCAGCTGGGTCAGAGAGCTCCAAAGCCTCCAAAAGAAGGCCTAAGGCCTAGCAGCAGCAGCCTGCACTGCTTCACAATTGGGCCTCATCTGGACACTTCCAAACCCCAAACAAAGAGGAGGAATCTGCAGAACTCTCTGTAGCTCCTGCTGGGTGGCCTCAGACAGTGGCTGACTTTGCACCTCCTTGGAAATCGAAGAGCCAGTGTACCCAGTGGTCAGTGTGAGACCATACCAGATTATAACTCTTCACATCCATAAGTGACACACTCAAGGGGAAGACTCAGTGAGCACCAAAGCCCCACTGAAGTAAGTCCAGCCCCATAACGGGTGTTTCCAGCACAGCAGTTCTCCCATTGTAGACACAGCTGGTCCTCACAGCCAACTGGCCTGGAGGTCAATTCCTCCCAGTGATACCAACAGCAATCAAGGCTTAACTACAACAAGACTGTGCATACATCCCACAAAGGGATGCACCAATAGTGTCCACCTCAGGTAACTGAGGATGCTGAGCCACTGGGCCCTATAGGACACCTAGCACACAAGGCCACTCTATCAACACAGGGAAGCAGCCAAAATGCAGAGACAAAGAAACATGTCACAAATGAAAGAAATGGAGGAAAGCAAACTACTGGATATAGAGTTTACAAAAGTTCCTGGTACATAACACTTGCTCATTAAATGCCAGCAACTTTTAGTTTTATTACTTATAATAGTAGTCATAGTCATAATAGTAATAATGTTCAATGTCCACTTCACTGGTAAGCACTTTTAATTGAAGGATAGCTACCACCTTTCTTCCCCTTTTTCTTTCTCTTCAGTTAGAATAACTTGTTGTTTTTTCTTGTTTTCACTAGTTAGACAAAGTTGCCTCATTATGGTTTCCATTGGGATTTGACTACATTAATATGGGATTTATAAATTTTATAAAAAGATAGATACATATGTTTATAGCTTATTAAGTCATTTCTTTCTGGATGAGGAAATGGTGCATTCACAAAATCTTTAAAAATGACAAAATAGAATGAACAGAAAACTCATGCTTCTCAGATTTACTGGGGATATTGAGTTTTAAAATAAGAATGTTAACTTTCAAACAAAGAAACACTGGGGTAGTTATGCTTATAGTCATTTAAATTTGTATGTTTGATAAAATCATCAGGTTTCTGGCCTCACAAACAGGAAAATCCATTAGGCCATTTTATGAAAATATTTTTCCTGACCTGACTTATAAGAAAGCTCTTTATCTAATATTCAAGTAAATCCCAGGTGCACAGATTCCTGAGTTTGCAACTTCAAGTCAAATGGGTGGTGGAAAATCATACTTATGTGGGAGCTTATTCTACACTGAGAGTTGAAGCAGGGGCATGAGGAAGGTGACTTACCCTTTGTGCAGCTCTGAGTAAGACCGGCTTAGTCAGAATACGCACCAGGGACAGAGAGGCAGACACCAGAGAGCCTTCTGCTGGCTTCTGAAAGGATGAAGGTCAAATTCCAGAAGTGGGTTCCATTCCTGGAAAATCTTAATGTCTTTCAGAAAGAAAGGCAACATTGGCAGCAAAATGAAAAGAACATAGAATTCAGCCTTGCATTACAGGTAGAGACTATAATTAGTAGAGAATGTTAAGTTTAGACTTAGCTGTAAGAGCAGTGGTATTACATATTTGCTAAAACTAAGAAAAACTTCATATAATGAAAGACACAAAAGAATTTAGGTTTTACCTAAATGAGAGGCCAGAAGGCATAAAAATGAGGGCCTCCTATGCAAGATTTTGTGTAGTAGATAATAATAATATAGTTGGTACTACTGTCAGCCATGATATTAACTCATTAAGCTGTTCTAATAACCTATAATTTAGGTACTGTTATGAGTGCTGGTCCCATCTACACAACTAATTAACTTACTAAGTTTGGGTCACCCTGGGGGTCCAAACCCCGCTGACCACCCAGCAGAGTGAAAGTGGGTGGAAAGGATGATGGTGCAACAGTTTTGCTGATACATTTTCTCAGTGACATTGATTTCAATCCCTCTGACCTCCACAACTTCCTGTTTTGTTTTTTTTAATTAAATTCATTTGTTATACCCATTATTTAAGAAACAATTGTTCTTTAAAAGGGACCCTGAAGAATTTGGAAAACTTGAAAGTTGGAACAGTATTAACAAAGCAAAGTCTCCCTTTATTTCTACTACCAACCTCAGTGGCATGCCTTAGAAATAACCACTAACAAGTGTGTACGTCTTCAAATTTATTATTAAACTTCTCATGTATATTTATCTGTCATAAACACACACACACACACACACACACACACACACACACATGCACAACTTGAGGCCCAGTGCACGAATTTGTGCACCAGTGAGGTCCCTTGCCCTAGCCTGCAGGATTGGGCTGAAACCAGCTCTCCGACATCCCCAAGGGATCCCAGGTTGTGAGAGGGTGCAGGCCAGGCCTAGGGACCCCACTGGTATATGATCAGGGATGGGGAGGAATGCAGGAGGTTGGCCAGCCAGGGCGGGACTGCAGGAAGGCTCCAGGGCATGTCCAGTCTGTCTCAGTCTCAATTGGCTGGACCCCAGCCGTGATCTAACCCATTGGTTGGAACATCTGCCCCCTGGTGGTCAGTGCCCATCATAGTGAGCGGTTGAGCGGTCTTAGCATATCATTAGCATATTATGCTTTGATTGGTTGAATGGCCGACTGGATGACTGGACACTTAGCATATTAGGCTTTTATTATATAGGATACCTATTTAGGTATAGGTATAGGTATAGGTATAGGTATAGGTATAGGTATAGGTATAGGTATAGGTATAGGTATGTGTTTATCCTTTGTATTAATTTTACAGCATTGCCATAGTAATCATCACCAACTTAGTGGCTTAATACAGTACAGATTTATTATTTTAGAGCTTTTTAGGCCAGAAAGTGGGTGTCGGTAAGCTCTGTGGCTACGATCAGCATGTCTGCAGGACTGTGCTCCCTCCAAGAGGCTCTAGGAGAGAATTCACCCTCTTGCCATCTCTGGCTTCTCGGGACCATCCTCATGTCCTCAGCCCCTTCCTCTCCAGCAGCATCTCTTTCCCTGATCATTCTCTGTAGTCACATCTGCCTCTAAGCTCACCTGGCAAAGGTCCTCTCATTAGAGACTCCAGGGATTACCTTGGACCCATCTGTGTCATCCAGGATAACCTCTCCTTCTCAAATTTCATAACTCAGTCTCCTCTGTAAACTTCAGTTTACCATGTCAGGTAATATAATCACAGTGTCTGGGGATTAGGAGATGGATGACTCGTGGGTGCCGTTTTCCAGCTTGCCACACTCACCTACTATTATTTATAATCAGGCCTGGTGCATGAATTTGTCCAGGGCATGTTTGGCTCATCTTTTCCAGTCCTGATAGGGGCTGATCAGGCCAGCCAGCTGGGGAGGGGTTACGGGAGGGCTCTAGGGCGAGCCCGGGCAGTCTCACCCAGTCCTGGTAAGCTGGGCCCCAGCAGCAAGTTAACCTACTGGTCAGAGCATCTGCCCACTGGTGGTCAGTGTGCATCATAGCAGCTGGTCGAACAGTCAAATGAGCGGTCAGACACTTAGCATATTAGGCTTTATTATATAGGACTGGGTGACAGGAAGGATCACTGTCAGTGTCATAGCTGCTATTTTATTTGTTCCTCTGAAAACTCTTCTGCTGGGGTGTAAGGAGCTACTGAGGAGCTGGCTAAGGACAACAGACTATTGTCTGTGTGTATAAGGATCCAGGAGGTGAGGGCTATGGCAGGACATATATGCAGGGCTCAGTGAAATGATGTGAGCTGGCTGAAGACTGAAAGGAGCTTGGCATTCTTCTGAAGATGAAGTGATGAGGGCAACACATTTGTTTAAGGGTTGGAGGTGCAAGGAGGTCTTCCCTGGGTTACTTAGGGTTATTGTGATTTGAATAAGCCAGCTGTTCTCAAAACATGCCACTATTTTTAACCATTTCAGTGGCAGAGCGGTTGACAGTCTGGCTTCTTGTTTGACCCCTGGTGGCACTGGGGGCATTTTGTGGGTAGCACTGAAGTGTGGATGAAGTTTCTCCACTAAAATCGTGTGCACATTGTTTTCTCAATATGTTTTTCTTTAGTTTTTACTTAGAAACGATCAGTAAAATTCTCTATTAAAAATGGAAAGACTTTGGGATCCTACAAAACTGTGTTGTCTATTTTATATCAAATTTTATAGCTTATTAAAGGTTACCCTGAGGGTCCAAACCCGGGTGACCACCCAGCAGAGTGAAAGTGCGTGGAAAGGATGATGGTGATTGTTTTTACATTAAAGGAACTATTATTCCCTTCATTCTTAGTTTTAAAATAAAAGACATTTCTAGGATTTCATAGACAACTGTGCTGTTCTGATGAAAGAAGTAATATTAAAATACTTTGCACACTTCTGGGGCACAAATAAATGTCCTGTGTCTTTTCCAATTATTTTGTTTACTGTGATACTGGCTCATTTCCATAGGTTATATCTTACACTATTACTTTCAGATTAAATGGCATAGAAAATATTAGTGATAAAACAGTGTAACTAAATGTCTCCCCACGAATACAAGCACCTCTTTGATGGATGTGGACGGCAGCCAATCACAAGACTAGATTTTAAAGATTGTGAGTCCCCAAGAGACATGATGAAATGTGACAGCTCAGTGTGTGGTTGGCTTTTAGGTCACAAGCGATGGGGCTGTGTTGCATGTCCTACATTTTTCTATAATACTCATTCTCTAGTCATCGAAATTGCTTATTTACTAGGTTCTGCTTCAAGTGCTCTGATATTGCATAGCGTCTATTTTTGGAAATTAAACATGTTTGTTTCAAGTCTGACAGGGCGCTTTACAACATCAAGTCTATGACATACTAAGGAAGTAGTTGATTTTTAAGTGGAAAATAAGGGTCAGGTCTGAGCCTTCCGTAATTAAGCTCTTGATAATGAGGGGGAATAACTAATTATAGTAGGTCACTTAATAGAACAATATCACTATTTTTAAAGGTATTTTTTACTGATTCCAGAGAGAGAGTAAGGGGGAGAGATAGATAGAGAGAAACATCAACGTTGACCAGCTGCCTCCTGCACGCCCTACTGGAGATGGAGCCGGCAACCAGCAAGTACTCTGACTGGGAATCGAACCAGGGATTTCTTAGTGCATGGGCTGCCCTCAACCACGGAGCCACACTGACCCAGTGCACACCATCACTCTGTTTGATCCAATTAATGCCTAGCGGCACCTAGTGGTGTCGGTTACATAGTGGAGTGGAGTTCTCCTGCTAGTCTCACTTGGCATCATGTGCTCCAGCGAGACAGTGCATCCAAGAAGACGTAGTGAGACGAGACAGTTTTCCTCTCCGGACTTTGGTACATAAAAGTCTTGACAGTTTTGCATTTGCTACGTTTGCTTTATGATTTTGTCTTCTTTTTCTCTCCTGCCATGCCATCTTTATCACACTCCTGAAATACATTCTGCTAACTATTCCAGTTGGAACAGCATTATTCTTTGCTCATGGGTAGAAACTAGGAAAACTGCCAAGCTTCTATTCTTTTAATAGTCTCACATTTCAGATGTATTGTGTAATTCTATTCTGGCCCCTAACTGTCTTATTATTACTAACTGTTATGAATTTCTTTCTGAAATTCCCAATCCCATAATTGAGTTGTGTCTAATGCATGGAAGAGCAGTAGATACTGGAAATATCTGCTGAGTGACGAACTTTGTTTACATTCTCAGTGTATCAGAAGAGGACACTTTCATTTCCTCCAGAAAAGATACACAATACAGGGTGTCCCAAAAAGTGTGCACACTCACTTTGAATAATTATAGAAGCAGTGTTTATTAAAATACATTTCAGTTTCAAAATTGGGCTATCAGCTGTTACAGTGTGTATACATTTTTGGGATGCCCTGTACAGCACATGGGTGTGAGATGAGCACAGAGAGGAAATAAACACAACCCCAAGCCTTTTGCTTTTAGTGCGCTACGAATATATCCTACCATCTAGGATTTCACAAATACCTGGAGAAGGAAAGGAGGCCCGCACGGTCTCCAATAGCCAACTTTGAGGCTGAAAGGGCGCTGACTGCAGGAATAGCACCACTTCAATTCTGACTAGTTCTAAAGACCAGAGAGGCGTTGAAAGCTAGAGGTCAGCCCCATATTCATGTAAATGATTGTAGTAGATTATTTACATTAGCCAGCAGGTGGGAACAACCTAAAGGTTTCTCCACCAAGGATGGGAAAGCAGGGTGCATTACATAATATGTGGGTTGTTCAGCCACAGAAATGAGTGGCATGGTTCAGGCTGCAACATAGATGGACCTTGGAAATGTTATGCTAAGTGACATCAGCCAGGTACAAAGGACAGACATTGCATGGTTCCACTCACATGAAATATGTAAACTAGGCAAGTGAAAAGAGGCAGCGATAGATGCGAGGTTACCAGGCGCTGGGGCGGAGCGGACGAGGAGTTGTTGCTTATGGGTGCAGGCTTCCGCGTGGGGTGACCATAAAGGTTTGAAAGCAGATAGTGGTGATGACTGTACTACGTTGTGAATGCAATCAATGGTGCTGTATTTTACACTGAAATTGGTTAAAAAGCCAAATTTAAATGTTATATTATTTTACCACAACATGTAAAATACGTAATTAGCATTACTTCATTTAATTTTAATAAGTTAGTTTTTGCAAGTCATTTAAAAAAGGAAATGGTAGTTTTCGCTCTCTTCTTTGTATTGCAGTAGTTTCAGAACCAGTTACACATAATAACCAGTTTAATAAACTACTTTAAAACAATTCTATTTACTGTTTTTTCATTATCTTCATTCCTGGGCCTCCCTTCAGGTTTCATGCACCAGTGAGTGGCTGAATAGGAAGGCCGCGTTAGAAACACTCACACATAACTTTGCTGCCCTCGAAGTATAAACGTGCTTCCTGAGTTCAGTAATAACAGATAATTTTTCGATTTCAAGAACAATGCTATCTCGAGGGTCACTTTCTCCATCCGGCCTCACACCCTCCTGCTGCTGATTGGATCAGGGAGTTTCCACTGATTCAAAGGGGCTGTGTGCAGGGACAGACTGTGCTGGCCAGGAGCCCAAATGGAAGCCGGTGGAAACGGAGCAGGCGGACTCGCCCATCGGACTGCGGTGCTGGAAACATGGAACCAATCTACTTTCCCAGGTGAAGACTGTGACAACGCTCTCCTGCAAATGAATCAACGTATAAACAAAGAAAAGGGCTCCTTAGGGGAAAGCCATGTGAAACCTCACAGTTCCGAGGCTCTCTGTCTCTGTCAAGTGTCCTACTTAAAATGATGACCATTTAATATGGTCAGTCTTCACATTGTGCCTGCACAGTGCACCCTCAACTTTGTGGGCCTCGACTTAACAGACTGCAGATTTATGGCAAAATCTCCACTCCATATGTCGTCGTGAAAATTAATACCCTGTTAATTTTAAAGTGTTTTAAACCAATATTTGTTTATAATTAAATTAACAGGTTATTTTTTATTATTAATTCACTGTTATTTGTAACAAATGTTAGCAAATAGGCCATATGTTGGAAAAAACAGTGTAATAATTTTACAAACATAAATAAATATATGTTACCTACAACTATAGTCTGTATGTTTAAATCCAAGAGTCACTACCTGTAAACAATGTTCGAGGAATGATTAGCACATCATCACATCAGAACATGTGCAGTCACATGTTGTCTCATGACTTTCTGAAGCAGTTTTAACACATGTGGGCCTATGTTTCCATGTGCACTAAGCCAAGCCCCAGCCCTGTGCATTTCTTACTCACAGTGACTGGTGAATGCACCCACTTACTGGATCTATTCCTATACATGTAAAATTACAGTAATACATGTAGAAATCTTGTCTGTGAAATTAAACCTTTTATACATGTTTAATTTGAATTGCACAAACGAGTCTACATAAGTAAAAACAGGTAAACAAATTGTCTATTTTTTAATATATGCATTCGGGGAACCTACTGCATTATAGAATGGACTTTGGGCTTTAACGGATACCCCCTCACCTGAATTAGTCCTTTATATGGAGGGTTTGCTGTATTTCACTCATGGCATTACCCTGAGCAGTCACTGAGATCTAGAAGAAAATAAACCAAATGACCATACATGGTATAGGACTTATTTGGAACTCCTGTAAATAGTCAATTGCCAAGTGAGTTCACATTATTTCCATCTATTTTACATTTTAAGGAGCAGTTGCTATATGCTCCACGTTAGCTTGTTCCTCAGGGTTTTTGTGGATAGTTGCTTTCAGTAAGTTGCAAGATGCGAGACCATACCATGCCCCCTGCACACACAGTCTACCTCTCTTCTGATGGAGGTGAGCTTTATATTCTCTCACTGAGAAGGCTGGATCCTCTGAAAAGCAGTGATGAGAGGGGACACCCTTGTGTGACTCCTGATGAATTAGTCTTTACAAGTAAGTGAAGGTTTAGCTGTAGGTTGTTCCTAGCTGTCCTTTGTCAAGATTAAGGACTACCCTTCTATTTCTAGTTTTCTGAAAGTGCTTATTAGGAATGTATAGTAGATTTTGCCTAATGTTTTTGTCTCCCTAACATTTGTGCAATTCAAATTACACATGTATAAACATGTATTGATCTGAGCATATTGTTTTTTCTTCTTTATTTGTTAACTAGAGGCCCGGTGCATGAAATTCATGCATGGGGGTGTATATGTGTCCCTCAGCCCAGCCCGCACCCTTTCCATCTGGGACCCCTCTCACAATCCAGGACTGCTGGCTCCCAGCCACTCACCTGCCTGATTGCCCCTAACCGCTTCTGCCTACCAGCCTGATCACCCCCTAACTACTCCCCTGCCAGCCTGGTCACCCCTAACTTCCCTCCCCTGCTGGCCTGGTCACACCCAACTACCCTCACTTGTAGGCCTGGTCAGCCCTAACTGCCCTTCCTTGCCAACCTGGTTGCCCCTAACTGCCCTACTCTGCAGGCCTGGTCCCTCCCAACTGCCCTCCCCTGCAGGCCATCTTGTGGCAGCCATATTGTGTCCACATGGGGGTGGCCATCTTTGACCACATGGGGGTGGCCATCTTGTGTGTTGGAGTGATGGCCAATTTGCATATTACCTCTTTATTAGATAGGATATGGTGAATCATCTTGGTTGGTTTTTGAATGTTAATAGCACCTTGCAACCCTATATAATAAAACTCTAATATGCAAATTGATTGAACAGCAGAATGACTGGTCACTATGACCCAACTGACCACCAGGGGGAAGACACTCAATGCAGCAGCTGACCCTGGTCATCAGTGCACTCCCACAGGGTGAGCTCTGCTCAGCCAGGAGCTAGGCTCAGGCTGGCGAGTGCAGCAGTGGTGGCAGGATCCTCTCCCACCTCCATGGCAGCACTAAGGACCCCTTGGGGGATGTCTGACTTCCAGGTTAGGCCAGCTCCCCAGCAGTCAGACATGCACCAAGAGATCCTGGACTGTGAGAGGACACAGGCTGGACTGAGCTCCCCCCTTCCCCTGCCCCCTCCCGGCCCATGCATGAATGTCATGCACTGGGCCTCTAGTTCTTGTATAAACCCCATTTAATCAACATGTGTTATCCTTTCTGTGTATTGTTTAAGTTGATTTGCTAAATTTTTATGAAGAGTTTTTACTTCTATTTATGAAGGACATCAGTTTCTTTGCTTTTCTTGCAATGTCTTTGTTGGTTTTGGTATTAGACTGACACTGACTACAGAGAATGGTCTGTGAAATTTCCTTCCTCTCAAATTTGTTGGAAGAATTTGTGTAAAATTGACATTATTCTTTCTTCACTTTTTGGTAGATTTCATCAGTGAGACCAACTGGTCCTGGAGCTTTCTTTCTATGAAGGTTTTTAGCCACAAATTTAACTTTTTAAAGAAATGTAGTTAGTGGGGTATGGATAATGCTTGGTTATTTCTATTTCACAAGGAATTTGTCTATTGCATCTACTTTGTCAAACTTACTGAGTTGCATTTATTCATAACATGCTCTTATTTTCTAAGTAATATCTGTGTAGTCAGTAGAGACTCCATATCTTATTTTATATTGGCAATTTGTGTATTTTCTCAATTATTTTCTTATTTGCATGCATAAAATTTTGTCAATCTCATTGATCTCAAAAAAAGCATTTTATTTTATTTTTTCTGTTGTTTTGTTTTCTCTTTGATTTTTATAACTATATTTTAATTGTTATCAATATTATTTTTTTCTAATGCCTTAAAAAGGTAACTGAGGCCACTGATGTAACGTCTTTTGCTCTACTTCACCTCTGATAAACACTATTCTATTTTCTGTCTCTATCCATTAACTTTTGAGTTATTTGTATCTTTCTATGAAAGTGGGTTTCATATAGGAACTATAGAGTTAAGTCTTCAGTTGTTTGATACTATAAATTTCCCTCTATATACTTTTACCTTTATGCCCCAAATTTTTTTATATTGTGTTTACGATTCCATTCAGTTCAAAATACTTTCTAACTTTTCTTTTTCTTCTTTCACCCAATTTTTTATATACTGATGTGTTGTTCAGTTTTTAATTTGGGCGATTTCTCAGGTATCTTCCTATAACTGAGTTCTAATTTAATCCCAATGTAGTTACAAAACATGCTTTTTCTCACTTAAGTCCTTTCAATTTGTGAAACATGTTTTATGACCCAGAAAATTGTTTATTTTATATGTTTTCCACATGCACGTAAAAATAATGTGTATTCTATTCTGCTGTTTTGTTGTTTGGTAGAATGTTCTTGAGAGTCACTTAGGTTGTGTTGTTTGCTAGGATTGCTTAAATGTGATATAGCCATAACATTATTCTGTCTACTTGTTTTGTCAGTTTTGAGAGCGGTGAACTGAAATTCCTGATTATACTTTCGGTGCATATCTGTGTAAAATAGTTTTATTTTATTAATGAACTTATTGCTGTATTTGGATAAAATTATATTTTTCTTTGATAATATTATTTGTTACAAATTCTACTTTTTCTAATATTTATCTATCCACTTCAACATTCTTTTATTTAGTGTTAGCCTGGGATGCTCTACATAAATAGTTACCAGGGTAACTGTGTTTAAATGTGTAATTTGGCACCATAATAACAGCCACATGTTTCCCAGCGTCACCAATGCCCATGGTCCGCCTCTAGAACTTTCTCTTATCCTAAACTGAAACTCTATCCCTTAAGGAAATAACATTTCCTCTCCCCCTCCCTCCAGTCTCTGGTGAGGACTGTTCTGTTTTCTGGCTCTATCCATTAAATTTCCATCTATTTGTGCTTTTCTATATAAAGTGCATTTCATGCAGGGAGTATAGGTTTGTATTACTTTTCCGTGCAATATTATAAAATATTCCTTTCAATACCTCTAACTTAATATGGTTTTTGATATTTTTAGGTTCAACTGTATCATTTTGATAGTTGTTGTCTCATGTTCTTTCTTTTCCTTTCTTTTTTTCTGCCTTCTTTTGGATTGAGTATATGATTTCATCTTATATGATTTGTTGGATCTTAAACAGAAATATGACTTGTGGTTTTTATGTTTAAAAGATCACTATGGCCTCATGAGAGGAGAGATTACGGGGAGCAAGAGTAGAAATAAGATCAGTGAAGTCCTGCTCTCAGATGGTGTGGGTGGGATCCGGCTTTTGTTTGTTTACATGCTTCTATTTTAGGAATGGAATTAAGGTTTCTGTGTTAGTTATATGATATCTTAAATAATGGCAAGGTAGCCAAATTTTACTAAATCAAAATTTATTTGATCTGGTAAAATAAAATAACAAAATTTAAACAAAATTCAGTGCTAGAGATGTAAAATTGGGAGTCATTATATAAATACCAATAAATTCTCCAGGGGCCGAGTATATAATTTTTGTCAGAAGAAAGAGAAAAGTGGTTTCTGGACTAATCTGGGCAACTATAACATTTATATTTGAACATACAAGGATGCTATGAAGTAACCAATGAGTAGAAGAAAAACATGCATAAGGTGTCATCAGCAACAAGGAAAAACAATACTCTTAAAAGGCAGGGAGTGTTCACATGTTAAAAATTCCATCTGAAGATCAGTTAAAATGCAGACAGAGAGAGGCCATGGATAGCACACAGGAGCCCTCGGTGACCTTGAGAGGGTTACTCTCAGCAGCACCATTTGGACACAATGAATTCTGAACAGGGGGAGGAAACTGGGAGTAAAAGAGGAGGACTTGGTGACTGTAGGCATGTATAAGTCCAACAAGCATTTTCCTGTGAAAAGTTAAAGGGGAGTAACTGTTGCACAGGGGAGAGTGTGGGGTGAACAGAAGTTGTGTCCTGCTTTGTTTCATCTTGTCTATAATGGGTGAATACAAGAGCACCATCCTTGCATTGAGCACAGAGGAATAGATGAATAACCCAGGAGGAGAGGTGAGCATTACAGCAGCAGCTGCTTGAAGGGTGTGGGGGATGGGACCCAGGGTCCGGGTGCAAGTGCTGCCTTATTAGGGGAGGACCCACCTGCCCCTGTAACTGCAGGAAAAGCAGAAGGTGGGGCCAAGTCAGGGCACATACAGGTTCATTGGTGAGAAAATGAAGGAGCTCAGGTTGCTTTGATTTTCATGAGGAAGTTTAATGCAATGTCTTTATATTTTTAATTAAATTTATTGTGGTGACATCCTATATAATAAAAGGCTAATATGTAAATAGACAAAATGGTGTAACAACCAGAACAACTGAACAAGTGAACAACCAGTTGCTATGATGTGTGCTGAACATCAGGGGGCGTGTGCAGAACATGGCAGGCGGGATGATGGAGCAGGTGAGTGAGGCACCAGACCAAGGTGGGGCGCCAGTCACTGTCATTAGGGCAAGCCTCTGGTGGTTACTGAAAATTCTTTGCTTCCATGTGCTGCGGTCCTGCCTGGTGCTCACACCTGCTGCCAGTGCCGGAGCCACCGCTTGCACCCACTGCTGGTGCCCAGCGCCAGTCCCAATTGCTCGGCACCATCAGCAGGTGCGAGCGGCAGCTCCTAGCACTGATCACCCCTGAGGGCTTCTCCACCTCCCACTGCTCCTGAGGGGCCACCCAACTTGCACCTACTGCTGGTGCTGGCCCCAATTGCTCTGCACCATCAGTGGGTGCAAGTGGTTGCTTCCAGCCCAGATTGCCCCTGAGGATGCCAGCCCTGCTCGCATCCCCTGCTGATGCTGTCCCAGTTGCTCAGTGCCATCCGCGCGTGAGAGCAGGGCTGGCACTGTCAGCATGTGGGAGCAGTGGTGGCAGGAGCGGGGCTGCAGGCAGACAGGGGATTGGGGGCTGTGGTGGGAGGGGCCAGGTGGGAGCACAGATGATAGACTGAGACCCACCCCTGTGCCCTCCACAGCCTTGCAGCCCACAGTTCCTTTCAAGTGCATGAATTCATGCACTGGGCCCCTAGTTGGTTAATAAAATTATATGTTTCATGTGTACAATTATATGGTACATGATTTGTACATTGCTTTGTGTGCCCACCACCTAAAGTCAAATATTCTCTGGTCATCATGTACTCTACCCCTTCAGTCTTTGCTACTCCCCCACCTCCACCCTCTGGTAGCCTCTGTACTGCTGTCTGTGTCTATGAGTTTCTGTTTGTTACTCTTGCTTGTTCATTTGTTGCTCCCAGTTTTGTATCCCACACATATGAGTGAGATCATATGGCTCTTACCTTGCTCTGTCTGACCTTTCGCTTAGCATGACATAATGCCTTAGGCCTTACAGGTGAGGAGTCACAGAGAGCAGGACCAGAAGTCTGAGGTGGGAGGAGAAGATATGACCCAGTTGTTTGGACATGGAGAGAACATATGGTGGGGAGGAGGGAGGAGGAGAGGGGATTCCTGTGTGAATTGAAAGAGACAACAGCATGGCTGAGGGATTTTTCTCAGACAATGTTCAACTATTTCAGCTGGTACAGGTACCAAATAGTTAACAATTTAATTAGAAACAGGCTTTTAAAATTGCTACTTTAGCTACAGAAAAGGGGGAAAGGACAAGGCTTTAAGAGAGCCCACAATAAGTTAATTGTGCTAATAGTGCAGAGTCAATACAAGGTCCCCGTGAGGCCATGCCATGGTCATGACACCAGGGGACAGGGTCCTTCCCTGCAAGTTACTTGATGATGGATATTTATATAGTGACCAAGGAATGTCCACGTTAATGGCTGAAATTGTCAGTCAGGCCCAGTGAACACTCAACTGTGCTGGGAGTCACACTATCAATGCAAGAGAATACAATAGAAACGAGAGCTAATACTGTAATTATTTAAAATTTCTGTGTGCAAAGCATAACATTACACTAATTCCTTAACCCACTGAGCTCCCAAGTTTGTTTATCTTGTTTGTCATCCTCCCGGAATCTCATGATGCATTATCTTTTTTGTTGTTCTTTTCTCCCCCTTTTTGAAATAGAAAAACTATGACGGAAATTAAATGATTTGCTGAAGGCCTAAGAGCTTGTGAGGCATGGCACATAGATTAGAAACATGAACACTACCTTCTGGTTGCCAGGGAACTGGATGACGGCTCCGGCCTGGGATGCTGGCTGTGGGATTCAGAGTCACATCGCTTTGTTTCCTCGTTGGTGTTGTAGGAAATGCTGTAACAGCTCTTTGTCTCTAATTTGATCTTTAATTTTCATTCAAGTTGTCTTAAAGAACTTGCAATTAGGGGTATTAAAAAAATCCATGTGTCTATTTTGGAATATACAGATGGCACGTTAGTGAATGTTTTGAGTATGTTCTAAAATAAACTATTAAATTTTATATTTCCCTGTAATTCTTGGTTATACAAATCTGGTACCTGCTTAAAGTCAGGATTCTTTATTATAATACACATAATTTTCTCTCATTTTAATAGGATACTATGCTTAGTGCTCTCCCACAAAAATAATTTATATAATCATTACAAATAGTAAGGAGCTCTCTGAAGTACATGGATAAGTTTATACTCCAAATAATTGTGAATTTCAACAATGTTTCTCAATAATACACAGTTTATTTGGTATTAAATCAACATTATGTTTACATCATTTGGGGGTTGTTAATTCCAAAAGTCCTTGCATTCCATATACAATATGTTATATAATTTGTGGTAGGTTGTCAGCTCGAAATTAATTAGAAATGCTGAACATTGGGGAAGCAAGGCAGTAGTATGTCCTAGATAAGGCTCCATATATGACACCAATCATGTGCACTCACCAGTATTCTTACAAATACACCCACATATATATACTAGAGGCCTGGTGCATAAAATTTGTGCAAGGGGCTCTGCCCTCACAGCCCCTGCTTTGTCCGGAAGGTTGTCCAGAAGGACGTCGGGAAGGTTGTTCGGCTGTTCGGTCTAATTAGTATTTTACACCTTTATTACTATAGATTTCCCCTTCTGCTTTTTGAAATTGATTCTGAGAGAGAGAGAGAGAGAGATTTGTTGTTCCACTTATTGGTGCATTCATTGGTTGACTTAGGTATGTGCCCTGACCTGGGTGGAACTAGCAACCTTGGCCTATTGGGACAATGCTCGAAACCACTGAGCTCCCTGTCTGCTTTGATTGTTCCTAACCATGCTGCTTCGCATTGCCTTTTAACTCTCCAAAGTTACAACATAAAGTACATAAACTTAAGTTATTGTGTTTATTCACACTTTGATTCCTCAGAAATTGCCATAATGTTGCATGAGGCCCATGATTTGGGTTGTAAATTACTCCCTTGGCATATCTGCTGGCTTATAAACAGTCATGAAGACAGTCTCCGCACATTATGCATTGCTAATGACCTTCAAACAGTGGTGTGCTTGAAAATAAACCTGTTTACCTAGGCTGAAAATTCCCAATAAATATTGTTAATCGGCTATCAGGGCCGCATACTCAGGAAAAAATGAGAATCTATAGAGCTAGAGTATTAGCTAGGTAGGTAGATGCATAATAGGTACCTATTAGACTTAGAAATATGTGATTGTTCCAAATTTATTTCAGTGAATTATAAAACAATAAACTTGGCACTAAACTTTATTGTCCTCAGAATATTCTTTAGCATCCTTCTCTCAGAGGCAAAGTGATGCATTCAATTTGTATTGCTAGCAACAAAGCTGTTCATTGATAGTTTATAGTTTATATTCAAATTCTGCACGCTAGGTCCACTCAGGCAGAGTTTCACATACATCCTTGGGCGCACTGTGGACGATTTACATGTTTTTGTGATATACAGACTATAAAGGATGCCAGATGATGTTGGCCTCATCTAATTATGTATATTAGAAAATACTGGTTTAAAGAAAATTGTTCAAAATGTTTTATGAAGATGCTTACTATTTAAAGACAAATTCTGCAAACTTTATATAGACCTAAATTTCCAAGTGTCAACCAGGATCTGGCCCCTGTGACTCCTGTGCTCACTGCGGTTTTCAGGGTTGTGGAGAGGAAGGGACATGGTGTGTGTGTGTGTTGGGGGGTGCGCTGAGGTTCCCTGTGGCCCATTCGCTCTGGTGTGGCTTCAGCAGCTGCAGTTACCTGTTGGCCTCCATCTCTAGTTGGGCTTCCAGTGGCCCCTTTGGCGCGTGAAGAACCTGGTGAGTGGGAGCCAGGAGACGGCTGTGTGCAGATTTTGGCCTCACAGTCACTGATGTATGAAGTGGGCTAGTTCAGCGAATATGCTCAGCCTCAGACTCTCATCTGCAAGAGGCGGTCATTAGATTAATAGCAACAATCGCCAACACTTACCCGCCTCCCAGGTTCCCCAGCTGAGGGAGGTCCTGCAGAAAAAGGTCCCCTAATCAAGGTCAATGTGGCCTCAGGTATCAGGGAGGAAAGGTAAGTCACACCACTGTTGGCATCAGAGGGGGCTGCTGGGATGTGACAGGTGACAAACATATTGGAGCATGGAGCCGCCGGGCTGTGGACCACGGCTGCTGGAGAACTGACAGCTGCTCTCAGTAGACGTGGGTTGGAGGGAGGGAGCACTTTCAGATGAGATGTGGCTGCGCCTGGGCCTTGAGCACAGCAGAGCCTTCCTTGGGACCCGGCGCAACTCTCCCGGACATGCACCTTCACATCCCCGGGAGCTCGGATTCCTGCGTGGAGAGCCCAGAAAGTGAGGGCGCAATCGCTGCCCAGGATGTCAGATTAAGTGGACACTGGTGGCCCATGGTGGGTGAGTTTTTACTTACAATCCCCTCTGACTACCTTTTATCCGGAAACATATAATTATTATGTCTGATTTTGGGTCACAACACTAGGCCTATGAAATTTTGTCTGTGGAATTTTTGTTGTTGTTAATCCTCACCAGAGAATATTCTTCCATTGACTTTTTTTGAGGGAGTGGAAGGGAGGGAGAGAGACAGAGAGAAGCATGAAATGTGAGAGAGACACATGGATTGGTTGCCTCCTGCATGCACCCCAATGGGCCCAGGGATAGAACTGCCACCAACGTACGGGTTCTTGATCAGGAATCAACCCAGGACCCATCAGCCTGTGGGCTGACACTCTAACCAATAAACCAAACTGGCCACGGCTTGACACTGGAATTTTTAAAAATAGACTAGGTCCCCTACTCATTGATATTTATTTATTTATTTATTTATTATTTGACCTGCATGATGGAGAACACATTTTGGAGGACTCTGAACACAGATATGAGAGAAAGCAGACTTCACTTGGAACGAATGACAGATCAGCTCTGGCCAATTGCTCTCAGGAAGTCAGTGAATACCCATTTTAAACGAAGTATTGCCTATAAAATAGTGACATGGAAGTATTTTTTCTGAGCAATAGTATATGCCCAATATGATTGATACAACTTTATAGTTTTTGAAACTATCTTTAATGTATAAACATGTACATTATTAAAATTACACATTATCATAAATTTAGAGACATTGTTTAAAGAGATCGTTTGCTTCCCCATTTAACAGATGAGAAATCTGAAACCAGTAAAATGTAAGTGACCTGCAGGTCCTCATGCATGGTGTCCATGAAAACACATTCCGCCTTTCAGTGTTCTGAGAAGAGATATGCTTACTTTATGATGCACGAGTCTTCCTTTGGGATTATAATGCTCTCCATACAGACTGTACATGCAATTGCAACTTAGGCAAACCATGAATGTGATCTGAAATCTATATGTTACATGTAATATGTGTCAATGAAATGGCTACAAAGTGACAATTCCATATTCTAGAGGGCTTGTCTTTGATGGCCTTGCCCATGGTCCTGACATTAATCTGTCTGCAGAAAACTACCTATTACTTTTTTCTATAGATAATGTCTTCTGTAGAGATGACAAAGGAAACAATCATCCCATTTATGCAATTTGGGTTACTGAATTGCAAGCAATAGAAACCTTGTCTGATTTCAACAATAAAAGCAGCTTAAAGAATTTTGAGGAAACCTGAAGAACCACCGGGAGGAGCTTCTGAAACCAGAGCCACAGCCAGTGAGTCCGCACCGTGAGGAGGCAGCACATTGCCAGGGGAGCTGCAGCTGAGCCTTGGGCACTGCAGCTTGCAGGCGTCCGGGCGGGAGTCCCTGCTAGCCCAGCTTCTGGGCATCCTGGATCATGACTCCTAGCAGGCAGCTGGTGCTTTCAATGGGTAAGCCCGTTTAGCACCCACTGGGTGTGGATTGCTTACTCTCCACCCCACACTACCTCCTGGCAGGATTCTGAAACTGGAAATGGAAGAGACTGGAAAGCTAACAATGCATTTCTAATATCGGCCTTGCAGGAAGGGTACCTGATTTCATTCTGACAATGACCCCAGCTCTGACAGACTTAGATTCCGAGCCGAGCTACTGGGGGAGGTAGAAGCCTCTCTTTGTTGGAGCAGGCCATGCAGTGGTGGTTCTGGAAGCAGCCCTTGGCTCAGCAGCTTCCTGGCCATGGTCAGAGGTCAAGCTCTCCATTCACTCATGGTCCAGAGATGCTCTCTGATGTACCTGGGAACAAGGAAATCAGGTGAGCTCTCTTTTTCCTTCATCTTCACACGTGGACCCTCCCTTCCCCAGCTTCTCCCATTATAGTATCCCTAATACTTGTAAGAGTTTGTTTCCCTGCCTGCATCTTCACAGATGTACCTCACAAGAGGATATGAGCTTTCCTCAGGCCTCACCATGACACACTTTCAGGGCTGGTCCAGATCCTGGTATCACCCAAGGAACCTATGGAGAGTCAGCCTCAGAGGAAACATTTTGAACATCAAAAGAACTTCAGATTTTCATACTGGCAGAATTCAGGGGAATACACATAGGAGCAGATGCTATAGGTATTATGCAAAACAAAGAGGAACAGAATTTTAGATCAGATTGGATCTATCATTATAGGTGTTCATAAAAATGAATTTTAATGCATTAAGCTAGGTTGATGAATGGGAAATAGTTCATATTGTTTGCCTGACTGAAACATAAAGTCAGTCTTGGTGTATATTGAACTAAGGGAAGTCAGGTCATTAACCTATTCATTTATTATATCCATCACAAGGATCAAGGAATCTTCATAATAATGACATTGATAAATATATGGAGTAGTGTCGGTAAGCTTGAAATGTAGTTCAGTTGCCTGACTGGAGTGGCTCAATGGTTGAGTATCACCAGGAGATTATGATTCCATTCCTGGTCAGGGTACATGCCAGGGTTGCTGGTCGGTCCCCAGTGGAGGTCATGCAAGAGGCAGTTGATCAGTGATTCTCTCTCATCATTGATGTGTCTATCCTTCTCTCCCTCTCCCATCCTCTCTGAAATCAATAATATAAATATATATATACATATACATATATACATTACTAGCCCAACACACGAAATTCATGCAATAGTAGGCCTTCCTTCCCCCAGCTGCCGGCACTGGCTTCCCTCTGGCACCCAGGACCTGGGCTTCCCTCACAGCACTGGCTTTGTGTGGAAGGGCGTCCAGGAGGATATCTGGCCTAATTAGCATATTATGCTTTTATTATATACAGACACACACACACACACACACACACACACACACACATATATATATATTTATTTTTTTTATTTTTTTAAATGTACTTCAAGAATTCTCTTAGCCCTAAGGGTCCATGATGACTAACTATAATCTACCTTTGATAGGATCCTGGAACAGATAAAAACACATTAGCTAAAACTAAGGAAATCTGAATAAAATGTGAAATTTAGTTAATAATATTGCATCAATATTCATTGCTTAATTGTGAAAATGCACATACAATACTAATGTAAGATAATAATAATAACAAAGACAAGGTCTGCAGTATTTGAGGACTCTGTTCTCTCTTCCTAATTTTTCTGTAAATCTAAAACCATTCTAAACTAAAAAGTGTATTTAACAAAAGAAGTCTTGTAGTCACTTGTCTCAGAAGTCCTGAGATCAATGTGGGAGATGTCGCCATTAAAGGCCTCCCGGGCATGAGTGGGATGGTGCTTTCCTGGCTCAGAGGGCTTCAGCCCCAGGAGCAATGGGTGCTGTCACCCACAGGGGCTAGGATGATAATGCCAGTGCTTTGACACACAGGCCTCTGTGAAGGAACAAACTGCTGCTGATGTCCCTGTTGCACAGACAACCCTCAAATGTCCAAGAAGCACAAACTGCTGCACCAGCAAACAGAAAAGCTGAGTTCTGGCCAAACAACGATCTTCCGTCAGCACGAGAGTTTCAGTGCCTGACCAACATTTTCATATTTGAATGGGTTCACCCAGAGCTCCTGGCATGAAGCCCATTGATATTCATGTGGAAACAACCTGAAACAGTGCTAAAATCTTTGTTCAAGCCCGCCCACCCAGCCAGCTGCAACATCCAAGGAGAATACTGAAAACACATCACAAGTGGAGTGGAGGGACTGGGCGGGCGGCAGCTGGCCACTGAGTTTGATTTTACTTAGTGACTTCTATCATGGAGAAAACAATAATTTGTTCACATTAGTACAGATACTTATTCTGGCTATGAATTTGCCTTCAGTATTTGCCGTTTTCACTTGCAATGCTAACACAGGATTAGAAGAAGCTCATTCTAAGGTATTTCATTTTTGATAGTGTTGCCTCTGAGCAAGTAGTGATTCCATAGCAAAAGATATGCCCGTCCTTGATAAACAGCATACAAAAGATATAATAACTTAGGTAGGACTCAGCTGTGGTACCGGCTGGGTATCTCTCTTGCAGCAGGAGCTGCGTATTATTCTGAGTGAGCACAGAAGAGGATGCTGTTTCTTTTGGAGCCAGAGCACTCGATTGGCGGGAATGGGAGAGCTGCCTCTGCTTACTGTGTCTAATGCTCCATTTCTCAACCTGGATTCCTGAACTTGCAACAAGAAAGCAAGAAAATACTTAGTTGATCTAAGATTTGAGACTGACATTTGACAATATTGAGTTAATTGAACTCTACCAGGGAGATAAAGTTGATTAATATGATTAAAGTGGATGATCAAGAAAATGAAGTTAGCTGCTACATGATGGGGGTAGGGCTGAAAATGCATGCCACCTGAAGAACTCCCTCAGGGTGGCCCTCAGCATTTCTACATGTTTCATGTCAAACTATACTCAAAGGTCTGAGCATCTAGTACAGGTAGGAAGAGCAGGTGTGAAACACTTCAGGGAAGATTTGAGTTACTTACTAATGGAGGCCCAGGCTTAGAAACCATTGTCAGCACGAAGACCACTTATGAGGTTGTATCTTCATTACTGTGCTGACTGTTTCACAGGTTATATCTATGTTTATACCTATATATCTATATCTATCTATCATCTATCTATTGAGGGGTACAATAATAATATGCAGTTTATTGTATGTTATTTATTAATCAAGCTATTTAAAATGACATGGATAACTTCATAGCCCAATAGCTATTAAGGAAATGGAATAATTAAATATATCCCTCTGAATAAAATTCCATGTCCAGATGGCTTCACTGATACATTCTACAAAACTTTAAAAAAACAAATAATAGGATTTAATACAGTTCTACACAAACTTTTCCATAAGAAAAACGTAAGAAAAAAAACACACAGAGGAAGTTTCATCAAAGTACCTAATTTGTACCCACTATCAGCTGCATTCTCACAGGACAAAGCGGGTAGGTGATACACTCTCACTTCCTGTTAAGGAGATGGAGGCTCAGGGACCATGGAAAATACGGCCAACATCACAAAACTGGCTTGTCAGGCTTCTACAAAACCAGCACTGCCGCTGCACTAAATTAGCTTTTATTCAGTTGGTTACTGTGAACACCTTTTTGTTTCCTTAGGGAAAATTGAGTTGGTAAAATATACAAAATGCTCAACAGAAAAAAAATCTTGATAGATCATAGGAGTAGCTACTTACAGTCTCACAAGTGAGGGTTAGGTTTTTATGTTCACACTGTTATGAATCTTCCTTTTCTACATACTCAGTCAAGAGGGATCCGGACTCCAGCTGCATGGATACTGCTGACCGTGGGCGACAGTGTTATTTGCAACTTGCTGGCTTTAGATTAGCGATAGTCACAGTGTGTGTCCTTGGAGAGCAGTTTTGTTACCTAGTTTTATGTGTCAGAAGTAAAATACTCCTTTTTTTTTGCTATCAATCTTACTCTTTATTCTATGCCATGTTTAATTAACCCCAACCACTATAAATAACTACTAGTATAAGTATTTGTGAAATTCTATTATAACAATGCTTGTAACACTTACATTTTAATGACCTGGAAATATTTGAAGCTAGAGTATAAAGAAACATTTATTTAATGTGAGGTTAATGCATATGTGTGTGTGTGTGTGTAAACTCACATATTTGTGTTTATCCTATATAATACGAGAGTAATATGCTAGTTATCTGTTACGCCTTAACCGTCACGACCGGATCAGCAGGCTGCATCCCGCTCCCCCCCTTCCCCACCCCTCCACCCGGTGTGGGCCGTTGGTGGGTCCCTGGACGAAAGGGTGGATGGTCAGAGGCCTTCTGGGTGGAGGTGCTCCTGCTTTGGCAGCAGCGCCTGGGCCACGCTGGCCTGGGCCACCCTTGCTGGGCCCGCGTCCGGGGCAGGGAATGGGAGCAGGATGGCAGCAGGGAGGCCAGGGAAGGGGGGGCAGGGAATACCTGGCCTGGGCTGAGTCCTGGGTTGGGGGTTAATAACCGCCCCCCCTCAACAGAAGCTTTAAGGAGGGAAGGAAGGCTCCTCCCTCCCACTCACACACACCCCAACCTGGGCCTCCTCTCTCTCGGCTCCATTTTCTCCCCTGCGGGGCATGGGGTCTCCCATGTGGGGCCCAGCCAGTACCTCAGGTTTCCCTTCAGAGCTGGAGTGAACCCCCAGGGAAGCCAGGAGACGGAGAGATGGGCAGGGGTTGGGGCTGAGGGAGCAGTGGCCCAGGCAAGTTTGGGAGTAAGTAACCAGGTGAGGGAGGGGCCGAACAGGGAGGGGGTCTCAGGCCCCCTCCCCCCACTTTGGACAAGCAGCTGCTGGGGCCGCCCCCTCCAGGCGGGGGCTGGGGGGGGGGGTCTGGGGCTGGTGGGTGGGGAGCCTCGGGGCCCTAGAGAGCCTCCCGGTGTGGGTGGCAGGGGGGGTCCTGGGAGGCCGAGGGAAGCAAGACATCCGGGACATTCTGCAGCAGATAATGACCATCACGGACCAGAGCCTGGAGGCGGCCCAGGCCAAGAAACACGCCCTACTCTGCTCCGAATGGAGCCAGCGCTCTTCAGCGTCCTGGGTGAGATCAAGCAGAAGACGGCCTGAGCAGCCGAAGCTCCCAAGAGGAGGGGCCGGTGGACCCCCAGCTTGTGTGCTTGGACAACATGCTTCTGGCAGAAGGCGTGGCTGGGCCCGAGAAAGGGGGGGGGGGGCTCAGCAGCAGCAGCTGCAGCCGCAGCAGCTTCGGGGGGAGGGGGGGCGGTGTGCGGCGTGTCCCCTGACAACTCCATCCAACACTCGAACTATGGCAGCAAACTTGCCCAGATCCGCCGCATCTACCACCTGGAGCTGGGGAAGTATGAGCAGGCATGTAACGAGTTCACGACCCACGTCAGGAACCTGCCGAGGAGCAGAGCCGCAGGCGGCCGGTGGCACCAAGGAGCTGGAGCGGGTGGTGGGCGTCATCCACCGCAAGCCATCTCTCAGCGCCTTCCGGATGCGGCTCAAGCAGAGCACCTGCGAGGCCCTCATGATCCCCGCTCCCGGTTCCTGGACGCCAGACGGAAAAGCTGGAACTTCAGCAAACAGGCCACCCAGGTCCTAAATGAGCATTTCTATTCCCGCCTGAGGAACCCATATCCCAGGGAGGACGCTGAGGGGGAGCTCGCCAGGAAGTGCGGCATCACCGTCTCGCAGGTCTCCAACTGGTTTGGCAACAAGCGGATTCGCTATAAGAAATATATTGGCAAGTTTCAAGAGGAGGCAGACATCTATGCCATCCAGACCGCCTTGTCTGTCACCCAGGGGGGCCACAGCCGCACCAGCTCCCTGACACCTCCTTCCTCCGCAGGCTCTGCGGCTCTTTCAATCCTTCAGGATCTGCAGACATGTTTCTGCGGATGCCCGGGCTCAATGGAGAGTCCTACCCGGCTTCCCAGGGGGAATCACTCTGACACTGGATGGGCCCGGGGGCTCCGGAGAGAACCTCGGGGCGGCCAGATGTAGAGCCCTTGGGAAGTGAAGGCAAACGACAGCTGGCAGGAGGCTGTGACGTCCCCAAAAGAAGGACCAGGGAGCGTTCACTCTGACACTTCCAACTGATCTCACCCCTCAGGCCCACAGGGTGGGGGCTCACGAGGTGACTCCTGATGGGAGGACAAAGGCATCCAGGGGACAAGCCCCAGACACAGAAGAAGCACAAGATGGAGAAGGGCAAATGGGATCGCCTTACCCCAGCCCACTCAGTGCTGGGGTTGCTGACTACATGGCAAGGAGAAGGGGGTCCCCTAAGGGGAAAGTGGGGTCTATTTCCCCCTTTTTCCCTTCTTTTCAATCTTTTTCTCTCCCCATTTCTTACACAGAAACACACCCAGAACCCTATCTTTCAGACCCTCTCTGTCACAGACACACACACACTATTCTGTTCCTCTCTCTCATACACACACACACTATTCTGTTCCTCTCTCTCATACACACACACACACTATTCTGTTCCTCTCTCTCATACACACACTATTCTGTTCCTCTCTCTCTCATACACACACACACTATTCTGTTCCTCACTCTCACAGACACACACACTATTCTGTTCCTCTCTCTCACAGACACACACACTATTCTGTTCCGCTCTCTCACAGACACACACACACTATTCTGTTCCTCTCTCTCATACACACACACACTATTCTGTTCCTCTCTCTCATACACACAAACACTATTCTGTTCCTCTCTCTCATACACACACACACTATTCTGTTCCTCTCTCTCATACACACACACGCTATTCTGTTCCGCTCTCTCACAGACACACACACACTATTCTGTTCCTCTCTCTCATACACACACACACTATTCTGTTCCGCTCTCTCACAGACACACACACACTATTCTGTTCCTCTCTCTCATACACACACACACTATTCTGTTCCTCTCTCTCATACACACACACGCTATTCTGTTCCTCTCTCTCACAGACACACACACACTATTCTGTTCCTCTCTCTCACAGACACACACACACTATTCTGTTCCTCTCTCTCACAGACACACACACACTATTCTGTTCCTCTCTCTCACAGACACACACACACTATTCTGTTCCTCTCTCTCATACACACACACACACTATTCTGTTCCTCTCTCTCACAGACACACACACACTATTCTGTTCCTCTCTCTCACAGACACACACACACTATTCTGTTCCTCTCTCTCATACACACACACGCTATTCTGTTCCTCTCTCTCACAGACACACACACACTATTCTGTTCCTCTCTCTCATACACACACACACTATTCTGTTCCTCTCTCTCACAGACACACACACACACTATTCTGTTCCTCTCTCTCACAGACACACACACACTATTCTGTTCCTCTCTCTCACAGACACACACACACTATTCTGTTCCTCTCTCTCATACACACACACGCTATTCTGTTCCTCTCTCTCACAGACACACACACACTATTCTGTTCCTCTCTCATACACACACACACTATTCTGTTCCTCTCTCTCACAGACACACACACACTATTCTGTTCCTCTCTCTCATACACACACACGCTATTCTGTTCCTCTCTCTCACAGACACACACACACTATTCTGTTCCTCTCTCTCATACACACACACACTATTCTGTTCCTCTCTCTCACAGACACACACACACTATTCTGTTCCTCTCTCTCATACACACACACACTATTCTGTTCCTCTCTCTGACACACACACACTATTCTGTTCCTCTCTCTCATACACACACACACTATTCTGTTCCTCTCTCTCACAGACACACACACACTATTCTGTTCCTCTCTCTCATACACACACACACTATTCTGTTCCTCTCTCTCATACACACACACACCATTCTGTTCCTCTCTCTCACAGACACACACAAACTATTCTGTTCCTCTCTCTCATACACACACACACTATTCTGTTCCTCTCTCTCATACACACACACACTATTCTGTTCCTCTCTCTCATACACACACACACACTATTCTGTTCCTCTCTCTCACAGACACACACACACTATTCTGTTCCTCTCTCTCACAGACACACACACACTATTCTGTTCCTCTCTCTCATACACACACACGCTATTCTGTTCCTCTCTCTCACAGACACACACACACTATTCTGTTCCTCTCTCTCATACACACACACACACTATTCTGTTCCTCTCTCACAGACACACACACACTATTCTGTACCTCTCTCTCACAGACACACACACACTATTCTGTTCCTCTCTCTCATACACACACACACTATTCTGTTCCTCTCTCTCATACACACACACACTATTCTGTTCCTCTCTCTCTGACACACACACACTATTCTGTTCCTCTCTCTCATACACACACACACTATTCTGTTCCTCTCTCTCACAGACACACACACACTATTCTGTTCCTCTCTCTCATACACACACACACTATTCTGTTCCTCTCTCTCATACACACACACACCATTCTGTTCCTCTCTCTCACAGACACACACACACACTATTCTGTTCCTCTCTCTCACAGACACACACACACTATTCTGTTCCTCTCTCTCTCATACACACACACACTATTCTGTTCCTCTCTCTCACAGACACACACACACTATTCTGTTCCTCTCTCTCACAGACACACACACACTATTCTGTTCCTCTCTCTCATACACACACACACACTATTCTGTTCCTCTCTCTCACAGACACACACACACTATTCTGTTCCTCTCTCTCACAGACACACACACACTATTCTGTTCCTCTCTCTCATACACACACACGCTATTCTGTTCCTCTCTCTCACAGACACACACACACTATTCTGTTCCTCTCTCTCATACACACACACACTATTCTGTTCCTCTCTCTCACAGACACACACACACACTATTCTGTTCCTCTCTCTCACAGACACACACACACTATTCTGTTCCTCTCTCTCACAGACACACACACACTATTCTGTTCCTCTCTCTCATACACACACACGCTATTCTGTTCCTCTCTCTCACAGACACACACACACTATTCTGTTCCTCTCTCATACACACACACACTATTCTGTTCCTCTCTCTCACAGACACACACACACTATTCTGTTCCTCTCTCTCATACACACACACGCTATTCTGTTCCTCTCTCTCACAGACACACACACACTATTCTGTTCCTCTCTCTCATACACACACACACTATTCTGTTCCACTCTCTCACAGACACACACACACTATTCTGTTCCTCTCTCTCATACACACACACACTATTCTGTTCCTCTCTCTGACACACACACACTATTCTGTTCCTCTCTCTCATACACACACACACTATTCTGTTCCTCTCTCTCACAGACACACACACACTATTCTGTTCCTCTCTCTCATACACACACACACTATTCTGTTCCTCTCTCTCATACACACACACACCATTCTGTTCCTCTCTCTCACAGACACACACAAACTATTCTGTTCCTCTCTCTCATACACACACACACTATTCTGTTCCTCTCTCTCATACAAACACACACTATTCTGTTCCTCTCTCTCATACACACACACACACTATTCTGTTCCTCTCTCTCACAGACACACACACACTATTCTGTTCCTCTCTCTCACAGACACACACACACTATTCTGTTCCTCTCTCTCATACACACACACGCTATTCTGTTCCTCTCTCTCACAGACACACACACACTATTCTGTTCCTCTCTCTCATACACACACACACACTATTCTGTTCCTCTCTCACAGACACACACACACTATTCTGTACCTCTCTCTCACAGACACACACACACTATTCTGTTCCTCTCTCTCATACACACACACACTATTCTGTTCCTCTCTCTCATACACACACACACTATTCTGTTCCTCTCTCTCTGACACACACACACTATTCTGTTCCTCTCTCTCATACACACACACACTATTCTGTTCCTCTCTCTCACAGACACACACACACTATTCTGTTCCTCTCTCTCATACACACACACACTATTCTGTTCCTCTCTCTCATACACACACACACCATTCTGTTCCTCTCTCTCACAGACACACACACACACTATTCTGTTCCTCTCTCTCACAGACACACACACACTATTCTGTTCCTCTCTCTCTCATACACACACACACTATTCTGTTCCTCTCTCTCACAGACACACACACACTATTCTGTTCCTCTCTCTCATACACACACACACTATTCTGTTCCTCTCTCTCATACACACACACACTATTCTGTTCCTCTCTCTCATACACACACACACTATTCTGTTCCTCTCTCTCATAGACACACACACACACTATTCTGTTCCTCTCTCTCATACACACACACACACTATTCTGTTCCTCTCTCTCACGCACACACACACTATTCTGTTCCTCTCTCTCATACACACACACTATTCTGTTCCTCTCTCTCATACACAAACACACACTATTCTGTTCCTCTCTCTCACAGACACACACACACTATTCTGTTCCTCTCTCTCACAGACACATGCACACTATTCTGTTCCTCTCTCTCACAGACACATGCACACTATTCTGTGTTCCTCTCTCTCACAGACACACACACACTATTCTGTTCCTCTCTCTCATACACACACACACTATTCTGTTCCTCTCTCTCACAGACACACACACACTATTCTGTTCCTCTCTCTCATTAACACACACACTATTCTGTTCCTCTCTCTCATACACACACACACACACACTATTCTGTTCCTCTCTCTCATACACACACACACACTATTCTGTTCCTGTCTCTCACAGACACACACACACTATTCTGTTCCTCTCTCTCACAGACACACACACACTATTCTGTTCCTCTCTCTCACAGACACACACACACTATTCTGTTCCTCTCTCTCATACACACACACACTATTCAGTTCTTCTCTCTCATACACACACACACTATTCTGTTCCTCTCTCTCATACACACACACACTATTCTGTTCCTCTCTCTCACAGACACACACACACTATTCTGTTCCTCTCTCTCATAGACACACACACACTATTCTGTTCCTCTCTCTCATACACACACACACACTATTCTGTTCCTCTCTCTCACACACACACACACTATTCTGTTCCTCTCTCAAATACACACACACACTATTCTGTTCCTCTCTCTCATACACACACACACACTATTCTGTTCCTCTCTCTCACAGACACACACACACTATTCTGTTCCTCTCTCTCACAGACACACACACACTATTCTGTTCCTCTCTCTCATACACACACACGCTATTCTGTTCCTCTCTCTCACAGACACACACACACTATTCTGTTCCTCTCTCTCATACACACACACACTATTCTGTTCCTCTCTCTCATACACACACACGCTATTCTGTTCCTCTCTCTCACAGACACACACACACTATTCTGTTCCTCTCTCTCACAGACACACACACACTATTCTGTTCCTCTCTCTCACAGACACAAACACACTATTCTGTTCCTCTCTCTCACAGACACACACACACTATTCTGTTCCTCTCTCTCATACACACACACACACTATTCTGTTCCTCTCTCTCACAGACACACACACACTATTCTGTTCCTATCTCTCACAGACACACACACACTATTCTGTTCCTCTCTCTCATACACACACACGCTATTCTGTTCCTCTCTCTCACAGAAACACACACACTATTCTGTTCCTCTCTCTCATACACACACACACTATTCTGTTCCTCTCTCTCACAGACACACACACACACTATTCTGTTCCTCTCTCTCACAGACACACACACACTATTCTGTTCCTCTCTCTCACAGACACACACACACTATTCTGTTCCTCTCTCTCATACACACACACGCTATTCTGTTCCTCTCTCTCAGAGACACACACACACTATTCTGTTCCTCTCTCATACACACACACACTATTCTGTTCCTCTCTCTCACAGACACACATACACTATTCTGTTCCTCTCTCTCATACACACACACGCTATTCTGTTCCTCTCTCTCACAGACACACACACACTATTCTGTTCCTCTCTCTCATACACACACACACTATTCTGTTCCTCTCTCTCACAGACACACACACACTATTCTGTTCCTCTCTCTCATACACACACACACTATTCTGTTCCTCTCTCTGACACACACACACTATTCTGTTCCTCTCTCTCATACACACACACACTATTCTGTTTCTCTCTCTCTGACACACACAAACTATTCTGTTCCTCTCTCTCATACACACACACACTATTCTGTTCCTCTCTCTCATACACACACACACTATTCTGTTCCTCTCTCTCACAGACACACACACACTATTCTGTTCCTCTCTCTCATACACACACACACACACACTATTCTGTTCCTCTCTCTCACAGACACACACACACTATTCTGTTCCTCTCTCTCACAGACACACACACACTATTCTGTTCCTCTCTCTCTCTGACACACACACACTATTCTGTTCCTCTCTCTCATACACACACACACACTATTCTGTTCCTCTCTCTCATAGACACACACACTATTCTGTTCCTCTCTCTCATACACACACACACTATTCTGTTCCTCTCTCTCATACACACACACACACTATTCTGTTCCTCTCTCTCATAGACACACACACTATTCTGTTCCTCTCTCTCATACACACACACACTATTCTGTTCCTCTCTCTCATAGACACACACACACTATTCTGTTCCTCTCTCTCATACACACACACACACACACACTATTCTGTTCCTCTCTCTCACAGACACACACACACTATTCTGTTCCTCTCTCTCACAGACACACACACACTATTCTGTTCCTCTCTCTCTCTGACACACACACACTATTCTGTTCCTCTCTCTCATACACACACACACACTATTCTGTTCCTCTCTCTCATAGACACACACACTATTCTGTTCCTCTCTCTCATACACACACACACTATTCTGTTCCTCTCTCTCACAGACACACACACACTATTCTGTTCCTCTCTCTCATACACACACACACACTATTCTGTTCCTCTCTCTCATAGACACACACACTATTCTGTTCCTCTCTCTCATACACACACACACTATTCTGTTCCTCTCTCTCACAGACACACACACACTATTCTGTTCCTCTCTCTCACAGACACACACACACTATTCTGTTCCTCTCTCTCACAGACACACACACACTATTCTGTTCCTCTCTCTCACAGACACACACACACTATTCTGTTCCTCTCTCTCACAGACACACACACACTATTCTGTTCCTCTCTCTCACAGACACACACACACTATTCTGTTCCTCTCTCTCATACACACACACACACTATTCTGTTCCTCTCTCTCACAGACACACACACACTATTCTGTTCCTCTCTCTCATACACACACACACACTATTCTGTTCCTCTCTCTCATACACACACACACACACTATTCTGTTCCTCTCTCTCACAGACACACACACACTATTCTGTTCCTCTCTCTCACAGACACACACACACTATTCTGTTCCTCTCTCTCTCTGACACACACACACTATTCTGTTCCTCTCTCTCACAGACACACACACACTATTCTGTTCCTCTCTCTCATACACACACACACACAATTCTGTTCCTCTCTCTCACAGACACACACACTATTCTGTTCCTCTCTCTCATACACACACACACACACTATTCTGTTCCTCTCTCTCACAGACACACACACACTATTCTGTTCCTCTCTCTCATACGCACACACACACTATTCTGTTCCTCTCTCTCATAGACACACACACTATTCTGTTCCTCTCTCTCATACACACACACACACTATTCTGTTTCTCTCTCTCTGACACACACAAACTATTCTGTTCCTCTCTCTCATACACACACACACTATTCTGTTCCTCTCTCTCATACACACACACACTATTCTGTTCCTCTCCTTCACAGACACACACACACTATTCTGTTCCTCTCTCTCATACACACACACACACACTATTCTGTTCCTCTCTCTCACAGACACACACACACTATTCTGTTCCTCTCTCTCATACACACACACACTATTCTGTTCCTCTCTCTCACAGACACACACACACTATTCTGTTCCTCTCTCTCATACACACACACACACTATTCTGTTCCTCTCTCTCATACACACACACACACTATTCTGTTCCTCTCTCTCATAGACACACACACTATTCTGTTCCTCTCTCTCATACACACACACACTATTCTGTTCCTCTCTCTCATACACACACACACACACACTATTCTGTTCCTCTCTCTCACAGACACACACACACTATTCTGTTCCTCTCTCTCACAGACACACACACACTATTCTGTTCCTCTCTCTCATACACACACACACACTATTCTGTTCCTCTCTCTCATACACACACACACACACTATTCTGTTCCTCTCTCTCACAGACACACACACACTATTCTGTTCCTCTCTCTCACAGACACACACACACTATTCTGTTCCTCTCTCTCTCTGACACACACACACTATTCTATTCCTCTCTCTCACAGACACACACACACTATTCTGTTCCTTTCTCTCACAGACACACACACTATTCTGTTCCTCTCTCTCACAGACACACACACACTATTCTGTTCCTCTCTCTCATACACACACACACACTATTCTGTTCCTCTCTCTCATAGACACACACACTATTCTGTTCCTCTCTCTCATACACACACACACACTATTCTGTTTCTCTCTCTCTGACACACACAAACTATTCTGTTCCTCTCTCTCATACACACACACACTATTCTGTTCCTCTCTCTCATACACACACACACTATTCTGTTCCTCTCTCTCACAGACACACACACACTATTCTGTTCCTCTCTCTCATACACACACACGCTATTCTGTTCCTCTCTCTCATACACACACACACTATTCTGTTCCTCTCTCTCATACACACACACACTATTCTGTTCCTCTCTCTCACAGACACACACACACTATTCTGTTCCTCTCTCTCATACACACACACACTATTCTGTTCCTCTCTCTCACAGACACACACACACTATTCTGTTCCTCTCTCTCATACACACACACACACTATTCTGTTCCTCTCTCTCACAGACACACACACACTATTCTGTTCCTCTCTCTCATACACACACACACACTATTCTGATCCTCTCTCTCATACACACAGACACACACTATTCTGTTCCTCTCTCTCACAGACACACACACACTATTCTGTTCCTCTCTCTCACAGACACACACACACTATTCTGTTCCTCTCTCTCTCTGACACAGACACACTATTCTGTTCCTCTCTCTCACAGACACACACACACTATTCTGTTCCTCTCTCTCACAGACACACACTATTCTGTTCCTCTCTCTCACAGACACACACACACTATTCTGTTCCTCTCTCTCATACACACACACACACTATTCTGTTCCTCTCTCTCATAGACACACACACTATTCTGTTCCTCTCTCTCATAGACACACACACTATTCTGTTCCTCTCTCTCATACACACACACACACTATTCTGTTCCTCTCTCTCACAGACACACACACACTATTCTGTTCCTCTCTCTCACAGACACACACACACTATTCTATTCCTCTCTCTCACAGACACACACACACTATTCTGTTCCTCTCTCTCATACACACACACACACTATTCTGTTCCTCTCTCTCACAGACACACACACACTATTCTGTTCCTCTCTCTCATACACACACACACACTATTCTGTTCCTCTCTCTCATACACACACACACACACTATTCTGTTCCTCTCTCTCATAGACACACACACTATTCTGTTCCTCTCTCTCATACACACACACACACTATTCTGTTTCTCTCTCTCTGACACACACAAACTATTCTGTTCCTCTCTCTCATACACACACACACTATTCTGTTCCTCTCTCTCATACACACACACACACTATTCTGTTCCTCTCTCTCATACACACACACACACACTATTCTGTTCCTCTCTCTCACAGACACACACACACTATTCTGTTCCTCTCTCTCACAGACACACACACACTATTCTGTTCCTCTCTCTCTCTGACACACACACACTATTCTGTTCCTCTCTCTCACAGACACACACACACTATTCTGTTCCTCTCTCTCACAGACACACACACACTATTCTGTTCCTCTCTCTCATACACACACACACACTATTCTGTTCCTCTCTCTCATAGACACACACACTATTCTGTTCCTCTCTCTCATACACACACACACACTATTCTGTTTCTCTCTCCCTGACACACACAAACTATTCTGTTCCTCTCTCTCATACACACACACACTATTCTGTTCCTCTCTCTCATACACACACACACACACTATTCTGTTCCTCTCTCTCATACACACACACACACTATTCTGTTCCTCTCTCTCATACACACACACACACACTATTCTGTTCCTCTCTCTCACAGACACACACACACTATTCTGTTCCTCTCTCTCACAGACACACACACACTATTCTGTTCCTCTCTCTCTCTGACACACACACACTATTCTGTTCCTCTCTCTCACAGACACACACACACTATTCTGTTCCTCTCTCTCACAGACACACACACACTATTCTGTTCCTCTCTCTCATACACACACACACACTATTCTGTTCCTCTCTCTCATAGACACACACACTATTCTGTTCCTCTCTCTCATACACACACACACACTATTCTGTTTCTCTCTCCCTGACACACACAAACTATTCTGTTCCTCTCTCTCATACACACACACACTATTCTGTTCCTCTCTCTCACAGACACACACACACTATTCTCTTCCTCTCTCTCATACACACACACACACACACTATTCTGTTCCTCTCTCTCACAGACACACACACACTATTCTGTTCCTCTCTCTCAGAGACACACACACACTATTCTGTTTCTCTCTCTCTGACACACACACACTATTCTGTTCCTCTCTCTCATACACACACACACACTATTCTGTTCCTCTCTCTCATAGACACACACACTATTCTGTTCCTCTCTCTCATACACACACACACTATTCTGTTCCTCTCTCTCACAGACACACACACACTATTCTGTCCCTCTCTCTCATACACACACACACACTATTCTGTTCCTCTCTCTCATAGACACACACACTATTCTGTTCCTCTCTCTCATACACACACACACTATTCTGTTCCTCTCTCTCATACACACACACACACACTATTCTGTTCCTCTCTCTCACAGACACACACACACTATTCTGTTTCTCTCTCTCTGACACACACAAACTATTCTGTTCCTCTCTCTCATACACACACACACTATTCTGTTCCTCTCTCTCACAGACACACACACACTATTCTGTTCCTCTCTCTCTCTGACACACACACACTATTCTGTTCCTCTCTGTCATACACACACACACACTATTCTGTTCCTCTCTCTCATAGACACACACACTATTCTGTTCCTATCTCTCATACACACACACACTATTCTGTTCCTCTCTCTCACAGACACACACACACTATTCTGTTCCTCTCTCTCACAGACACACACACACTATTCTGTTCCTCTCTCTCACAGACACACACACACTATTCTGTTCCTCTCTCTCATACACACACACACACTATTCTGTTCCTCTCTCTCACAGACACACACACACTATTCTGTTCCTCTCTCTCACAGACACACACACACTATTCTGTTCCTCTCTCTCTCTGACACACACACACTATTCTGTTCCTCTCTCTCACAGACACACACACACTATTCTGTTCCTCTCTCTCACAGACACACACTATTCTGTTCCTCTCTCTCACAGACACACACACACTATTCTGTTCCTCTCTCTCATACACACACACACACTATTCTGTTCCTCTCTCTCATACACACACACACACTATTCTGTTCCTCTCTCTCATACACACACACACACACACTATTCTGTTCCTCTCTCTCACAGACACACACACACTATTCTGTTTCTCTCTCTGTGACACACACAAACTATTCTGTTCCTCTCTCTCATACACACACACACTATTCTGTTCCTCTCTCTCATACACACACACACTATTCTGTTCCTCTCTCTCACAGACACACACACACTATTCTGTTCCTCTCTCTCATACACACACACGCTATTCTGTTCCTCTCTCTCATACACACACACACTATTCTGTTCCTCTCTCTCATACACACACACACTATTCTGTTCCTCTCTCTCATACACACACACACTATTCTGTTCCTCTCTCTCACAGATACACACACACTATTCTGTTCCTCTCTCTCATACACACACACACTATTCTGTTCCTCTCTCTCACAGACACACACACACTATTCTGTTCTTCTCTCTCTCTGACACACACACACACTATTCTGTTCCTCTCTCTCATACACACACACACACTATTCTGTTCCTCTCTCTCATAGACACACACACTATTCTGTTCCTCTCTCTCATACACACACACACACTATTCTGTTCCTCTCTCTCACAGACACACACACACTATTCTGTTCCTCTCTCTCACAGACACACACACACTATTCTGTTCCTCTCTCTCACAGACACACACTATTCTGTTCCTCTCTCTCACAGACACACACACACTATTCTGTTCCTCTCTCTCATAAACACACACACACTATTCTTTTCCTCTCTCTCATAGACACACACACTATTCTGTTCCTCTCTCTCATAGACACACACACTATTCTGTTCCTCTCTCTCATACACACACACACACTATTCTGTTCCTCTCTCTCACAGACACACACACACTATTCTGTTCCTCTCTCTCACAGACACACACACACTATTCTATTCCTCTCTCTCACAGACACACACACACTATTCTGTTCCTCTCTCTCATACACACACACACACTATTCTGTTCCTCTCTCTCACAGACACACACACACTATTCTGTTCCTCTCTCTCATACACACACACACACTATTCTGTTCCTCTCTCTCATACACACACACCCACACTATTCTGTTCCTCTCTCTCATAGACACACACACTATTCTGTTCCTCTCTCTCATACACACACACGCACTATTCTGTTTCTCTCTCTCTGACACACACAAACTATTCTGTTCCTCTCTCTCATACACACACACACTATTCTGTTCCTCTCTCTCATACACACACACACACTATTCTGTTCCTCTCTCTCATACACACACACACACACACTATTCTGTTCCTCTCTCTCACAGACACACACACACTATTCTGTTCCTCTCTCTCACAGACACACACACACTATTCTGTTCCTCTCTCTCTCTGACACACACACACTATTCTGTTCCTCTCTCTCACAGACACACACACACTATTCTGTTCCTCTCTCTCACAGACACACACACACTATTCTGTTCCTCTCTCTCATACACACACACACACTATTCTGTTCCTCTCTCTCATAGACACACACACTATTCTGTTCCTCTCTCTCATACACACACACACACTATTCTGTTTCTCTCTCCCTGACACACACAAACTATTCTGTTCCTCTCTCTCATACACACACACACTATTCTGTTCCTCTCTCTCATACACACACACACTATTCTGTTCCTCTCTCTCACAGACACACACACACTATTCTCTTCCTCTCTCTCATACACACACACACACACACTATTCTGTTCCTCTCTCTCACAGACACACACACACTATTCTGTTCCTCTCTCTCACAGACACACACACACTATTCTGTTTCTCTCTCTCTGACACACACACACTATTCTGTTCCTCTCTCTCATACACACACACACACTATTCTGTTCCTCTCTCTCATAGACACACACACTATTCTGTTCCTCTCTCTCATACACACACACACTATTCTGTTCCTCTCTCTCACAGACACACACACACTATTCTGTGCCTCTCTCTCATACACACACACACACTATTCTGTTCCTCTCTCTCATAGACACACACACTATTCTGTTCCTCTCTCTCATACACACACACACTATTCTGTTCCTCTCTCTCATACACACACACACACACTATTCTGTTCCTCTCTCTCACAGACACACACACACTATTCTGTTTCTCTCTCTCTGACACACACAAACTATTCTGTTCCTCTCTCTCATACACACACACACTATTCTGTTCCTCTCTCTCACAGACACACACACACTATTCTGTTCCTCTCTCTCTCTGACACACACACACTATTCTGTTCCTCTCTCTCATACACACACACACACTATTCTGTTCCTCTCTCTCATAGACACACACACTATTCTGTTCCTCTCTCTCATACACACACACACTATTCTGTTCCTCTCTCTCACAGACACACACACACTATTCTGTTCCTCTCTCTCACAGACACACACACACTATTCTGTTCCTCTCTCTCACAGACACACACACACTATTCTGTTCCTCTCTCTCATACACACACACACACTATTCTGTTCCTCTCTCTCACAGACACACACACACTATTCTGTTCCTCTCTCTCACAGACACACACACACTATTCTGTTCCTCTCTCTCTCTGACACACACACACTATTCTGTTCCTCTCTCTCACAGACACACACACACTATTCTGTTCCTCTCTCTCACAGACACACACTATTCTGTTCCTCTCTCTCACAGACACACACACACTATTCTGTTCCTCTCTCTCATACACACACACACACTATTCTGTTCCTCTCTCTCATACACACACACACACTATTCTGTTCCTCTCTCTCATACACACACACACACACTATTCTGTTCCTCTCTCTCACAGACACACACACACTATTCTGTTTCTCTCTCTGTGACACACACAAACTATTCTGTTCCTCTCTCTCATACACACACACACTATTCTGTTCCTCTCTCTCATACACACACACACTATTCTGTTCCTCTCTCTCACAGACACACACACACTATTCTGTTCCTCTCTCTCATACACACACACGCTATTCTGTTCCTCTCTCTCATACACACACACACTATTCTGTTCCTCTCTCTCATACACACAGACACTATTCTGTTCCTCTCTCTCATACACACACACACTATTCTGTTCCTCTCTCTCACAGACACACACACACTATTCTGTTCCTCTCTGTCATACACACACACACTATTCTGTTCCTCTCTCTCACAGACACACACACACTATTCTGTTCTTCTCTCTCTCTGACACACACACACACTATTCTGTTCCTCTCTCTCATACACACACACACACTATTCTGTTCCTCTCTCTCATAGACACACACACTATTCTGTTCCTCTCTCTCATACACACACACACACTATTCTGTTCCTCTCTCTCACAGACACACACACACTATTCTGTTCCTCTCTCTCACAGACACACACACACTATTCTGTTCCTCTCTCTCACAGACACACACACACTATTCTGTTCCTCTCTCTCATACACACACACACACTATTCTGTTCCTCTCTCTCACAGACACACACACACTATTCTGTTCCTCTCTCTCATACACACACACACACTATTCTGTTCCTCTCTCTCATACACACACACACACACTATTCTGTTCCTCTCTCTCACAGACACACACACACAATTCTGTTCCTCTCTCTCACAGACACACACACACTATTCTGTTCCTCTCTCTCTCTGACACACACACACTATTCTGTTCCTCTCTCTCACAGACACACACATACTATTTTGTTCCTCTCTCTCACAGACACAC
The DNA here is from genome assembly GCA_026230045.1 of Corynorhinus townsendii. Taxonomy (NCBI): domain Eukaryota; kingdom Metazoa; phylum Chordata; class Mammalia; order Chiroptera; family Vespertilionidae; genus Corynorhinus; species Corynorhinus townsendii. Next base: position 5,561,253 of record JAPDVU010000010.1, on the reverse strand, counting down.
ACACTATTCTGTTCCTCTCTCTCACAGACACACACACACTATTCTGTTCCTCTCTCTCATACACACACACACTATTCTGTTCCTCTCTCTCATAGACACACACACTATTCTGTTCCTCTCTCTCATACACACACACACACTATTCTGTTTCTCTCTCTCTGACACACACAAACTATTCTGTTCCTCTCTCTCATACACACACACACTATTCTGTTCCTCTCTCTCACAGACACACACACACTATTCTGTTCCTCTCTCTCATACACACACACACACACACTATTCTGTTCCTCTCTCTCACAGACACACACACACTATACTGTTCCTCTCTCTCACAGACACACACACACTATTCTGTTCCTCTCTCTCTCTGACACACACACACTATTCTGTTCCTCTCTCTCATACACACACACACACTATTCTGTTCCTCTCTCTCATAGACACACACACTATTCTGTTCCTCTCTCTCATACACACACACACTATTCTGTTCCTCTCTCTCACAGACACACACACACTATTCTGTTCCTCTCTCTCATACACACACACACACTATTCTGTTCCTCTCTCTCATAGACACACACACTATTCTGTTCCTCTCTCTCATACACACACACACTATTCTGTTCCTCTCTCTCATACACACACACACACACTATTCTGTTCCTCTCTCTCACAGACACACACACACTATTCTGTTCCTCTCTCTCACAGACACACACACACTATTCTGTTCCTCTCTCTCACAGACACACACACACTATTCTGTTCCTCTCTCTCACAGACACACACACACTATTCTGTTCCTCTCTCTCACAGACACACACACACTATTCTGTTCCTCTCTCTCACAGACACACACACACTATTCTGTTCCTCTCTCTCACAGACACACACACACTATTCTGTTCCTCTCTCTCATACACACACACACACTATTCTGTTCCTCTCTCTCACAGACACACACACACTATTCTGTTCCTCTCTCTCATACACACACACACACAATTCTGTTCCTCTCTCTCACAGACACACACACTATTCTGTTCCTCTCTCTCATACACACACACACACACTATTCTGTTCCTCTCTCTCACAGACACACACACACTATTCTGTTCCTCTCTCTCATACGCACACACACACTATTCTGTTCCTCTCTCTCATAGACACACACACTATTCTGTTCCTCTCTCTCATACACACACACACACTATTCTGTTTCTCTCTCTCTGACACACACAAACTATTCTGTTCCTCTCTCTCATACACACACACACTATTCTGTTCCTCTCTCTCATACACACACACACTATTCTGTTCCTCTCCTTCACAGACACACACACACTATTCTGTTCCTCTCTCTCATACACACACACACACACTATTCTGTTCCTCTCTCTCACAGACACACACACACTATTCTGTTCCTCTCTCTCATACACACACACACTATTCTGTTCCTCTCTCTCACAGACACACACACACTATTCTGTTCCTCTCTCTCATACACACACACACACTATTCTGTTCCTCTCTCTCATACACACACACACACTATTCTGTTCCTCTCTCTCATAGACACACACACTATTCTGTTCCTCTCTCTCATACACACACACACTATTCTGTTCCTCTCTCTCATACACACACACACACACACTATTCTGTTCCTCTCTCTCACAGACACACACACACTATTCTGTTCCTCTCTCTCACAGACACACACACACTATTCTGTTCCTCTCTCTCATACACACACACACACTATTCTGTTCCTCTCTCTCATACACACACACACACACTATTCTGTTCCTCTCTCTCACAGACACACACACACTATTCTGTTCCTCTCTCTCACAGACACACACACACTATTCTGTTCCTCTCTCTCTCTGACACACACACACTATTCTATTCCTCTCTCTCACAGACACACACACACTATTCTGTTCCTTTCTCTCACAGACACACACACTATTCTGTTCCTCTCTCTCACAGACACACACACACTATTCTGTTCCTCTCTCTCATACACACACACACACTATTCTGTTCCTCTCTCTCATAGACACACACACTATTCTGTTCCTCTCTCTCATACACACACACACACTATTCTGTTTCTCTCTCTCTGACACACACAAACTATTCTGTTCCTCTCTCTCATACACACACACACTATTCTGTTCCTCTCTCTCATACACACACACACTATTCTGTTCCTCTCTCTCACAGACACACACACACTATTCTGTTCCTCTCTCTCATACACACACACGCTATTGTGTTCCTCTCTCTCATACACACACACACTATTCTGTTCCTCTCTCTCATACACACACACACTATTCTGTTCCTCTCTCTCACAGACACACACACACTATTCTGTTCCTCTCTCTCATACACACACACACTATTCTGTTCCTCTCTCTCACAGACACACACACACTATTCTGTTCCTCTCTCTCATACACACACACACACTATTCTGTTCCTCTCTCTCACAGACACACACACACTATTCTGTTCCTCTCTCTCATACACACACACACACTATTCTGATCCTCTCTCTCATACACACAGACACACACTATTCTGTTCCTCTCTCTCACAGACACACACACACTATTCTGTTCCTCTCTCTCACAGACACACACACACTATTCTGTTCCTCTCTCTCTCTGACACAGACACACTATTCTGTTCCTCTCTCTCACAGACACACACACACTATTCTGTTCCTCTCTCTCACAGACACACACTATTCTGTTCCTCTCTCTCACAGACACACACACACTATTCTGTTCCTCTCTCTCATACACACACACACACTATTCTGTTCCTCTCTCTCATAGACACACACACTATTCTGTTCCTCTCTCTCATAGACACACACACTATTCTGTTCCTCTCTCTCATACACACACACACACTATTCTGTTCCTCTCTCTCACAGACACACACACACTATTCTGTTCCTCTCTCTCACAGACACACACACACTATTCTATTCCTCTCTCTCACAGACACACACACACTATTCTGTTCCTCTCTCTCATACACACACACACACTATTCTGTTCCTCTCTCTCACAGACACACACACACTATTCTGTTCCTCTCTCTCATACACACACACACACTATTCTGTTCCTCTCTCTCATACACACACACACACACTATTCTGTTCCTCTCTCTCATAGACACACACACTATTCTGTTCCTCTCTCTCATACACACACACACACTATTCTGTTTCTCTCTCTCTGACACACACAAACTATTCTGTTCCTCTCTCTCATACACACACACACTATTCTGTTCCTCTCTCTCATACACACACACACACTATTCTGTTCCTCTCTCTCATACACACACACACACACTATTCTGTTCCTCTCTCTCACAGACACACACACACTATTCTGTTCCTCTCTCTCACAGACACACACACACTATTCTGTTCCTCTCTCTCTCTGACACACACACACTATTCTGTTCCTCTCTCTCACAGACACACACACACTATTCTGTTCCTCTCTCTCACAGACACACACACACTATTCTGTTCCTCTCTCTCATACACACACACACACTATTCTGTTCCTCTCTCTCATAGACACACACACTATTCTGTTCCTCTCTCTCATACACACACACACACTATTCTGTTTCTCTCTCCCTGACACACACAAACTATTCTGTTCCTCTCTCTCATACACACACACACTATTCTGTTCCTCTCTCTCATACACACACACACACACTATTCTGTTCCTCTCTCTCATACACACACACACACTATTCTGTTCCTCTCTCTCATACACACACACACACACTATTCTGTTCCTCTCTCTCACAGACACACACACACTATTCTGTTCCTCTCTCTCACAGACACACACACACTATTCTGTTCCTCTCTCTCTCTGACACACACACACTATTCTGTTCCTCTCTCTCACAGACACACACACACTATTCTGTTCCTCTCTCTCACAGACACACACACACTATTCTGTTCCTCTCTCTCATACACACACACACACTATTCTGTTCCTCTCTCTCATAGACACACACACTATTCTGTTCCTCTCTCTCATACACACACACACACTATTCTGTTTCTCTCTCCCTGACACACACAAACTATTCTGTTCCTCTCTCTCATACACACACACACTATTCTGTTCCTCTCTCTCATAGACACACACACACTATTCTCTTCCTCTCTCTCATACACACACACACACACACTATTCTGTTCCTCTCTCTCACAGACACACACACACTATTCTGTTCCTCTCTCTCACAGACACACACACACTATTCTGTTTCTCTCTCTCTGACACACACACACTATTCTGTTCCTCTCTCTCATACACACACACACACTATTCTGTTCCTCTCTCTCATAGACACACACACTATTCTGTTCCTCTCTCTCATACACACACACACTATTCTGTTCCTCTCTCTCACAGACACACACACACTATTCTGTGCCTCTCTCTCATACACACACACACACTATTCTGTTCCTCTCTCTCATAGACACACACACTATTCTGTTCCTCTCTCTCATACACACACACACTATTCTGTTCCTCTCTCTCATACACACACACACACACTATTCTGTTCCTCTCTCTCACAGACACACACACACTATTCTGTTTCTCTCTCTCTGACACACACAAACTATTCTGTTCCTCTCTCTCATACACACACACACTATTCTGTTCCTCTCTCTCACAGACACACACACACTATTCTGTTCCTCTCTCTCTCTGACACACACACACTATTCTGTTCCTCTCTGTCATACACACACACACACTATTCTGTTCCTCTCTCTCATAGACACACACACTATTCTGTTCCTATCTCTCATACACACACACACTATTCTGTTCCTCTCTCTCACAGACACACACACACTATTCTGTTCCTCTCTCTCACAGACACACACACACTATTCTGTTCCTCTCTCTCACAGACACACACACACTATTCTGTTCCTCTCTCTCATACACACACACACACTATTCTGTTCCTCTCTCTCACAGACACACACACACTATTCTGTTCCTCTCTCTCACAGACACACACACACTATTCTGTTCCTCTCTCTCTCTGACACACACACACTATTCTGTTCCTCTCTCTCACAGACACACACACACTATTCTGTTCCTCTCTCTCACAGACACACACTATTCTGTTCCTCTCTCTCACAGACACACACACACTATTCTGTTCCTCTCTCTCATACACACACACACACTATTCTGTTCCTCTCTCTCATACACACACACACACTATTCTGTTCCTCTCTCTCATACACACACACACACACACTATTCTGTTCCTCTCTCTCACAGACACACACACACTATTCTGTTTCTCTCTCTGTGACACACACAAACTATTCTGTTCCTCTCTCTCATACACACACACACTATTCTGTTCCTCTCTCTCATACACACACACACTATTCTGTTCCTCTCTCTCACAGACACACACACACTATTCTGTTCCTCTCTCTCATACACACACACGCTATTCTGTTCCTCTCTCTCATACACACACACACTATTCTGTTCCTCTCTCTCATACACACACACACTATTCTGTTCCTCTCTCTCATACACACACACACTATTCTGTTCCTCTCTCTCACAGATACACACACACTATTCTGTTCCTCTCTCTCATACACACACACACTATTCTGTTCCTCTCTCTCACAGACACACACACACTATTCTGTTCTTCTCTCTCTCTGACACACACACACACTATTCTGTTCCTCTCTCTCATACACACACACACACTATTCTGTTCCTCTCTCTCATAGACACACACACTATTCTGTTCCTCTCTCTCATACACACACACACACTATTCTGTTCCTCTCTCTCACAGACACACACACACTATTCTGTTCCTCTCTCTCACAGACACACACACACTATTCTGTTCCTCTCTCTCACAGACACACACTATTCTGTTCCTCTCTCTCACAGACACACACACACTATTCTGTTCCTCTCTCTCATAAACACACACACACTATTCTTTTCCTCTCTCTCATAGACACACACACTATTCTGTTCCTCTCTCTCATAGACACACACACTATTCTGTTCCTCTCTCTCATACACACACACACACTATTCTGTTCCTCTCTCTCACAGACACACACACACTATTCTGTTCCTCTCTCTCACAGACACACACACACTATTCTATTCCTCTCTCTCACAGACACACACACACTATTCTGTTCCTCTCTCTCATACACACACACACACTATTCTGTTCCTCTCTCTCACAGACACACACACACTATTCTGTTCCTCTCTCTCATACACACACACACACTATTCTGTTCCTCTCTCTCATACACACACACCCACACTATTCTGTTCCTCTCTCTCATAGACACACACACTATTCTGTTCCTCTCTCTCATACACACACACGCACTATTCTGTTTCTCTCTCTCTGACACACACAAACTATTCTGTTCCTCTCTCTCATACACACACACACTATTCTGTTCCTCTCTCTCATACACACACACACACTATTCTGTTCCTCTCTCTCATACACACACACACACACTATTCTGTTCCTCTCTCTCACAGACACACACACACTATTCTGTTCCTCTCTCTCACAGACACACACACACTATTCTGTTCCTCTCTCTCTCTGACACACACACACTATTCTGTTCCTCTCTCTCACAGACACACACACACTATTCTGTTCCTCTCTCTCACAGACACACACACACTATTCTGTTCCTCTCTCTCATACACACACACACACTATTCTGTTCCTCTCTCTCATAGACACACACACTATTCTGTTCCTCTCTCTCATACACACACACACACTATTCTGTTTCTCTCTCCCTGACACACACAAACTATTCTGTTCCTCTCTCTCATACACACACACACTATTCTGTTCCTCTCTCTCATACACACACACACTATTCTGTTCCTCTCTCACAGACACACACACACTATTCTCTTCCTCTCTCTCATACACACACACACACACACTATTCTGTTCCTCTCTCTCACAGACACACACACACTATTCTGTTCCTCTCTCTCACAGACACACACACACTATTCTGTTTCTCTCTCTCTGACACACACACACTATTCTGTTCCTCTCTCTCATACACACACACACACTATTCTGTTCCTCTCTCTCATAGACACACACACTATTCTGTTCCTCTCTCTCATACACACACACACTATTCTGTTCCTCTCTCTCACAGACACACACACACTATTCTGTGCCTCTCTCTCATACACACACACACACTATTCTGTTCCTCTCTCTCATAGACACACACACTATTCTGTTCCTCTCTCTCATACACACACACACTATTCTGTTCCTCTCTCTCATACACACACACACACACTATTCTGTTCCTCTCTCTCACAGACACACACACACTATTCTGTTTCTCTCTCTCTGACACACACAAACTATTCTGTTCCTCTCTCTCATACACACACACACTATTCTGTTCCTCTCTCTCACAGACACACACACACTATTCTGTTCCTCTCTCTCTCTGACACACACACACTATTCTGTTCCTCTCTCTCATACACACACACACACTATTCTGTTCCTCTCTCTCATAGACACACACACTATTCTGTTCCTCTCTCTCATACACACACACACTATTCTGTTCCTCTCTCTCACAGACACACACACACTATTCTGTTCCTCTCTCTCACAGACACACACACACTATTCTGTTCCTCTCTCTCACAGACACACACACACTATTCTGTTCCTCTCTCTCATACACACACACACACTATTCTGTTCCTCTCTCTCACAGACACACACACACTATTCTGTTCCTCTCTCTCACAGACACACACACACTATTCTGTTCCTCTCTCTCTCTGACACACACACACTATTCTGTTCCTCTCTCTCACAGACACACACACACTATTCTGTTCCTCTCTCTCACAGACACACACTATTCTGTTCCTCTCTCTCACAGACACACACACACTATTCTGTTCCTCTCTCTCATACACACACACACACTATTCTGTTCCTCTCTCTCATACACACACACACACTATTCTGTTCCTCTCTCTCATACACACACACACACACTATTCTGTTCCTCTCTCTCACAGACACACACACACTATTCTGTTTCTCTCTCTGTGACACACACAAACTATTCTGTTCCTCTCTCTCATACACACACACACTATTCTGTTCCTCTCTCTCATACACACACACACTATTCTGTTCCTCTCTCTCACAGACACACACACACTATTCTGTTCCTCTCTCTCATACACACACACGCTATTCTGTTCCTCTCTCTCATACACACACACACTATTCTGTTCCTCTCTCTCATACACACAGACACTATTCTGTTCCTCTCTCTCATACACACACACACTATTCTGTTCCTCTCTCTCACAGACACACACACACTATTCTGTTCCTCTCTCTCATACACACACACACTATTCTGTTCCTCTCTCTCACAGACACACACACACTATTCTGTTCTTCTCTCTCTCTGACACACACACACACTATTCTGTTCCTCTCTCTCATACACACACACACACTATTCTGTTCCTCTCTCTCATAGACACACACACTATTCTGTTCCTCTCTCTCATACACACACACACACTATTCTGTTCCTCTCTCTCACAGACACACACACACTATTCTGTTCCTCTCTCTCACAGACACACACACACTATTCTGTTCCTCTCTCTCACAGACACACACACACTATTCTGTTCCTCTCTCTCATACACACACACACACTATTCTGTTCCTCTCTCTCACAGACACACACACACTATTCTGTTCCTCTCTCTCATACACACACACACACTATTCTGTTCCTCTCTCTCATACACACACACACACACTATTCTGTTCCTCTCTCTCACAGACACACACACACAATTCTGTTCCTCTCTCTCACAGACACACACACACTATTCTGTTCCTCTCTCTCTCTGACACACACACACTATTCTGTTCCTCTCTCTCACAGACACACACATACTATTTTGTTCCTCTCTCTCACAGACACACACACTATTCTGTTCCTCTCTCTCACAGACACACACACACTATTCTGTTCCTCTCTCTCATACACACACACACTATTCTGTTCCTCTCTCTCATAGACACACACACTATTCTGTTCCTCTCTCTCATACACACACACACACTATTCTGTTTCTCTCTCTCTGACACACACAAACTATTCTGTTCCTCTCTCTCATACACACACACACTATTCTGTTCCTCTCTCTCACAGACACACACACACTATTCTGTTCCTCTCTCTCATACACACACACACACACACTATTCTGTTCCTCTCTCTCACAGACACACACACACTATACTGTTCCTCTCTCTCACAGACACACACACACTATTCTGTTCCTCTCTCTCTCTGACACACACACACTATTCTGTTCCTCTCTCTCATACACACACACACACTATTCTGTTCCTCTCTCTCATAGACACACACACTATTCTGTTCCTCTCTCTCATACACACACACACTATTCTGTTCCTCTCTCTCACAGACACACACACACTATTCTGTTCCTCTCTCTCATACACACACACACACTATTCTGTTCCTCTCTCTCATAGACACACACACTATTCTGTTCCTCTCTCTCATACACACACACACTATTCTGTTCCTCTCTCTCATACACACACACACACACTATTCTGTTCCTCTCTCTCACAGACACACACACACTATTCTGTTCCTCTCTCTCACAGACACACACACACTATTCTGTTCCTCTCTCTCACAGACACACACACACTATTCTGTTCCTCTCTCTCACAGACACACACACACTATTCTGTTCCTCTCTCTCACAGACACACACACACTATTCTGTTCCTCTCTCTCATACACACACACACACTATTCTGTTCCTCTCTTTCACAGACACACACACACTATTCTGTTCCTGTCTCTCATACACACACACACACTATTCTGTTCCTCTCTCTCATACACACACACACACACACTATTCTGTTCCTCTCTCTCACAGACACACACACACTATTCTGTTCCTCTATCTCACAGACACACACACACTATTCTGTTCCTCTCTCTCTCTGACACACACACACTATTCTGTTCCTCTCTCTCACAGACACACACACACTATTCTGTTCCTCTCTCTCACAGACACACACACTATTCTGTTCCTCTCTCTCACAGACACACACACACTATTCTGTTCCTCTCTCTCATACACACACACACACTATTCTGTTCCTCTCTCTCATAGACACACACACTATTCTGATCCTCTCTCTCATACACACACACACACTATTCTGTTTCTCTCTCTCTGACACACACAAACTATTCTGTTCCTCTCTCTCATACACACACACACTTTTCTGTTCCTCTCTCTCATACACACACACACTATTCTGTTCCTCTCTCTCACAGACACACACACACTATTCTGTTCCTCTCTCTCATACACACACACACACACTATTCTGTTCCTCTCTCTCTCTGACACACACACACTATTCTGTTCCTCTCTCTCACAGACACACACATACTATTCTGTTCCTCTCTCTCACAGACACACACACTATTCTGTTCCTCTCTCTCACAGACACACACACACTATTCTGTTCCTCTCTCTCATACACACACACACACTATTCTGTTCCTCTCTCTCATAGACACACACACTATTCTGTTCCTCTCTCTCATACACACACACACACTATTCTGTTTCTCTCTCTCTGACACACACAAACTATTCTGTTCCTCTCTCTCATACACACACACACTATTCTGTTCCTCTCTCTCACAGACACACACACACTATTCTGTTCCTCTCTCTCATACACACACACACACTATTCTGTTCCTCTCTCTCATAGACACACACACTATTCTGTTCCTCTCTCTCATACACACACACACTATTCTGTTCCTCTCTCTCATACACACACACACACACTATTCTGTTCCTCTCTCTCACAGACACACACACACTATTCTGTTCCTCTCTCTCACAGACACACACACACTATTCTGTTCCTCTCTCTCACAGACACACACACACTATTCTGTTCCTCTCTCTCACAGACACACACACACTATTCTGTTCCTCTCTCTCACAGACACACACACACTATTCTGTTCCTCTCTCTCATACACACACACACACTATTCTGTTCCTCTCTTTCACAGACACACACACACTATTCTGTTCCTGTCTCTCATACACACACACACACACTATTCTGTTCCTCTCTCTCATACACACACACACACACACTATTCTGTTCCTCTCTCTCACAGACACACACACACTATTCTGTTCCTCTATCTCACAGACACACACACACTATTCTGTTCCTCTCTCTCTCTGACACACACACACTATTCTGTTCCTCTCTCTCACAGACACACACACACTATTCTGTTCCTCTCTCTCACAGACACACACACACTATTCTGTTCCTCTCTCTCACAGACACACACACTATTCTGTTCCTCTCTCTCACAGACACACACACACTATTCTGTTCCTCTCTCTCATACACACACACACACTATTCTGTTCCTCTCTCTCATAGACACACACACTATTCTGATCCTCTCTCTCATACACACACACACACTATTCTGTTTCTCTCTCTCTGACACACACAAACTATTCTGTTCCTCTCTCTCATACACACACACACTTTTCTGTTCCTCTCTCTCATACACACACACACTATTCTGTTCCTCTCTCTCACAGACACACACACACTATTCTGTTCCTCTCTCTCATACACACACACACACACTATTCTGTTCCTCTCTCTCTCTGACACACACACACTATTCTGTTCCTCTCTCTCACAGACACACACATACTATTCTGTTCCTCTCTCTCACAGACACACACACTATTCTGTTCCTCTCTCTCACAGACACACACACACTATTCTGTTCCTCTCTCTCATACACACACACACACTATTCTGTTCCTCTCTCTCATAGACACACACACTATTCTGTTCCTCTCTCTCATACACACACACACACTATTCTGTTTCTCTCTCTCTGACACACACAAACTATTCTGTTCCTCTCTCTCATACACACACACACTATTCTGTTCCTCTCTCTCACAGACACACACACACTATTCTGTTCCTCTCTCTCATACACACACACACACACACTATTCTGTTCCTCTCTCTCACAGACACACACACACTATTCTGTTCCTCTCTCTCACAGACACACACACACTATTCTGTTCCTCTCTCTCTCTGACACACACACACTATTCTGTTCCTCTCTCTCATACACACACACACACTATTCTGTTCCTCTCTCTCATAGACACACACACTATTCTGTTCCTCTCTCTCATACACACACACACTATTCTGTTCCTCTCTCAACAGACACACACACACTATTCTGTTCCTCTCTCTCATACACACACACACACTATTCTGTTCCTCTCTCTCATAGACACACACACTATTCTGTTCCTCTCTCTCATACACACACACACTATTCTGTTCCTCTCTCTCATACACACACACACACACTATTCTGTTCCTCTCTCTCACAGACACACACACACTATTCTGTTCCTCTCTCTCACAGACACACACACACTATTCTGTTCCTCTCTCTCACAGACACACACACACTATTCTGTTCCTCTCTCTCACAGACACACACACACTATTCTGTTCCTCTCTCTCACAGACACACACACACTATTCTGTTCCTCTCTCTCATACACACACACACACTATTCTGTTCCTCTCTCTCACAGACACACACACACTATTCTGTTCCTGTCTCTCATACACACACACACACTATTCTGTTCCTCTCTCTCATACACACACACACACACTATTCTGTTCCTCTCTCTCACAGACACACACACACTATTCTGTTCCTCTCTCTCACAGACACACACACACTATTCTGTTCCTCTCTCTCTCTGACACACACACACTATTCTGTTCCTCTCTCTCACAGACACACACACACTATTCTGTTCCTCTCTCTCACAGACACACACACTATTCTGTTCCTCTCTCTCACAGACACACACACACTATTCTGTTCCTCTCTCTCATACACACACACACACTATTCTGTTCCTCTCTCTCATAGACACACACACTATTCTGATCCTCTCTCTCATACACACACACACACTATTCTGTTTCTCTCTCTCTGACACACACAAACTATTCTGTTCCTCTCTCTCATACACACACACACACTATTCTGTTCCTCTCTCTCATAGACACACACACTATTCTGTTCCTCTCTCTCATACACACACACACTATTCTGTTCCTCTCTCTCATACACACACACACACACACTATTCTGTTCCTCTCTCTCACAGACACACACACACTATTCTGTTCCTCTCTCTCACAGACACACACACACTATTCTGTTCCTCTCTCTCATACACACACACACACTATTCTGTTCCTCTCTCTCATACACACACACACACACTATTCTGTTCCTCTCTCTCACAGACACACACACACTATTCTGTTCCTCTCTCTCACAGACACACACACACTATTCTGTTCCTCTCTCTCTCTGACACACACACACTATTCTATTCCTCTCTCTCACAGACACACACACACTATTCTGTTCCTTTCTCTCACAGACACACACACTATTCTGTTCCTCTCTCTCACAGACACACACACACTATTCTGTTCCTCTCTCTCATACACACACACACACTATTCTGTTCCTCTCTCTCATAGACACACACACTATTCTGTTCCTCTCTCTCATACACACACACACACTATTCTGTTTCTCTCTCTCTGACACACACAAACTATTCTGTTCCTCTCTCTCATACACACACACACTATTCTGTTCCTCTCTCTCATACACACACACACTATTCTGTTCCTCTCTCTCACAGACACACACACACTATTCTGTTCCTCTCTCTCATACACACACACGCTATTCTGTTCCTCTCTCTCATACACACACACACTATTCTGTTCCTCTCTCTCATACACACACACACTATTCTGTTCCTCTCTCTCACAGACACACACACACTATTCTGTTCCTCTCTCTCATACACACACACACTATTCTGTTCCTCTCTCTCACAGACACACACACACTATTCTGTTCCTCTCTCTCATACACACACACACACTATTCTGTTCCTCTCTCTCACAGACACACACACACTATTCTGTTCCTCTCTCTCATACACACACACACACTATTCTGATCCTCTCTCTCATACACACAGACACACACTATTCTGTTCCTCTCTCTCACAGACACACACACACTATTCTGTTCCTCTCTCTCACAGACACACACACACTATTCTGTTCCTCTCTCTCTCTGACACACACACACTATTCTGTTCCTCTCTCTCACAGACACACACACACTATTCTGTTCCTCTCTCTCACAGACACACACTATTCTGTTCCTCTCTCTCACAGACACACACACACTATTCTGTTCCTCTCTCTCACAGACACACACACACTATTCTGTTCCTCTCTCTCACAGACACACACACACTATTCTGTTCCTCTCTCTCATACACACACACACACTATTCTGTTCCTCTCTCTCACAGACACACACACACTATTCTGTTCCTGTCTCTCATACACACACACACACTATTCTGTTCCTCTCTCTCATACACACACACACACACTATTCTGTTCCTCTCTCTCACAGACACACACACACTATTCTGTTCCTCTCTCTCACAGACACACACACACTATTCTGTTCCTCTCTCTCTCTGACACACACACACTATTCTGTTCCTCTCTCTCACAGACACACACACACTATTCTGTTCCTCTCTCTCACAGACACACACACTATTCTGTTCCTCTCTCTCACAGACACACACACACTATTCTGTTCCTCTCTCTCATACACACACACACACTATTCTGTTCCTCTCTCTCATAGACACACACACTATTCTGATCCTCTCTCTCATACACACACACACACTATTCTGTTTCTCTCTCTCTGACACACACAAACTATTCTGTTCCTCTCTCTCATACACACACACACTTTTCTGTTCCTCTCTCTCATACACACACACACTATTCTGTTCCTCTCTCTCACAGACACACACACACTATTCTGTTCCTCTCTCTCATACACACACACACACACTATTCTGTTCCTCTCTCTCACAGACACACACACACTATTCTGTTCCTCTCTCTCATACACACACACACTATTCTGTTCCTCTCTCTCACAGACACACACACACTATTCTGTTCCTCTCTCTCTCTGACACACACACACTATTCTGTTCCTCTCTCTCATACACACACACACACTATTCTGTTCCTCTCTCTCATAGACACACACACTATTCTGTTCCTCTCTCTCACAGACACACACACACTATTCTGTTCCTCTCTCTCACAGACACACACACACTATTCTGTTCCTCTCTCTCACAGACACACACACACTATTCTGTTCCTCTCTCTCACAGACACACACACACTATTCTGTTCCTCTCTCTCACAGACACACACACACTATTCTGTTCCTCTCTCTCATACACACACACACACTATTCTGTTCCTCTCTCTCACAGACACACACACACTATTCTGTTCCTGTCTCTCATACACACACACACACTATTCTGTTCCTCTCTCTCATACACACACACACACACTATTCTGTTCCTCTCTCTCACAGACACACACACACTATTCTGTTCCTCTCTCTCACAGACACACACACACTATTCTGTTCCTCTCTCTCTCTGACACACACACACTATTCTGTTCCTCTCTCTCACAGACACACACACACTATTCTGTTCCTCTCTCTCACAGACACACACACTATTCTGTTCCTCTCTCTCACAGACACACACACACTATTCTGTTCCTCTCTCTCATACACACACACACACTATTCTGTTCCTCTCTCTCATAGACACACACACTATTCTGATCCTCTCTCTCATACACACACACACACTATTCTGTTTCTCTCTCTCTGACACACACAAACTATTCTGTTCCTCTCTCTCATACACACACACACACTATTCTGTTCCTCTCTCTCATAGACACACACACTATTCTGTTCCTCTCTCTCATACACACACACACTATTCTGTTCCTCTCTCTCATACACACACACACACACACTATTCTGTTCCTCTCTCTCACAGACACACACACACTATTCTGTTCCTCTCTCTCACAGACACACACACACTATTCTGTTCCTCTCTCTCATACACACACACACACTATTCTGTTCCTCTCTCTCATACACACACACACACACTATTCTGTTCCTCTCTCTCACAGACACACACACACTATTCTGTTCCTCTCTCTCACAGACACACACACACTATTCTGTTCCTCTCTCTCTCTGACACACACACACTATTCTATTCCTCTCTCTCACAGACACACACACACTATTCTGTTCCTTTCTCTCACAGACACACACACTATTCTGTTCCTCTCTCTCACAGACACACACACACTATTCTGTTCCTCTCTCTCATACACACACACACACTATTCTGTTCCTCTCTCTCATAGACACACACACTATTCTGTTCCTCTCTCTCATACACACACACACACTATTCTGTTTCTCTCTCTCTGACACACACAAACTATTCTGTTCCTCTCTCTCATACACACACACACTATTCTGTTCCTCTCTCTCATACACACACACACTATTCTGTTCCTCTCTCTCACAGACACACACACACTATTCTGTTCCTCTCTCTCATACACACACACGCTATTCTGTTCCTCTCTCTCATACACACACACACTATTCTGTTCCTCTCTCTCATACACACACACACTATTCTGTTCCTCTCTCTCACAGACACACACACACTATTCTGTTCCTCTCTCTCATACACACACACACTATTCTGTTCCTCTCTCTCACAGACACACACACACTATTCTGTTCCTCTCTCTCATACACACACACACACTATTCTGTTCCTCTCTCTCACAGACACACACACACTATTCTGTTCCTCTCTCTCATACACACACACACACTATTCTGATCCTCTCTCTCATACACACAGACACACACTATTCTGTTCCTCTCTCTCACAGACACACACACACTATTCTGTTCCTCTCTCTCACAGACACACACACACTATTCTGTTCCTCTCTCTCTCTGACACACACACACTATTCTGTTCCTCTCTCTCACAGACACACACACACTATTCTGTTCCTCTCTCTCACAGACACACACTATTCTGTTCCTCTCTCTCACAGACACACACACACTATTCTGTTCCTCTCTCTCATACACACACACACACTATTCTGTTCCTCTCTCTCATAGACACACACACTATTCTGTTCCTCTCTCTCATAGACACACACACTATTCTGTTCCTCTCTCTCATACACACACACACACTATTCTGTTCCTCTCTCTCACAGACACACACACACTATTCTGTTCCTCTCTCTCACAGACACACACACACTATTCTATTCCTCTCTCTCACAGACACACACACACTATTCTGTTCCTCTCTCTCATACACACACACACACTATTCTGTTCCTCTCTCTCACAGACACACACACACTATTCTGTTCCTCTCTCTCATACACACACACACACTATTCTGTTCCTCTCTCTCATACACACACACACACACTATTCTGTTCCTCTCTCTCATAGACACACACACTATTCTGTTCCTCTCTCTCATACACACACACACACTATTCTGTTTCTCTCTCTCTGACACACACAAACTATTCTGTTCCTCTCTCTCATACACACACACACTATTCTGTTCCTCTCTCTCATACACACACACACACTATTCTGTTCCTCTCTCTCATACACACACACACACACTATTCTGTTCCTCTCTCTCACAGACACACACACACTATTCTGTTCCTCTCTCTCACAGACACACACACACTATTCTGTTCCTCTCTCTCTCTGACACACACACACTATTCTGTTCCTCTCTCTCACAGACACACACACACTATTCTGTTCCTCTCTCTCACAGACACACACACACTATTCTGTTCCTCTCTCTCATACACACACACACACTATTCTGTTCCTCTCTCTCATAGACACACACACTATTCTGTTCCTCTCTCTCATACACACACACACACTATTCTGTTTCTCTCTCCCTGACACACACAAACTATTCTGTTCCTCTCTCTCATACACACACACACTATTCTGTTCCTCTCTCTCATACACACACACACACACTATTCTGTTCCTCTCTCTCATACACACACACACACTATTCTGTTCCTCTCTCTCATACACACACACACACACTATTCTGTTCCTCTCTCTCACAGACACACACACACTATTCTGTTCCTCTCTCTCACAGACACACACACACTATTCTGTTCCTCTCTCTCTCTGACACACACACACTATTCTGTTCCTCTCTCTCACAGACACACACACACTATTCTGTTCCTCTCTCTCACAGACACACACACACTATTCTGTTCCTCTCTCTCATACACACACACACACTATTCTGTTCCTCTCTCTCATAGACACACACACTATTCTGTTCCTCTCTCTCATACACACACACACACTATTCTGTTTCTCTCTCCCTGACACACACAAACTATTCTGTTCCTCTCTCTCATACACACACACACTATTCTGTTCCTCTCTCTCACAGACACACACACACTATTCTCTTCCTCTCTCTCATACACACACATACACACACTATTCTGTTCCTCTCTCTCACAGACACACACACACTATTCTGTTCCTCTCTCTCACAGACACACACACACTATTCTGTTTCTCTCTCTCTGACACACACACACTATTCTGTTCCTCTCTCTCATACACACACACACACTATTCTGTTCCTCTCTCTCATAGACACACACACTATTCTGTTCCTCTCTCTCATACACACACACACTATTCTGTTCCTCTCTCTCACAGACACACACACACTATTCTGTGCCTCTCTCTCATACACACACACACACTATTCTGTTCCTCTCTCTCATAGACACACACACTATTCTGTTCCTCTCTCTCATACACACACACACTATTCTGTTCCTCTCTCTCATACACACACACACACACTATTCTGTTCCTCTCTCTCACAGACACACACACACTATTCTGTTTCTCTCTCTCTGACACACACAAACTATTCTGTTCCTCTCTCTCATACACACACACACTATTCTGTTCCTCTCTCTCACAGACACACACACACTATTCTGTTCCTCTCTCTCTCTGACACACACACACTATTCTGTTCCTCTCTGTCATACACACACACACACTATTCTGTTCCTCTCTCTCATAGACACACACACTATTCTGTTCCTATCTCTCATACACACACACACTATTCTGTTCCTCTCTCTCACAGACACACACACACTATTCTGTTCCTCTTTCTCACAGACACACACACACTATTCTGTTCCTCTCTCTCACAGACACACACACACTATTCTGTTCCTCTCTCTCATACACACACACACACTATTCTGTTCCTCTCTCTCACAGACACACACACACTATTCTGTTCCTCTCTCTCACAGACACACACACACTATTCTGTTCCTCTCTCTCTCTGACACACACACACTATTCTGTTCCTCTCTCTCACAGACACACACACACTATTCTGTTCCTCTCTCTCACAGACACACACTATTCTGTTCCTCTCTCTCACAGACACACACACACTATTCTGTTCCTCTCTCTCATACACACACACACACTATTCTGTTCCTCTCTCTCATACACACACACACACTATTCTGTTCCTCTCTCTCATACACACACACACACACACTATTCTGTTCCTCTCTCTCACAGACACACACACACTATTCTGTTTCTCTCTCTGTGACACACACAAACTATTCTGTTCCTCTCTCTCATACACACACACACTATTCTGTTCCTCTCTCTCATACACACACACACTATTCTGTTCCTCTCTCTCACAGACACACACACACTATTCTGTTCCTCTCTCTCATACACACACACGCTATTCTGTTCCTCTCTCTCATACACACACACACTATTCTGTTCCTCTCTCTCATACACACACACACTATTCTGTTCCTCTCTCTCATACACACACACACTATTCTGTTCCTCTCTCTCACAGATACACACACACTATTCTGTTCCTCTCTCTCATACACACACACACTATTCTGTTCCTCTCTCTCACAGACACACACACACTATTCTGTTCTTCTCTCTCTCTGACACACACACACACTATTCTGTTCCTCTCTCTCATACACACACACACACTATTCTGTTCCTCTCTCTCATAGACACACACACTATTCTGTTCCTCTCTCTCATACACACACACACACTATTCTGTTCCTCTCTCTCACAGACACACACACACTATTCTGTTCCTCTCTCTCACAGACACACACACACTATTCTGTTCCTCTCTCTCACAGACACACACTATTCTGTTCCTCTCTCTCACAGACACACACACACTATTCTGTTCCTCTCTCTCATACACACACACACACTATTCTTTTCCTCTCTCTCATAGACACACACACTATTCTGTTCCTCTCTCTCATAGACACACACACTATTCTGTTCCTCTCTCTCATACACACACACACACTATTCTGTTCCTCTCTCTCACAGACACACACACACTATTCTGTTCCTCTCTCTCACAGACACACACACACTATTCTATTCCTCTCTCTCACAGACACACACACACTATTCTGTTCCTCTCTCTCATACACACACACACACTATTCTGTTCCTCTCTCTCACAGACACACACACACTATTCTGTTCCTCTCTCTCATACACACACACACACTATTCTGTTCCTCTCTCTCATACACACACACCCACACTATTCTGTTCCTCTCTCTCATAGACACACACACTATTCTGTTCCTCTCTCTCATACACACACACGCACTATTCTGTTTCTCTCTCTCTGACACACACAAACTATTCTGTTCCTCTCTCTCATACACACACACACTATTCTGTTCCTCTCTCTCATACACACACACACACTATTCTGTTCCTCTCTCTCATACACACACACACACACTATTCTGTTCCTCTCTCTCACAGACACACACACACTATTCTGTTCCTCTCTCTCACAGACACACACACACTATTCTGTTCCTCTCTCTCTCTGACACACACACACTATTCTGTTCCTCTCTCTCACAGACACACACACACTATTCTGTTCCTCTCTCTCACAGACACACACACACTATTCTGTTCCTCTCTCTCATACACACACACACACTATTCTGTTCCTCTCTCTCATAGACACACACACTATTCTGTTCCTCTCTCTCATACACACACACACACTATTCTGTTTCTCTCTCCCTGACACACACAAACTATTCTGTTCCTCTCTCTCATACACACACACACTATTCTGTTCCTCTCTCTCATACACACACACACTATTCTGTTCCTCTCTCTCACAGACACACACACACTATTCTCTTCCTCTCTCTCATACACACACACACACACACTATTCTGTTCCTCTCTCTCACAGACACACACACACTATTCTGTTCCTCTCTCTCACAGACACACACACACTATTCTGTTTCTCTCTCTCTGACACACACACACTATTCTGTTCCTCTCTCTCATACACACACACACACTATTCTGTTCCTCTCTCTCATAGACACACACACTATTCTGTTCCTCTCTCTCATACACACACACACTATTCTGTTCCTCTCTCTCACAGACACACACACACTATTCTGTGCCTCTCTCTCATACACACACACACACTATTCTGTTCCTCTCTCTCATAGACACACACACTATTCTGTTCCTCTCTCTCATACACACACACACTATTCTGTTCCTCTCTCTCATACACACACACACACACTATTCTGTTCCTCTCTCTCACAGACACACACACACTATTCTGTTTCTCTCTCTTTGACACACACAAACTATTCTGTTCCTCTCTCTCATACACACACACACTATTCTGTTCCTCTCTCTCACAGACACACACACACTATTCTGTTCCTCTCTCTCTCTGACACACACACACTATTCTGTTCCTCTCTCTCATACACACACACACACTATTCTGTTCCTCTCTCTCATAGACACACACACTATTCTGTTCCTCTCTCTCATACACACACACACTATTCTGTTCCTCTCTCTCACAGACACACACACACTATTCTGTTCCTCTCTCTCACAGACACACACACACTATTCTGTTCCTCTCTCTCACAGACACACACACACTATTCTGTTCCTCTCTCTCATACACACACACACACTATTCTGTTCCTGTCTCTCACAGACACACACACACTATTCTGTTCCTCTCTCTCACAGACACACACACACTATTCTGTTCCTCTCTCTCTCTGACACACACACACTATTCTGTTCCTCTCTCTCACAGACACACACACACTATTCTGTTCCTCTCTCTCACAGACACACACTATTCTGTTCCTCTCTCTCACAGACACACACACACTATTCTGTTCCTCTCTCTCATACACACACACACACTATTCTGTTCCTCTCTCTCATACACACACACACACTATTCTGTTCCTCTCTCTCATACACACACACACACACTATTCTGTTCCTCTCTCTCACAGACACACACACACTATTCTGTTTCTCTCTCTGTGACACACACAAACTATTCTGTTCCTCTCTCTCATACACACACACACTATTCTGTTCCTCTCTCTCATACACACACACACTATTCTGTTCCTCTCTCTCACAGACACACACACACTATTCTGTTCCTCTCTCTCATACACACACACGCTATTCTGTTCCTCTCTCTCATACACACACACACTATTCTGTTCCTCTCTCTCATACACACAGACACTATTCTGTTCCTCTCTCTCATACACACACACACTATTCTGTTCCTCTCTCTCACAGACACACACACACTATTCTGTTCCTCTCTCTCATACACACACACACTATTCTGTTCCTCTCTCTCACAGACACACACACACTATTCTGTTCTTCTCTCTCTCTGACACACACACACACTATTCTGTTCCTCTCTCTCATACACACACACACACTATTCTGTTCCTCTCTCTCATAGACACACACACTATTCTGTTCCTCTCTCTCATACACACACACACACTATTCTGTTCCTCTCTCTCACAGACACACACACACTATTCTGTTCCTCTCTCTCACAGACACACACACACTATTCTGTTCCTCTCTCTCACAGACACACACACACTATTCTGTTCCTCTCTCTCATACACACACACACACTATTCTGTTCCTCTCTCTCACAGACACACACACACTATTCTGTTCCTCTCTCTCATACACACACACACACTATTCTGTTCCTCTCTCTCATACACACACACACACACTATTCTGTTCCTCTCTCTCACAGACACACACACACAATTCTGTTCCTCTCTCTCACAGACACACACACACTATTCTGTTCCTCTCTCTCTCTGACACACACACACTATTCTGTTCCTCTCTCTCACAGACACACACATACTATTTTGTTCCTCTCTCTCACAGACACACACACTATTCTGTTCCTCTCTCTCACAGACACACACACACTATTCTGTTCCTCTCTCTCATACACACACACACTATTCTGTTCCTCTCTCTCATAGACACACACACTATTCTGTTCCTCTCTCTCATACACACACACACACTATTCTGTTTCTCTCTCTCTGACACACACAAACTATTCTGTTCCTCTCTCTCATACACACACACACTATTCTGTTCCTCTCTCTCACAGACACACACACACTATTCTGTTCCTCTCTCTCATACACACACACACACACACTATTCTGTTCCTCTCTCTCACAGACACACACACACTATACTGTTCCTCTCTCTCACAGACACACACACACTATTCTGTTCCT
The DNA here is from genome assembly GCA_026230045.1 of Corynorhinus townsendii. Classification (NCBI taxonomy): domain Eukaryota; kingdom Metazoa; phylum Chordata; class Mammalia; order Chiroptera; family Vespertilionidae; genus Corynorhinus; species Corynorhinus townsendii. Next base: position 5,537,085 of record JAPDVU010000010.1, on the reverse strand, counting down.
CTCTCTCTCTGACACACACACACTATTCTGTTCCTCTCTCTCATACACACACACACACTATTCTGTTCCTCTCTCTCATAGACACACACACTATTCTGTTCCTCTCTCTCATACACACACACACTATTCTGTTCCTCTCTCTCACAGACACACACACACTATTCTGTTCCTCTCTCTCACACACACACACACACTATTCTGTTCCTCTCTCTCATAGACACACACACTATTCTGTTCCTCTCTCTCATACACACACACACTATTCTGTTCCTCTCTCTCATACACACACACACACACTATTCTGTTCCTCTCTCTCACAGACACACACACACTATTCTCTTCCTCTCTCTCACAGACACACACACACTATTCTGTTCCTCTCTCTCACAGACACACACACACTATTCTGTTCCTCTCTCTCACAGACACACACACACTATTCTGTTCCTCTCTCTCACAGACACACACACACTATTCTGTTCCTCTCTCTCATACACACACACACACTATTCTGTTCCTCTCTCTCACAGACACACACACACTATTCTGTTCCTGTCTCTCATACACACACACACACTATTCTGTTCCTCTCTCTCATACACACACACACACACTATTCTGTTCCTCTCTCTCACAGACACACACACACTATTCTGTTCCTCTCTCTCACAGACACACACACACTATTCTGTTCCTCTCTCTCTCTGACACACACACACTATTCTGTTCCTCTCTCTCACAGACACACACACACTATTCTGTTCCTCTCTCTCACAGACACACACACTATTCTGTTCCTCTCTCTCACAGACACACACACACTATTCTGTTCCTCTCTCTCATACACACACACACACTATTCTGTTCCTCTCTCTCATAGACACACACACTATTCTGATCCTCTCTCTCATACACACACACACACTATTCTGTTTCTCTCTCTCTGACACACACAAACTATTCTATTCCTCTCTCTCATACACACACACACTTTTCTGTTCCTCTCTCTCATACACACACACACTATTCTGTTCCTCTCTCTCACAGACACACACACACTATTCTGTTCCTCTCTCTCATACACACACACACACACTATTCTGTTCCTCTCTCTCTCTGACACACACACACTATTCTGTTCCTCTCTCTCACAGACACACACATACTATTCTGTTCCTCTCTCTCACAGACACACACACTATTCTGTTCCTCTCTCTCACAGACACACACACACTATTCTGTTCCTCTCTCTCATACACACACACACACTATTCTGTTCCTCTCTCTCATAGACACACACACTATTCTGTTCCTCTCTCTCATACACACACACACACTATTCTGTTTCTCTCTCTCTGACACACACAAACTATTCTGTTCCTCTCTCTCATACACACACACACTATTCTGTTCCTCTCTCTCACAGACACACACACACTATTCTGTTCCTCTCTCTCATACACACACACACACACACTATTCTGTTCCTCTCTCTCACAGACACACACACACTATTCTGTTCCTCTCTCTCACAGACACACACACACTATTCTGTTCCTCTCTCTCTCTGACACACACACACTATTCTGTTCCTCTCTCTCATACACACACACACACTATTCTGTTCCTCTCTCTCATAGACACACACACTATTCTGTTCCTCTCTCTCATACACACACACACTATTCTGTTCCTCTCTCTCACAGACACACACACACTATTCTGTTCCTCTCTCTCATACACACACACACACTATTCTGTTCCTCTCTCTCATAGACACACACACTATTCTGTTCCTCTCTCTCATACACACACACACTATTCTGTTCCTCTCTCTCATACACACACACACACACTATTCTGTTCCTCTCTCTCACAGACACACACACACTATTCTGTTCCTCTCTCTCACAGACACACACACACTATTCTGTTCCTCTCTCTCACAGACACACACACACTATTCTGTTCCTCTCTCTCACAGACACACACACACTATTCTGTTCCTCTCTCTCACAGACACACACACACTATTCTGTTCCTCTCTCTCATACACACACACACACTATTCTGTTCCTCTCTCTCACAGACACACACACACTATTCTGTTCCTGTCTCTCATACACACACACACACTATTCTGTTCCTCTCTCTCATACACACACACACACACTATTCTGTTCCTCTCTCTCACAGACACACACACACTATTCTGTTCCTCTCTCTCACAGACACACACACACTATTCTGTTCCTCTCTCTCTCTGACACACACACACTATTCTGTTCCTCTCTCTCACAGACACACACACACTATTCTGTTCCTCTCTCTCACAGACACACACACTATTCTGTTCCTCTCTCTCACAGACACACACACACTATTCTGTTCCTCTCTCTCATACACACACACACACTATTCTGTTCCTCTCTCTCATAGACACACACACTATTCTGATCCTCTCTCTCATACACACACACACACTATTCTGTTTCTCTCTCTCTGACACACACAAACTATTCTGTTCCTCTCTCTCATACACACACACACTTTTCTGTTCCTCTCTCTCATACACACACACACTATTCTGTTCCTCTCTCTCACAGACACACACACACTATTCTGTTCCTCTCTCTCATACACACACACACACACTATTCTGTTCCTCTCTCTCACAGACACACACACACTATTCTGTTCCTCTCTCTCATACACACACACACTATTCTGTTCCTCTCTCTCACAGACACACACACACTATTCTGTTCTTCTCTCTCTCTGACACACACACACACTATTCTGTTCCTCTCTCTCATACACACACACACACTATTCTGTTCCTCTCTCTCATAGACACACACACTATTCTGTTCCTCTCTCTCATACACACACACACACTATTCTGTTCCTCTCTCTCACAGACACACACACACTATTCTGTTCCTCTCTCTCACAGACACACACACTATTCTGTTCCTCTCTCTCACAGACACACACACACTATTCTGTTCCTCTCTCTCTCTGACACACACACACTATTCTGTTCCTCTCTCTCACAGACACACACATACTATTTTGTTCCTCTCTCTCACAGACACACACACTATTCTGTTCCTCTCTCTCACAGACACACACACACTATTCTGTTCCTCTCTCTCATACACACACACACTATTCTGTTCCTCTCTCTCATAGACACACACACTATTCTGTTCCTCTCTCTCATACACACACACACACTATTCTGTTTCTCTCTCTCTGACACACACAAACTATTCTGTTCCTCTCTCTCATACACACACACACTATTCTGTTCCTCTCTCTCACAGACACACACACACTATTCTGTTCCTCTCTCTCATACACACACACACACACACTATTCTGTTCCTCTCTCTCACAGACACACACACACTATACTGTTCCTCTCTCTCACAGACACACACACACTATTCTGTTCCTCTCTCTCTCTGACACACACACACTATTCTGTTCCTCTCTCTCATACACACACACACACTATTCTGTTCCTCTCTCTCATAGACACACACACTATTCTGTTCCTCTCTCTCATACACACACACACTATTCTGTTCCTCTCTCTCACAGACACACACACACTATTCTGTTCCTCTCTCTCATACACACACACACACTATTCTGTTCCTCTCTCTCATAGACACACACACTATTCTGTTCCTCTCTCTCATACACACACACACTATTCTGTTCCTCTCTCTCATACACACACACACACACTATTCTGTTCCTCTCTCTCACAGACACACACACACTATTCTCTTCCTCTCTCTCACAGACACACACACACTATTCTGTTCCTCTCTCTCACAGACACACACACACTATTCTGTTCCTCTCTCTCACAGACACACACACACTATTCTGTTCCTCTCTCTCACAGACACACACACACTATTCTGTTCCTCTCTCTCATACACACACACACACTATTCTGTTCCTCTCTCTCACAGACACACACACACAATTCTGTTCCTGTCTCTCATACACACACACACACTATTCTGTTCCTCTCTCTCATACACACACACACACACTATTCTGTTCCTCTCTCTCACAGACACACACACACTATTCTGTTCCTCTCTCTCACAGACACACACACACTATTCTGTTCCTCTCTCTCTCTGACACACACACACTATTCTGTTCCTCTCTCTCACAGACACACACACACTATTCTGTTCCTCTCTCTCACAGACACACACACTATTCTGTTCCTCTCTCTCACAGACACACACACACTATTCTGTTCCTCTCTCTCATACACACACACACACTATTCTGTTCCTCTCTCTCATAGACACACACACTATTCTGATCCTCTCTCTCATACACACACACACACTATTCTGTTTCTCTCTCTCTGACACACACAAACTATTCTATTCCTCTCTCTCATACACACACACACTTTTCTGTTCCTCTCTCTCATACACACACACACTATTCTGTTCCTCTCTCTCACAGACACACACACACTATTCTGTTCCTCTCTCTCATACACACACACACACACTATTCTGTTCCTCTCTCTCTCTGACACACACACACTATTCTGTTCCTCTCTCTCACAGACACACACATACTATTCTGTTCCTCTCTCTCACAGACACACACACTATTCTGTTCCTCTCTCTCACAGACACACACACACTATTCTGTTCCTCTCTCTCATACACACACACACACTATTCTGTTCCTCTCTCTCATAGACACACACACTATTCTGTTCCTCTCTCTCATACACACACACACACTATTCTGTTTCTCTCTCTCTGACACACACAAACTATTCTGTTCCTCTCTCTCATACACACACACACTATTCTGTTCCTCTCTCTCACAGACACACACACACTATTCTGTTCCTCTCTCTCATACACACACACACACACACTATTCTGTTCCTCTCTCTCACAGACACACACACACTATTCTGTTCCTCTCTCTCACAGACACACACACACTATTCTGTTCCTCTCTCTCTCTGACACACACACACTATTCTGTTCCTCTCTCTCATACACACACACACACTATTCTGTTCCTCTCTCTCATAGACACACACACTATTCTGTTCCTCTCTCTCATACACACACACACTATTCTGTTCCTCTCTCTCACAGACACACACACACTATTCTGTTCCTCTCTCTCATACACACACACACACTATTCTGTTCCTCTCTCTCATAGACACACACACTATTCTGTTCCTCTCTCTCATACACACACACACTATTCTGTTCCTCTCTCTCATACACACACACACACACTATTCTGTTCCTCTCTCTCACAGACACACACACACTATTCTGTTCCTCTCTCTCACAGACACACACACACTATTCTGTTCCTCTCTCTCACAGACACACACACACTATTCTGTTCCTCTCTCTCACAGACACACACACACTATTCTGTTCCTCTCTCTCACAGACACACACACACTATTCTGTTCCTCTCTCTCATACACACACACACACTATTCTGTTCCTCTCTCTCACAGACACACACACACTATTCTGTTCCTGTCTCTCATACACACACACACACTATTCTGTTCCTCTCTCTCATACACACACACACACACTATTCTGTTCCTCTCTCTCACAGACACACACACACTATTCTGTTCCTCTCTCTCACAGACACACACACACTATTCTGTTCCTCTCTCTCTCTGACACACACACACTATTCTGTTCCTCTCTCTCACAGACACACACACACTATTCTGTTCCTCTCTCTCACAGACACACACACTATTCTGTTCCTCTCTCTCACAGACACACACACACTATTCTGTTCCTCTCTCTCATACACACACACACACTATTCTGTTCCTCTCTCTCATAGACACACACACTATTCTGATCCTCTCTCTCATACACACACACACACTATTCTGTTTCTCTCTCTCTGACACACACAAACTATTCTGTTCCTCTCTCTCATACACACACACACTTTTCTGTTCCTCTCTCTCATACACACACACACTATTCTGTTCCTCTCTCTCACAGACACACACACACTATTCTGTTCCTCTCTCTCATACACACACACACACACTATTCTGTTCCTCTCTCTCACAGACACACACACACTATTCTGTTCCTCTCTCTCATACACACACACACTATTCTGTTCCTCTCTCTCACAGACACACACACACTATTCTGTTCCTCTCTCTCTCTGACACACACACACTATTCTGTTCCTCTCTCTCATACACACACACACACTATTCTGTTCCTCTCTCTCATAGACACACACACTATTCTGTTCCTCTCTCTCACAGACACACACACACTATTCTGTTCCTCTCTCTCACAGACACACACACACTATTCTGTTCCTCTCTCTCATACACACACACACTATTCTGTTCCTCTCTCTCACAGACACACACACACTATTCTGTTCCTCTCTCTCACAGACACACACACACTATTCTGTTCCTCTCTCTCACAGACACACACACACTATTCTGTTCCTCTCTCTCACAGACACACACACACTATTTTGTTCCTCTCTCTTATACACACACACACACTATTCTGTTCCTCTCTCTCACAGACACACACACACTATTCTGTTCCTCTCTCTCATACACACACACACACTATTCTGTTCCTCTCTCTCATACACACACACACACACTATTCTGTTCCTCTCTCTCACAGACACACACACACTATTCTGTTCCTCTCTCTCACAGACACACACACACTATTCTGTTCCTCTCTCTCTCTGACACACACACACTATTCTGTTCCTCTCTCTCACAGACACACACACACTATTCTGTTCCTCTCTCTCACAGACACACACACTATTCTGTTCCTCTCTCTCACAGACACACACACACTATTCTGTTCCTCTCTCTCATACACACACACACACTATTCTGTTCCTCTCTCTCATAGACACACACACTATTCTGTTCCTCTCTCTCATACACACACACACACTATTCTGTTTCTCTCTCTCTGACACACACAAACTATTCTGTTCCTCTCTCTCATACACACACACACTATTCTGTTCCTCTCTCTCATACACACACACACTATTTTGTTCCTCTCTCTCACAGACACACACACACTATTCTGTTCCTCTCTCTCATACACACACACACACACACTATTCTGTTCCTCTCTCTCACAGACACACACACACTATTCTGTTCCTCTCTCTCACAGACACACACACACTATTCTGTTCCTCTCTCTCTCTGACACACACACACTATTCTGTTCCTCTCTCTCATACACACACACACACTATTCTGTTCCTCTCTCTCATAGACACACACACTATTCTGTTCCTCTCTCTCATACACACACACACTATTCTGTTCCTCTCTCTCACAGACACACACACACTATTCTGTTCCTCTCTCTCATACACACACACACACTATTCTGTTCCTCTCTCTCATAGACACACACACTATTCTGTTCCTCTCTCTCACAGACACACACACACTATTCTGTTCCTCTCTCTCTCTGACACACACACACTATTCTGTTCCTCTCTCTCATAGACACACACACACTATTCTGTTCCTCTCTCTCATACACACACACACACACACACTATTCTGTTCCTCTCTCTCACAGACACACACACACTATTCTGTTCCTCTCTCTCACAGACACACACACACTATTCTGTTCCTCTCTCTCTCTGACACACACACACTATTCTGTTCCTCTCTCTCATACACACACACACACTATTCTGTTCCTCTCTCTCATAGACACACACACTATTCTGTTCCTCTCTCTCACAGACACACACACACTATTCTGTTCCTCTCTCTCATACACACACACACACTATTCTGTTCCTCTCTCTCATAGACACACACACTATTCTGTTCCTCTCTCTCATACACACACACACTATTCTGTTCCTCTCTCTCACAGACACACACACACTATTCTGTTCCTCTCTCTCACAGACACACACACACTATTCTGTTCCTCTCTCTCACAGACACACACACACTATTCTGTTCCTCTCTCTCACAGACACACACACACTATTCTGTTCCTCTCTCTCACAGACACACACACACTATTCTGTTCCTCTCTCTCACAGACACACACACACTATTCTGTTCCTCTCTCTCATACACACACACACACTATTCTGTTCCTCTCTCTCACAGACACACACACACTATTCTGTTCCTCTCTCTCATACACACACACACACTATTCTGTTCCTCTCTCTCATACACACACACACACACTATTCTGTTCCTCTCTCTCACAGACACACACACACTATTCTGTTCCTCTCTCTCACAGACACACACACACTATTCTGTTCCTCTCTCTCTCTGACACACACACACTATTCTGTTCCTCTCTCTCACAGACACACACACACTATTCTGTTCCTCTCTCTCACAGACACACACACTATTCTGTTCCTCTCTCTCACAGACACACACACACTATTCTGTTCCTCTCTCTCATATGCACACACACACTATTCTGTTCCTCTCTCTCATAGACACACACACTATTCTGTTCCTCTCTCTCATACACACACACACACTATTCTGTTTCTCTCTCTCTGACACACACAAACTATTCAGTTCCTCTCTCTCATACACACACACACTATTCTGTTCCTCTCTCTCACAGACACACACACACTATTCTGTTCCTCTCTCTCACAGACACACACACACTATTCTGTTCCTCTCTCTCACAGACACACACACACTATTCTGTTCCTCTCTCTCACAGACACACACACACTATTCTGTTCCTCTCTCTCACAGACACACACAAACTATTCTGTTCCTCTCTCTCATACACACACACACACTATTCTGTTCCTCTCTCTCATAGACACACACACTATTCTGTTCCTCTCTCTCATACACACACACACTATTCTGTTCCTCTCTCTCATACACACACACACACACTATTCTGTTCCTCTCTCTCACAGACACACACACACTATTCTGTTCCTCTCTCTCACAGACACACACACACTATTCTGTTCCTCTCTCTCACAGACACACACACACTATTCTGTTCCTCTCTCTCACAGACACACACACACTATTCTGTTCCTCTCTCTCACAGACACACACACACTATTCTGTTCCTCTCTCTCATACACACACACACACTATTCTGTTCCTCTCTCTCACAGACACACACACACTATTCTGTTCCTGTCTCTCATACACACACACACACTATTCTGTTCCTCTCTCTCATACACACACACACACACTATTCTGTTCCTCTCTCTCACAGACACACACACACTATTCTGTTCCTCTCTCTCACAGACACACACACACTATTCTGTTCCTCTCTCTCTCTGACACACACACACTATTCTGTTCCTCTCTCTCACAGACACACACACACTATTCTGTTCCTCTCTCTCACAGACACACACACTATTCTGTTCCTCTCTCTCACAGACACACACACACTATTCTGTTCCTCTCTCTCATACACACACACACACTATTCTGTTCCTCTCTCTCATAGACACACACACTATTCTGATCCTCTCTCTCATACACACACACACACTATTCTGTTTCTCTCTCTCTGACACACACAAACTATTCTGTTCCTCTCTCTCATACACACACACACTTTTCTGTTCCTCTCTCTCATACACACACACACTATTCTGTTCCTCTCTCTCACAGACACACACACACTATTCTGTTCCTCTCTCTCATACACACACACACACACTATTCTGTTCCTCTCTCTCTCTGACACACACACACTATTCTGTTCCTCTCTCTCACAGACACACACATACTATTCTGTTCCTCTCTCTCACAGACACACACACTATTCTGTTCCTCTCTCTCACAGACACACACACACTATTCTGTTCCTCTCTCTCATACACACACACACACTATTCTGTTCCTCTCTCTCATAGACACACACACTATTCTGTTCCTCTCTCTCATACACACACACACACTATTCTGTTTCTCTCTCTCTGACACACACAAACTATTCTGTTCCTCTCTCTCATACACACACACACTATTCTGTTCCTCTCTCTCACAGACACACACACACTATTCTGTTCCTCTCTCTCATACACACACACACACACTATTCTGTTCCTCTCTCTCACAGACACACACACACTATTCTGTTCCTCTCTCTCACAGACACACACACACTATTCTGTTCCTCTCTCTCTCTGACACACACACACTATTCTGTTCCTCTCTCTCACAGACACACACACACTATTCTGTTCCTCTCTCTCACAGACACACACACTATTCTGTTCCTCTCTCTCACAGACACACACACACTATTCTGTTCCTCTCTCTCATATGCACACACACACTATTCTGTTCCTCTCTCTCATAGACACACACACTATTCTGTTCCTCTCTCTCATACACACACACACACTATTCTGTTTCTCTCTCTCTGACACACACAAACTATTCAGTTCCTCTCTCTCATACACACACACACTATTCTGTTCCTCTCTCTCACAGACACACACACACTATTCTGTTCCTCTCTCTCACAGACACACACACACTATTCTGTTCCTCTCTCTCACAGACACACACACACTATTCTGTTCCTCTCTCTCACAGACACACACACACTATTCTGTTCCTCTCTCTCACAGACACACACAAACTATTCTGTTCCTCTCTCTCATACACACACACACACTATTCTGTTCCTCTCTCTCATAGACACACACACTATTCTGTTCCTCTCTCTCATACACACACACACTATTCTGTTCCTCTCTCTCATACACACACACACACACTATTCTGTTCCTCTCTCTCACAGACACACACACACTATTCTGTTCCTCTCTCTCACAGACACACACACACTATTCTGTTCCTCTCTCTCACAGACACACACACACTATTCTGTTCCTCTCTCTCACAGACACACACACACTATTCTGTTCCTCTCTCTCACAGACACACACACACTATTCTGTTCCTCTCTCTCATACACACACACACACTATTCTGTTCCTCTCTCTCACAGACACACACACACTATTCTGTTCCTGTCTCTCATACACACACACACACTATTCTGTTCCTCTCTCTCATACACACACACACACACTATTCTGTTCCTCTCTCTCACAGACACACACACACTATTCTGTTCCTCTCTCTCACAGACACACACACACTATTCTGTTCCTCTCTCTCTCTGACACACACACACTATTCTGTTCCTCTCTCTCACAGACACACACACACTATTCTGTTCCTCTCTCTCACAGACACACACACTATTCTGTTCCTCTCTCTCACAGACACACACACACTATTCTGTTCCTCTCTCTCATAGACACACACACTATTCTGATCCTCTCTCTCATACACACACACACACTATTCTGTTTCTCTCTCTCTGACACACACAAACTATTCTGTTCCTCTCTCTCAACACACACACACTTTTCTGTTCCTCTCTCTCATACACACACACACTATTCTGTTCCTCTCTCTCACAGACACACACACACTATTCTGTTCCTCTCTCTCATACACACACACACACACTATTCTGTTCCTCTCTCTCTCTGACACACACACACTATTCTGTTCCTCTCTCTCACAGACACACACATACTATTCTGTTCCTCTCTCTCACAGACACACACACTATTCTGTTCCTCTCTCTCACAGACACACACACACTATTCTGTTCCTCTCTCTCATACACACACACACACTATTCTGTTCCTCTCTCTCATAGACACACACACTATTCTGTTCCTCTCTCTCATACACACACACACACTATTCTGTTTCTCTCTCTCTGACACACACAAACTATTCTGTTCCTCTCTCTCATACACACACACACTATTCTGTTCCTCTCTCTCACAGACACACACACACTATTCTGTTCCTCTCTCTCATACACACACACACACACACTATTCTGTTCCTCTCTCTCACAGACACACACACACTATTCTGTTCCTCTCTCTCACAGACACACACACACTATTCTGTTCCTCTCTCTCTCTGACACACACACACTATTCTGTTCCTCTCTCTCATACACACACACACACTATTCTGTTCCTCTCTCTCATAGACACACACACTATTCTGTTCCTCTCTCTCATACACACACACACTATTCTGTTCCTCTCTCTCACAGACACACACACACTATTCTGTTCCTCTCTCTCATACACACACACACACTATTCTGTTCCTCTCTCTCATAGACACACACACTATTCTGTTCCTCTCTCTCATACACACACACACTATTCTGTTCCTCTCTCTCATACACACACACACACACTATTCTGTTCCTCTCTCTCACAGACACACACACACTATTCTGTTCCTCTCTCTCACAGACACACACACACTATTCTGTTCCTCTCTCTCACAGACACACACACACTATTCTGTTCCTCTCTCTCACAGACACACACACACTATTCTGTTCCTCTCTCTCACAGACACACACACACTATTCTGTTCCTCTCTCTCATACACACACACACACTATTCTGTTCCTCTCTCTCACAGACACACACACACTATTCTGTTCCTGTCTCTCATACACACACACACACTATTCTGTTCCTCTCTCTCATACACACACACACACACTATTCTGTTCCTCTCTCTCACAGACACACACACACTATTCTGTTCCTCTCTCTCACAGACACACACACACTATTCTGTTCCTCTCTCTCTCTGACACACACACACTATTCTGTTCCTCTCTCTCACAGACACACACACTATTCTGTTCCTCTCTCTCACAGACACACACACACTATTCTGTTCCTCTCTCTCATACACACACACACACTATTCTGTTCCTCTCTCTCATAGACACACACACTATTCTGATCCTCTCTCTCATACACACACACACACTATTCTGTTTCTCTCTCTCTGACACACACAAACTATTCTGTTCCTCTCTCTCATACACACACACACTTTTCTGTTCCTCTCTCTCATACACACACACACTATTCTGTTCCTCTCTCTCACAGACACACACACACTATTCTGTTCCTCTCTCTCATACACACACACACACACTATTCTGTTCCTCTCTCTCACAGACACACACACACTATTCTGTTCCTCT